>OZ023263.1:181785090-182387590 GCA_964006375.1 Tillus elongatus
TAGCTTTTAGATCATATTCTACTTATCGCATAATAGTAGGCGTCTGTCACAATCGAGTTTATGACTGCTCTTGTCTAAATGGTGCCTGCGTGTCATTCTATCGCCGCCAAATATTAGAGCATATATTAACAATTTGTAATGTACAATTATAATTCAACAATTTTTGAAATCCCTTCTGGTGACAAATGACATGTACATGTTTTTAACAGATACATTTATTCTATTAAATAACTGACCCATCTAGATTCTAAATTTTTCTGCGTTTCATTAAATGTGCCTTTGTTCTTGTTGCTTAGCATCTGATCCCGACTTTTGAATTTCGAAAAATTTTTTGCAAATGAGCGCGAACTAAGACCCCTAGAACCCATATCCGGGGTCAGTTTCAATTTTTATATGTTTATATATATATGTATATATATATATATATATATATATATATATATATATATATATATATATATATATATATATATATATATATATTTGATTTGTTTGCTGTACGTTTGTGATTTCTTATTGGTTTGCGCGGACTGCAGTTTCGAACCGTCCCGGTTCATCATCAGCACGCTCCTGACTGTTATCGCTCCTGTGTGGTCTACATCTGAGATTGTACGTGGCGCATGCGCCGTGAACTTCTATTGGTCGGTTTCCTGTTTTCTGATTGCTTGTGCCTTCGGACTGTGTCGTGGGTATCGTTCTCCTGTCTTGATCACCGTGGTTTGATAATTTGACTATTTGTATGGCCTTTATTAAGTTTTGTTTAAATGTTTGTACATGGATTTGTTCTGGCATTAATTGTTTCTTATTGTTTGTTTGTTGAATGTAGTATTGTTCCTAGGTTTCTATTTTTTTGTGGTCCTTAACATGTTTCATTAATTGTAATTGGGTGATCTCTGGTTTTTGGTGTTTTGTGTTGTGAATGTGTGTAGCTACGTTTGATTTGTATGTGGATTTTATCTAACGCTGTTATATGTTCCTTGAATCTTGTTTCTATTGATTTTTTTGTCATTCCTATATATTTTTTATTGCATTTGTTACATTCTATTTGATATATTCCGTTTAATTCATGTGGGTTGTGTTCTTGTTTTTTATTTATTTTGTTTATTATTTTGTTATTGGTTTTGTAGCTCATTTTTAAGTCATATTGTTTGAGTGTTTGTGCTATTTTTTTTGATGTGGTGGTTATAAGTGAATGTTGTGTATTTTGTGTTTGTTTCTGGTGTTTTGTTTTCGGTTTTGTTGATTTGTTTGTTTTTGATTTGTTTTACTAGCTTTTCTATTGTTTTCTTGTTGTATCCATTTCTTTCTGCTATTTGTATTATGATGTTGTGCTACTTTTCTCGTTCGTCGTTATGGAGTGGTACATTTAGCATTCTGTTTATTAAGTATCTGTATGCGGCCATTTTGTGTGTGTGTGTGGGTGTGGGTGTAGTGTGTTTAGGTATAGTGATGTCTGTTTGTGTGCGTTTTCTGTATATTTTGTATTCAATCTGGTTTTCTTTTCTGATTAGTGTTAAGTCTAGGAAGTTTATGGTGTTGGTTGATTCTTTTTCTATTGTAAATTTTATATTTTTGTTAATTTGGTTTATTTTTTCGAGGATATTGTCTATGTTGGTTTTTTGATTGTCGTATATTATTAATATATCATCGACGTATCTTATCCATTTGATGTTTGGGTCTGTATCTTTTATGATGGTGTTGATTTTATCTTCGAACTGTTGTATGTATATTTCTGCCATGATGCTTGATAGTGGAGATCCCATTGGTAGTCCACAGCCTCAACAAATAATTGACTAATTCTGATAAAACTAGGTAGGTGTCTTTGTTTTGCTAATACCGGGATTAAGTTCGCTGGCCAGCTAAATCAGACCAGTCCTCACAAATTTCTTTAAGTTTTCCTTTGACACATTTGGTACACAAGTAAACATGTTTTTAACAGGTACATATATTCTGTTAATTAACTGACCCACTTAGATTCTAAAGTTTTCTGCGTTTCATGAAATGTGCCGCTGTTCTTGTTGTTTAGCATCTAATGTGGATAAGGATATGTTAAGCTCGTTATTTTTTCCAGATGCTAGTCTAGCATTATTTTGTTTAAACTTTCTCGTTCCTGAAGAAGCCTAAAATATTATTGGCAAAATATACAGCAGATTGCGGCAAAACTTGCATTTTTCCTGCTGGTATTGCATGGCAGATATCCCTTAAATTAACTGTTTTACCTCAACAAATAGTTCTCTGATAAATCTAGGTAGGTGTCTTTCTATTGCTAATACCTGGGTTAAGTTCACTGGCCAGCACAATCAGACCAGATCAATCAGAACAAATATCTTTAAGTTTTCCTTTGACAAATTTAGTACACAAGTAACCCCCTACTAAATACCAAGACTTGATGAAAATGGAGCTATTGGCATTGGAACCTTTTTTTAAATGAAAATTAGCTTCCATCATACATTTTAAGCTTTCCTTGCAACCAGTTTAGTTCTCACGGCAATCAAGTTTTATTATAGAGTTGTCTGGTAACTTTCGACCAATCAGAGAGTGGAGCGGGAATGCGTCACAGGTATTCCCAATTTAAATCTAGTGGAATATTAGTGAATCGAATATTGAAGCTTCATGTGTCCCCATAAATAAAAATCCAGAGGATTGAGATCGGGGCTACGAGGTGGCCATGATATTGGACCTCCTTGACCTATCCATTTATTTGGGAAATGTTCATTTAACCAAGCAGCAACTTGTCTTTCTCTATGTGGTGGTGCGCCGTCGTCTTGATACCACATATTCTGAATCATATTAAGTTGTACGTCATCAATGAACTCTAAAAGGTCGTGTTTTAAGAAATGTCTATACAGATCTGCATTTAAACGATCATTTAGAACATGCACAGGTAATAGATCATTGTTGAAAATGCCACCCCAAACGTTGACACTGAATCGTTGCGGAAATCGTCTTGATCTAATTGCATGTGGATTTTGCAACGCCCATACATGTTCATTATGATTATTATTTATGCCGTCCCTAGTAAAGCACGCTTCATCAGACCACATGACGAGCGAAATGAAAATGAATATATTATTTTGTGCTTGTTGTTGAAGTAACCAGCGACAAAATTTTAATCGCTGTGGGGCATCTCCAGCATGCAACGCCTGCACATTTTGGCGATGAAACGGATGTAACATTTCTCTGTTCAATACACGCCATGCAAAATTCGGTGATGCATTGACGTTACTAGATATGCGCCGAAGACTAATTGAAGGGTTATCAAGAGCAGCATCTATTAAATTTTCTTCATCTTGTACATTTACTTCAGTAGCACGAATAGTCTTCTGTGGAGCGGGGTTACCTGCTTTTCGAATTCTACGAAATGATGCACTAAACACCGTGTGGGCAGGTTGGTTTCTATTTGGATATCTGCGTCGATATTATCGAGCTGCTTCTCTGGCGTTCCCATTGGAATACCCATATACAAACACAATTTCTGCATATTCCTCAGTTGTGAATAAATGCATTGTTTATTTAGAACTTTTACACGAAGTATCAAATATTGTACAACAAAATGACACTAACAATATTTATTGTCATAACAACTGCCATTTTTATTTATCAGCCTACTTTTGATTGAAGTAGATGTACCTATATATTTTATAGGTGTGCATTGTTTCACATTCAAATGATTTTGTGTCACTTATTTGTTGTTGATAGCTATTATCTGGCAAAGTCTGTCATAGAGCTTGTAGAACACCCTGTATAATAATACTTGGTAAATTCAGATGAGCTCACGGAGGGTTTTTAGAAAAAATCAGAAACATGCTTAGAACCCACCTTGGATGCATAAACTACAAGAAAATTTTCTTGCAAACAACCCCCAAAAAAATTACGGGACAATGAGTGAATAGGGGTGATGGGCGGGGAAGATGTAATGAAAAATGCGTAAAAGCAGCTTAGCCCGAACTATAATATAAGCTGCCTTTATTCCATTCTGCAGCTACACCTCGTTAAATCATGTTTGCCCCGCACAGAACCCCTATTCACCTCAGGTTCAATAACTTTTTTGGGGGTTACTCCCAAGAAAATTTTCTGATGGTTTATGCATTGAGGGTGCTTGTATGCATGCAGTAGGGGAAGGAAAACATCCATTATGGTAGCGAATTTTTATTAAATTCTTCACATTTGAATAACTCACTTTCCTATAAACCTATAGAATTCAAATTTAGCTCGTCGTAAGGTCTTTACCAGAAAAATATATCCGCCAAATTTCATTAAAATAGTTTTGTTCTTTTTTGAGATACAATGAGTTATCTGTTGGATACCTATATATATATATATATAGGTTCTAGGGGCCCAAATTTGCGCTCATTTGAAAAAAAATCAAAGTCCCATTATTAGCGATTTTTTTTTCAAATAAAAATTTACATTTGAAATGCAAAAATGACCGCTATTACTAATGCTAAATACTAAATACAAATTTGTCATTGACCAAAATATTGGCTTTTGCTCAAGTTACATGTTACCAGATTGAACTAAAACATTTCTAATCCGTTTCGTGTTAGTGCTCTGTAAGAGTTAAAAAATCACCTGTATGACTGTCATTATAGATATAATGCACTTAAGGCATTTGTCATCGCATGCATTTATCATGTCTTGCATATGCCAAGCAAAGACAGCTACCATCTTGCTATATACAATAATTAATGTTATTTGCTGTGTAGACAAGGAGCTAAAATATCAGCTTACATCTGCATTTCAAAATGACAGATTGATTGCAACCATTATAATTAAATTTAATGCATCATTTTCACGCCAATCGTTAACGATCATATCTCTGTATCTAATAAATGATGTAAACTGTTCCGTTTAGCACATTTAAACGCGAACGAAACTTTCTTGTAAGCAACCAGATAGGTACTATAAATTATAAAATATTCTTTTCAAGTTAATTACGCGAAGTTACTTTTATAATTTGCGACAAGAAACATTTGCATTGCATGTGTCTTATTATTATCATTGAAAATTTACTGAGAGAGGTAACGATGGTGATATTTTCGCAAAATGTTTTGAATATTTTGAATTATTAGAAAGTAAAATGAATCGCGCAGAAATTTTTGGAAAAATTAAAAAATTAAGGAGTTACAAGAACGTAATTTGCCCCTTTAAAAGGTGGTTCAAACGTGATGCACATAAGTGTAACTTTTCAGCAAGTTGTCGCTTTGCACCTTGACAAATACTTTTCAATTTTTTAATGTATAAATATCAGAAAATATTTTTATAATCTGCATTAAATACGCCATCACTTGATACCAAAATATAAAACGATGCTTCATTTAGAAGAAAAAACAAACACCCTTATATGATGTTCTGTATATGTATATCTTATTCCGTAGAACGTTTTAGATGTCATGTCACGCATACGATCTTTTAAAATATTTAATGCATCTGTCAGTTTCTCGATTTTCTAAAGATACAACAATTAAAATCAGGGGTAACATCTTAGATGTCACACCCTGTATATTATAATTATTAAATTGACGGAGGAAACTTAAGGTGTTTATTTATTTTTAGTGTGTTCTCTTTCTCAAAATATTTAATCAATAAAGATTTGGATATACCTATTATCAAACAAAAAAAAAACTATCAACGAAATGTTTTTACGTTATATTGCTAATTATTTTTGTATTTCAGTTACTGTCATGGATACGCAAAGTTGGAGACGACACTCTTAATAAACTGACTTTATTATTACGGACTGCAGGCGATTCCCACAGTGTTAAAGACGTCGGAAACGAGTTTGAAACATTTATCTTTAGTGCCTGGGTAAGTAAAAAGCATTTTTTTTTATAATGCGTGTCTTCTGCAGGGTTCGGTTTTGGGTCCTACACTGTTTCTGTTTTTGGTTAGGGTTAAAAGTTTATATTCACCACAGCTTCCAGCTGCAGAAAGCACAGATACGTCCACAGTTGTAATATTGGTCTCATATCTGAGATGTTGCCTCAAAGAAAACTCTTAAATTTCCTTCAGGAACGAGTGTTTCGCCTAATAGGAAATTTATCTATCACAGTTAGTCTTACTTCTGTAGATCGCAGAAAATTGGTCGAAGATCCCTGCTTCTTCCATCGATATTGGCATTGGAATTGCCCTTCACAAATTGCTTCCCCATCCGCCTGTGATCTTCAATTAACAAATACAATCCAGTCAAGAATTCGATACACGTATTGACTTTATAGATAATATTACGTAACATAATTAAAGTTTATATTTTAATGGTAATTTGAGTTGTACTCTTTCGAAAGGCGTGTTGAAAATTTGCTACCATAACGCGTTCAGACTGTTTAGCGAATTTTGATTAAAAAAATTTCCACGTTCAGAAAATCCACAACTTTCGAATTTTCGAAAAACGTTTTTAAATGAGCCTTACTAGTTAGTTTTAAATATAGTATATTTTATTGATCAAACTTACACAGTATGCCAATACAAATAGGTCTTAAAACTTGTGGCGTATTTCGACAACTTTTGAAAATATTTGACCTTATATTTTCTAAACTATAAACCTCAGATTTTGATATCCCAGATTATTATCGTTTTACTTTTGCTTAATGTTTATTTAAATTTTTACTTACAACAGTAACCAGCACTAAGTGCCTTCCAAGCGGAATTTAAGACCAGGAGACTTGATTGGCCACTTAAAAATACCGAAAATTACTACACTGGTGTCATTCGCCAAACCAACAGATCAAATGCCAGCCAAACTGGACTTCATAATTCAATTCGACGTGATCATAAGTGACCGCCGGGCATGAGACAGTGCAAGGCTGACAAACAACTCATCTTTATGGGTATACAGACAGGTCTAAATAAATGGACAGAGCAGACCTGGGAATAAGAGGACCTAATTTTCAACTCGCTAAGTCCCTAGGAAAAACTTCCGCCATCTTCCAAGCAGAAATGCTTACTGTAAATCTCTGTGTACAGAAGCACATACCAAGAAGACTCGGAAATAGACAGATCTATATCCTGTCAGACAGTCACGCGGTACTAAAGGCCTTGAAATATTTCAAGACCGAGTCTAAGCTGACCCTGACCAACTGAGTAGCTGTAATGAGGTGTCACTGGTCTGGATAGCGGGTCACTCGGACCATGGTGGCAATGTTGCGGCCGACGCGCTTGCCAGGAGTGGTGCCCAGATGGACTTTATCGGACCAGAACCGGTGCTGGGGATAACATCATGCACAACAAATCACACCTTAAAGACCTGGACAGAAAGAATGACAAGCCGGCAATGGCGCAATCTGCCAGGATTAGCTCACTTTAAGGCCTTCATAAATGGCCTGTCTGAGTCAAGGGCCAAAAAACTTCTAGAGTTAAACAGACAACTGAGTACTCTAGTCGGCCTGTATACAGGACACTGCCGCTTGCGTCACCACATGCACCGTATTGGGGTCGGTCAGGAGAGCACGTACTGTGTTCCTGTCCGGCGGCGGACAGAACTAGATACCTGCTCTTTGGCAAGACAAAGCTTGCTCCGGAAGATCTGGATCAACTTTCGCCCACAAAGATTATCGAGCTCTACAGGAGGCTGGCTTTGTTGGGCGAAATATAGACCATTAAGCGTGAGCCATAATAGACCTTATGGTCGCGGTGGAGGGACCGGTATGGCCCACTCACTTTCAAACCTAACATAAGCTGTCCCGGGAAAATCCTTGAAACAACTGGCTGTGAAAAACAAATAAACTTTGATGTGGGAACCAGGGCACCAAGGCATTGAAGGAAATGAGGAAGCAGATAGCCTTACAAAAAAAAGGCAGCAACACCACCATTGTATGATCTAGAGCCCCTTTGTGGACTAACAAAGGGCCATGTACGTAATGAACTTAATACTTGGGAGAGGAGGAACCAAATGCTGGAGGAAAACGCCAGGCTTAAGGCAGACAAAACGGTTCCACACTATATCAACAGAGAACTCTGAACTGCTTCTTGAATTAAACAGGAACCACTGAAGAAAAATCACAGGACTTTTCACAGGACACTCCGCGGTAAGTTATTACCTTATGAAGATGGGTAAGGTGGACAGTGAAAACCACAGATACCGCACTGAAATAGCAGAAACAACAGAACACTTGCTATGCAACTGCATGGCCTAGTTCTGCAAAAGGCTAAAATACCTTGAAGAGGTGACCTTAAGACCGCAGGAAACAGGTAAAATAGCTCCCAAAAAGATAGTAGACTACATAAAAGTCAGAACTTTTTGGGAAACTATTAGGAAAAAGAGTCATGCAAGAAAGACCATTGAGGTCGCAGCGCGAGAAACCGAAGGTCTATACGGCTCCGTAAACGCACTTACTGCGTCGAGACTTTTAAAATTATTGTAACAGTGCATAGTGATTGTCCACTAGGCTGAGGCGAAAAAAATTCAGATTGTTAATTCATTGATTGTTGTTGCCATTACTTGGTGAAACTGGTACAACATACAGACTTGGAGACTACTTCTCTGTGTTCACTGTTGGGTTTAATTTTTGTAAATGAAGGACGTAGCTTGCGCGTAATCTAACCGGAGCAAGTTGCCTTTCTGAATTCTAGATGTTCTTCAACGTTCCTGTAAGCAGCGAAACCGGTTACATAAACTTTGAAGAACATCTAGTATTCAGAACGTAATAGTGGTAAAACTTGTCCGCCGGATAAACGGGGGGCAAGTAAAATTTGCTGTTAAATTTTTTAATCATAGCTTTTTCAACCCAGAACTCACCGCGAAGAGGTGCTGCCTTTTTAATGAATTTTTATTTTCAGAAATTCACTAATAGAGAGGTATCGATGGTGAAACTTTGCAAACATTTTTTTTTTCAAATTATATATATATATATATATATATATATATATATATATATATATATATATATATATATATATATATATATATATATATATATATATATATATGTATGTATATATATATATATATATATATACATATATATGCATGTATCCAACCGATAACTCAAAAAATAATTAACGGATTTGGATGAAACTCGCCAAGTACCTTTATTTTATTAATGGCTTGGATAAGTACGTTATCAAGAAAAATCAGACAAGGTTTTCAGGGAAAATTATGAGTTTTCTTTAAAAAAAAAAATTTTCTCCGAAAATGACAAAGCTATCTTAATGAAATTTGGTGGATATGTATCGTTGTGAAAGACCTTTCTACATACCAAAATTCAGCTTTTTAATTTTATAGAAAATTGAGTCATTCAAATTTGAAGCATTTATTGAAAAGTCACTACCATAACGCATTTGCTGGATCTCGAACTTTTTTTATAGATTAAGATCTATATATCGGATTTTACTTTCTTACCCGAAAAATATAGGTTTTTGGTTTCAAACGATGGCAAAGAACTTCTTGCCTCTGGTTTCACGCGAATGTAGCTGTCTCTTGGGACTGCACTACACGCCTTACTAGAAGCTTCGGTCACTAATTTTACACAAAGCTCGATGGCTTGGATGTGACATGGAAACTTGATTGTTTCGGAAAATGTTAAGGACTTGCTTTAAACTGCTTGTAACAAATCGTGGTCACTTATATTCCTTGTCAAAGGCGGCTCTGTAACCTTATATTGGCTCCAGTCTCCGTATACTCCTGGGCTTCAAAATTTATTTTAGGAACTGTAAATATTCTTAGTCTGTTTGTCTCGCTTTCAAAATTCGTCTGATTCCACGTTCTCTAATATGTTCCCTTTCATCTGATATCATCGCCCAAAAAATTTTTTTGGGGTGGGCGAAATAGCCATTTGTTGAAATTACCCGGTTGATAATAATTTTAATTTTATCAGAAAACTCTCTTGATTTATTCATTAATTGCCATAAGTGTACGGAACCATACTGAGAACCGGGTTGTGTCTTTAAAACCAAACAGGACCATAAACCTTCATGACAAACGTAACCAGTAAAATAAGGGCTTCTGGGGGAAGCTTTGTTGAAATATACAATCGAGTAATTGGTGCTGTTGGTAGCATCTTGCATGACTCATTTTACCCGGATCTTTCCTAGATAAACTGCTAGAACAGTGTCCCTCTCGAACAGCAGAACATATACGGTATAGATAATGCTGATCTATGCTAAGTTCTTTTCCATCGACGTGGGGTAAAATTGTATCTTTTTCCTGAAAAGTCACAACTGGTCTGGACTCACACGCTACCAGCTTTAATCCGATTGCCCCACAAAAAGAATACGGTCCTTTACTGTGTCCGTCTATGTCATAAAGAAGATGACACAGAATTCGCTTTTAAATTTAAAAAGTCTGGACGTAGCAAGGGCGTTATGGTAGTGAATTTTCATAAAAATGTTTTTAATAGGAAATATAGTATTTTTTTTAGAAAGCTTGCATCAAATTTGGTTACCAGTATAACCTATATAGGGGAAACAATGTACCATATTTCATCAAAATAAATTTATTGTTTGACAATATAAAAAAATCTTGCGAAAATAAACCTTAAATGTGCCTAAAAAACTGGTGTCCTGGCCAAGGAACCTTAGGTTAATAGTAAATTAAGCTATTGAAAGAAACATTTTATGAAAAATCGTTACCATAACGCACTTGCTGAGTCCAGAATTTATTTTCTTACAAATATCCATTATCTTTTGATGGAAAATGCAAAAATTGCAATAATATAAGGCGTGTTCGATTAGGAAAAAAATTGCATCACCAGCGACTTATGGGCCACTAGTGATTGTAAAAATAATTTTATAAGATGCAGCTCCAGACATCATATAATTAACATATAAATTTTTTTCTCATATATTGTATAATAATGGATATCTTGAGCTTTACCCTAGAAATGCGTCAGCCTGTATATATGAAAACAGATAAAAACTGAAACTAACCCGGATATGGGTTCTATGGGGCCTAGTTCGTGCTCACTTGAATATTTTCAAAAGTCACTAAAATTGTATCCAACTCTATGAGTATAATTGTGATGGCCAAAAATAAATATGAATGTCAGAAGAAGAACATGCCTACATTTGTATTACAAATGTCAGAAAACAAAATACTTATTTACATGTCACTTTGAAAATAGATCTGACATTTATCAAAATAATTTGTCAGTTTAATATGACATGTACTGTTGCCGTGGACTATTATGCACTATTGTATTACGCCATATAAGAATCTTGTTTTCTTTTGGAGTACGAAAGCTTATTTTACTGTTACATTTTTCGATCCCTTAACCTGAAATAGTTTTCATCTCATTTAACGTTGTTTCATTATAGCGTCACAGTAGGTTTTAGAATCTAGAAATTATTCTATTTTGTGTGAATTTTTCGTTGCATACCTAGAGCAAGTTTTATTTTCCTTCAATTATAAATTACAATTTTAAGTAAATTCCTATATTTTCTGTGCCCAATGTGTTGAACGGATGCGAAACGAGGGAAGGAAATTTCATTTAAAGTTAAAATGACGAAGATAACTGTATTCCAGGCACGAGCGTTGTTTCCATTTTTACTAAATTTTCATAGAAAAAAATCACTAATGGGGAGATCCCGACTTTTGAATTTTGAAAACATTTTTACAAATGAGTGCCAACTAGGACCCCTAGAACCCATATCCGGGGTCAGTTTCAATTTGTATATGTGTGTATATATATATATATATATATATATATATATATATATATATATATATATATATATATATATATATATATATATATATATATATTGGTTAGCCAGGAAAATCGGACGAAGTTTTCCGGGAAAATTTTCATTCGAAAAATGTTTTATCTCAAAAAATAAAAAAGATATGATAACCAAATTTCGTAGGTGGGTTTACGATATAAAAAGTAAACTATACACCAAAATGTAGATTTCTATGTTACAAGAGAAAAAGTTATAATAAAATATTTTGTGCCAGATCATTTCTATGAAAATTCACTACCATAACGCACTTGCTGCGTCCAGACTTTTTTTAAATATTAATAACATTTATAGGTAAATTAGCAGATTAGCGTATTGTTTATTTAAAAAAAAATCAGAAACATGATTAGAGGAACCCCTTTATGCATTAATCATCGGACAAATGCTGTAATCTAAACTCCACAATACAGTTAAGAGACCTAAAGTAAATTTGAGGTTCTGTGCAAGGTAAACATGCTATAACGGAGCTAGAAATACAAACTGTAAAAACTCACCTTACAGAAGTCCATAGGAAGGAGAAACTACTTACCAACACCGTTTCTCCATAAAGAAACTTCCACTTTGCCCAATTTAAAAAAAACGCTAAATAATAAGCGTAATCTGATTTCTTAAAATAAATAAATAACTCAAACTGATACCAAAGCATCACATAAAGGGTGTATTTTAATTTAATTTTGTGCAAATAATTTCATAAAATAAAGAACAATGAAGATTGTAGCTGAAACTTAAGGCTTTTTAACTTCTTACGACATTTATGCTGCATAGCTGTTCGTGTAGGTTCTCTATCTAGAACATGTCAATTTTGACGTTTTGAATCGCGACTTTTTTGACGTTTTAAGAATAAAAACTTAAAAGCTTATAACTTTTTTTTTTATTTTAAGGTAGACATTCAAATTTTGGTGCGTGGTTTTCTTTTTATGATATAAACCCTCGCACCCAATATGGTTGCCCTAACTATTTCCGGAGATATAAAAAATTTCCGAAAGAAAACGCAAAATTTTCCGAAAAAACTAGTCAGATTTTCCGGGCTAACGAAATTATCCAAGCCACTTGCGAAAGGAAGGTACTCACCAAATTTTATCATTATGTTTTGAGTTATCGGTGTGACACATAGATATATAAATATATAGATATATATTATATATAGATATATAATATATATATATATATATATATATATATATATATATATATATATATATATATATATATATATATATATATATATATATACAAAGTCTGAAACCGACCTCGGATTTGGGTTCCAGGGCTCCCAAATAGCGCTCATTTGAAGAAATGTTTTCGAAATTCAAAAGTCGCCATCTCCTCATTGGTGAATTTTTTTAAAGAAAATTAAGTAAAAAGCTACTAACGTTTTTGACCCATCATACAACTTTTTATCTCTATGACAAATCAATTTTCAGAAAAAAAATTCTTCGTATTTTTCGTCCCGTGTATTTTGACCCCCATGGCTAAGTAAAACAATTCATAAAAATTAAGTTAATTTTAGTAGGCACTAGCACCGATTGAAAGTATCAGATGATGCAGCTGCAACAGAATCGTGCAGAAAAGTTTAATATCATTTATGATTTCGTGGTTAAGAATTGCATAGTGTAGGTACTATCGTGAAATTATAATTATAGCGGCGATTTTGTGCAACTCGTTAGCAAAGTAAACGGACATGGGAAAAGCATAATATATCCAATAAAGCCCATTTGTGATTATCTCTGATCTCGACCGTTTTCTCTCAATAAGCCGGTAATAAACACTCTTATATTAATTTAACTACATGTATTTCTCACTTAACTTCCGGTGACCAGCAAATTGATCGCTTCCTTTATACTGATAGAAGCCGGTCTAGACACGACATTGTCTAGGAAAGAAACGTTGTACTCACGATGTTCAAATTATTAAATTATAAATTTTACACCTGTTTGTTGCTGTTTATAGCATATTGCCTATTAAAGCAGACTAACTGCCATTTAAATAACCATAGCAATTATCTATATGTCATAATAAATGTCACTAGTCCATTTATGTTGTCTTAGAACTGTTTCGAAAATTAGATTATTTCAGGAAGACGGTAAAATGTGTGGGCAAAGGCATTTGAAATGTTTGTAGTACATAAATGCCGCTTTTACAAATTGTTATTGTAAACCATTTTATTAATCACCACAAATCATGAAATTTATAGATGACAAAATAGTCGATTGTCAATTATGACTTCACTTAAATTATGTCTAATTGGACGCAGTTAAGAGAGTAAGTGATTGGCCATATATTGTAGTGTCAGCTAAACGCGAGAAGTGAAACAACCCTGACTTTTGTTATGGAAGGTAGTTCAGCCAATAGAAACTTAAGTAGGATACCTGGATGCAAAGATTCGGAAGAAAATTCACTACTGCAAAAACCGCGACCTTTGAAAAAATTTCTTCAAACGGGCGCTAATCGGGCCCCGTAGAACACATATCAAGGGTCAGTTTCAATCTTTATATGTTTATATACAGAGAGTAACATAAAGCCATGTAATGAGGGGTGACAGTACTCTGCAAAAAAATTAATAGACCCATGGTCAAAAACGAACCATTTTTGATATAAAGGGTGACAAAGTTTCAATTTTTTATCATATTTTGCGTTTTTCTCGAATGCCTTGAGATGAATTTGTAAAATTTGGTATACCAATTTCTTAAGAGCCTCTACAATTAAATGTCAAAATCGTCGGTCGTCATATACAAAGTCTTATGTTTTCTTGAGTTATGTGCTATTTTATGCGCCGTAACTTTTTTTGAGCACCTTGCATGAATTCTGACGCCAAATATGAACTTCCCCTTCATTTCTTTAGCTTTTAGTTTTTAGATTATTCTCGTATCGTAGCTATCGATGCATATTCAATATTAATGAAAAATTAGCAGGCTGGGTAACCTTATTTATCAATGTTGCTTGTTGACGCTTTGCATTAAGTACTTTGTGTCGTTTGATGATTCCAAATTGTTTTTCTGTTGTTTGATTATGGTTGAATTTACTAATCACGAGTATGCAGAAATGCATTTAACCTATAGAAAGGCCAACCGCAACTCTTATGAAGCCTACAGATTCTATGGACGTAGATATCCTAATGGAATACTTACCTAACCCAATGACGTTCTCAAATAAACATATGCGGCTACGGAAAACTGGAACATTCAAGAAATCCACTTAATTTTGGAGGAGCAAATCAAACCACGAGAACTCCAGAAGTCGAAGAAGCAGTCCTGAATGAAGGGAAATTTGACCCTACTACGCGTACAAGAAAAATTGCATCACCATTAAATGTTTCATTTATGCTTGTCTGCAGAATTTTGGTAGGTAACTTAATGTACCCTAACCACGTCACAAGGGTTCAAGCTCTTCTTGCACGTGACTTTCCTCTACGTTTAAATGTTTACTACAAATGCTAGCTCAAAATCAGTGGTTTGCAAACACAGTTTTATTTAGCGATGAAGAAAACTTTTGAGGAATGCCATCTGGAATTTTTATAACCAACATTTTCGTGTAGAAGAAAATTCACAGGCAGTACGCGAAAATAATTTCCAACTGCAGTTTTCTATAACTGTGTGGGCTGGCATTATTGGAGATTATTTGATAGGATAGTTTTTTCTGCCAGTAGGGCTGAATCGGCCTAATAATTATCAATTTCTCGAAGAATAACTTCCAGTGCTTTTAAAAGAGGTACCAATTCTTGAAGAAACCATATGTGGTTCATGCACGATGGTCGCCAGCCCATTTCAGTATGGAGGTGATATATTTCCTGAATAAACAATTTTACAACCGTTGGATAGGTGCAGGGGGACCTCAGCCGTGGCCTCTTAGATAACCAGGCCTGAATAGTCTGCGACTTTTTTTAAGGGGACACCTGAATTCATTGGTGTATTAGGCCTCAATTGAAACAGAGGAGTAATTGCGAAATAGAATAGTGGCTTCATGCGACACCATTCGCATTACGTCTGGAATTTTTGAGAATCCGTTGGTCTTTGAGGCGAAGAGTGTAATCCTGCATCTTAGTAAGATGAGCAAATTTTCGACAGTATTTATAGGTTTTTTTTTTCAATTAAGTTTTACTTTTAATTGAGTAAATTTGATTCAATATTTAGAATTGCTTTAGACAGTTGATGACTATGACGGCTGATTATTGTTTTCGTCAAAGTCACAATTTGAAACGACAAAATTGGGAACTTTCAGTTAAAGAACCTGAAACGCATACGGATTGTGTAGAGAAAATGTCGCAAGAAGTGCGTGTTTTACACAGCCTTCAATTTCAACTTAAACCGTCATTGTTCTTCGTTTTCCTAAAATATGTGCAGAAATTTCATTTCAGATAGACACTTTCTATGATGCAGTAGTTTTAGTTATAGCGTTTATGGTTGAGTTATATAATTTTCAGCGAATTTTCGTAGAAAAAGATTCGCTATTGAGGAGACCGCGACTTTTAAATTTTGAAAAAAATCTCTTCAAATGAGCACGAACTAGGCTCCCTGAAACCCATATACGGGGTTAGTTTCAGTTTTTATCTGTTTACATTACAGGATGACGCATTTCTACGGTAAAGCTCAATATATCCATTATTGTACAATATATGAACCCTGAACTATAGTATGCCTTTTTAAAAAGTATGTAAATAATCAAATAGGGGCTAGAAGTCGGAATAAAACAAGCCATGTATGATAGATCTATGAAAGATAGTAATTGGCAAGATAGCAAAAGATTGAAACATGGGCGCAAGAGACGTCGATGGTATAGTTCAGCTTGGGGTATAATCACATCATTGTAGTGGTATAATAGCAACTACTACTACTACTATCAGCGCCGCGATATTGTGTCTGAGCAAGTTTTATATGCTTGCCGTTCCGCTCTTCGGAGTTAGCCGCTTTCATGTACCATACATGCTAAGCATGTAGAAGATCCCTACCCTCCTTAAAACGGAATGAGTTACGCAAAATTTTTGTTTGTAAAGTTAATCTGTCCCCTGGTGTTAGTGTTGGACACCGTTGCAGTTGTTAAAACCATCTGCTTCATATTTATAAATATCACACCAGTAGCGCCTCGTGCCTTAATGCATTGGGGGTGGGCAAGAAAAAAAAATGAAGGGCTCGCCTCTTTTTTCCCCGAAAATGTATTATAAAAAAACCTACTTACTAAACTTAATAATTATTAACTATTTACCAAGTTTTCCTGTAGTTAATTATAGGTTATAGTAGTTAAAAAGTCCTTTCTTTTGATAATTACTAACACAAATCACAATTCTGTCAACACTCAGCATTCACTTTAGTTTATAAGTTATAACATAACAGACCTATACTTATTCCTTAAACGAAAAATCCATACGTCTATTTTTGATAGCCAGAAACTGTTCTAAAACTCTTTCATCAAAGTTCGGTATTTCAACTACAAAGTCCCTGTTTATTGCCAACATTGCTAGCGCATAAAGTCGATCATTCGACATGCTATTCACGAGGATCTAATCTATCGTTGTTTTAATTACGTAATATTTTGCTGTATAGAAATCAATAATATAACATTACTTTAAGAAAGATAATACGATCCTGGCGATAAAATGGGCGATTCTGTGATTCGAGAACAGCATAACTGTATGCCGAGTCCCATCCTGGTCCGTTAAGCTGGAGCAATGTGGGCAAGGTCAAATATTCTATTCTCACAACATCAAAAGGCCGCCCTACAAGATTCAGTGCTGGGTCTTATTATGCTGTGCTGCAAGTGTTGAATTTTAAATCGCACAACGGGATTGCTTATTCGGTCGTTTTTGACGAAGATAGTCGATCATTTCGCATTGAAGTTTCCCATTTAGTTAGAGCGCCGAAGAATACACACCGACGCAGAACTCAGTGTACATGGATGTATATAACGTTGGCAACCATTAACACACTATACGTCTTCGGATTCTGTATTAATGGCTACTGACTCTGCGATCCTCGATATACTAATTTTGTTTGTATTTGTAGAATGCAGGAGGTAAAAAAATAAAAATTTATTAAAATATAGCATAGCAAAAATATTATTTTTCCCCGGCAGGCGGCAGTGCGCGCGCACGGGCGCACGTATTGAGGAGCCGCCCCTGAGTAAAACAGATTCTGATTTAAATTCTAATTGAATTGAATTCACCTTGAGTTATTAAAATTTGAGAGGTTTTTAGGAAAATTCGGTACCATAACGCATTCTTGCCTACTGCTTCCTAAAATACCAATGATATGATTAATTGGTTCTAAGTATTATAGCATGGTCTAAATTTACTTTCGCTTTACAGAGACAAGTTGAAAAATCTAACGACTTGGTAGAAGAGTGCAAGAACGTGCGAGATCCCAAAGGCGACAATCTAAAGGAACTGGCAAACACACTACACGCCAAGATGAAGACATTCAAAGAACAACTTGAAGAAACCAGGGTACAATCAGAAGATGCAACAAGATGTTTCCTTCTTCTGGAAAGTTGTGAAGATATATTGGAAGATGACAATAAGGAGCAAGATGAATTCACACAGTTGGCAATAAAAAGTGGAAATGAGAAACTGAAGCAGCTGTGCAAGGTATCTTTATAATTTTGTCTGTGAATTAATTTTTACCAGTATTTTGTGTACGATATTCTTGTATGTTTGATGTTATTTTTCAAAAATGCAGTTTTAAACTTACAATAAAGAATAATTGGCTATAGTGTAATTCTTATAGACATTTTATTTTCCTTGATTTTAGAAGTTTTCTATTGTTTCCCATAGTAAAAAAATATTTTGACAGTACAGGTGTCCCACATAATCTGTCCCATTACATTTTTTGTGACACCATAAGGAATAGCAGAAAGAGCTAAATACAAAAGTTATTGAGTGAATGTTGGAACCTGTCATGAGCACTGATAAGCACAATTTGGAGAACCCGCAATTCATCACAATACTGTTTAGACCTGACGAACGTTTCGCCAATAAAGTCAGCGTCATCAGAGGGATGAATAAACTGACGACCCTAACTTGGTTGGTGAAACGATCGTCAGGTCTAAAAACCGTATTGTGATGAATTGGGTAATTGAGTTCTCCAATTTTTACTTAACAAGAGTTACTTGCATTTAAGTGGCCTCTTATTTTATAACAATTTTATATATATATATATATATATATATATATATATATATATATATATATATATATATATATATATATATATATATATCTTTTGGAATGTTGCACTACACTGTAATCACTTTTAAATATACCCTTTATTTGTTTGCTGTACGTTTTGTGATTTTTTATTAGTTTACATGGACTGCAGTTTCGAAGCGTCCCGCTTCATCATCAGCACGCTACTCATATATATATATATATATATATATATATATATATATATATATATATATATATATATATATATATATATATATATATATATATATATATATATATATATAATTTTTTTTTAATTTCAACAACACACTATGAGGGCTTACAGCCTAAATACTATCGTACCGTGGGTGTTGACAAGGAGGAAAGAGGCAGCTTGTTAATTCTGGACTTGAAGGTTTGGAGGTTCGGAGGAGAAGGAAATACATGTGCCGGCAAGGAATTCCACAACTTGGAAGTCCTCGGGAAAAAAGGGCGGGCATAACAAGATGTTCTATGTCTGGTGACCTGGACAGTGAAAGGGTGCATTCGCTCTGTTCCCCTGGTAGATCTGTTGGGGGCAGCAGGTGGGGGAACTATGGAGGAAAGCTCCTCTGAGCAGTGCCCGTGCAGATATCTATAAAAGAGAGAGAGGTCACCAACGGCACGTCGGTGGGCAAGGGATGGCAGCCTTTGGGTGATGGTAGGGTCACCAATGAGACATATAGCTCTCTTTTGAATGTAGTCCAGGATAGCGAGTGTAGAAGCGGCAGCGGCACCCCAGATGTGGGAGCAGTATTCGAGGTTTGGCCTTATTTGTGAAGTATATAAGTATAGGGATTAGCTGGTGAAAAGTATTTGCGAGCCCGGAAGAAGAAACCTAATTTCTTAGCAGCCGCTTCTGCGATTGATGTGACATGTTGGTGCCAATTAAGATTTCGATCCACATTAATGCCAACAAGAGAAAAGGACTCATTACTTTGAATAACTTGGTTGTTCATTGTGATGGGTCTAGGGCTGGTGTATCTCTTGTGAGAAAGCAAGCAAATATATATATATATATATATATATATATATATATATATATATATATATATATATATATATATATATATATATATATATATATATATATATATATATATATATACAGGTGGTTCTAATTTTTTATTATTTTAACTGAAATATATACACATATTATTAAATATTTGAATTCTGTTGCCAATTTAAATCTAATCTAATTCAATTCACATATTTTTTGCCAAAAAAATTACTGTTGCACCCTATCATAATATAACCAATTGCAAGCAACTTTTGTTCTTAAAATAACGATCTAACACAACAGTGGCCACGTCGCTATACCGAAGGACATACAGGCTAGCCTCTTGAAAACGAAAAAGAAGCGTTTCAGGGCACTTATCGTAATTTTGTTGAGAATCGCTCAAGCTAAATTTTGCTTTCTAGGGGGAGGACTTGTAGGCTTATTTTCAGGATCGCAACACCAACCCTTAGGCGGTGGTGCGATCGCCTAAAATCTTAAATCTTAAGAGGAGTCAACTGGCACCTCATTTAAGAGCTGGTGTAGATCTCTTTTCAGATTTACCTTATTTTTTAAATTTGAAGCAGTGGGTTCTGAGAAATTGACCTCTAAAAGCGAGTAATTTATTTTTCAAGAACTGAAATGTCAGTTAATCAAATGTTAAAAATTTCGACCACCAGCTTCCATACAATAGTAACAGTTTTGTTCAAATCGTTGGCGCACATCCTGTAACATTTCTGGAGTGATTTGGCGGCATTCGTTTGTATTCGTATGTGACCCCACAAATAGAATACTAGGGGTGATAAATCTAGTGATTTGTGCAGGCCATCCTATGGAACCTCTTCTCTCAACCCACCGATTTGGAAATATGTGGTCGAGATATTGTCGAACAGGCACAGCTTGGTGTGAAGGAGCTCCATTCTGCTGAAATATAAACTGGTCTTCGAGATAATACTCATGATTTTCGATTATGTCAGTCAACATTGGATCAATGGTGTTTTCCAACAACTCCAAGTACATATCGCCAATCAGATTACAAGGTAAGAAAAAGGACCGACAATACGGCCACCAAAAATTGCAGCCTAAACATTAAGTTTTTTCGGGTGTTGTATAAGAATGTTGCGAAATAATCTGGAATTAGATTCGGCCCAACAGCGAGGATTCACGGTACGAAAAAACGAGCACTCGTCCCAAAAGCAAGTATTAAAAAGAAAATTCGAATCGTTCACCACTTATCGCTTCACAAAAGTCCACACGGCACTCAAAGTCATCTTCATTTAGTTCGTCTGAAAGATGGATTTTGGGTGAAATTTATGACGCCCCAAAATGTTTTTAATTGTAATTTGCCAAAACCAGATTTACTTACCAATTGCCTCTTACTCGTTGTGGGATTCACAGCAACATGACTAAGAACTACCACTTCTACAGGTTCATTTCTTTCAGCTTTTTATTAAAAATAAACACGGTCTCTTGAAACTTTTGTTACTTAGTCCAAAACATTCTTTTGATTAAGATGCTCATCTAAATGTTGATTAAACAATGCTGCTATTGAATTAGGACATTGATTATTAACATAAAAAAGTAAAATAATTTCCACTCTCTGTGCAATCCAGTAAACCATTTTGTTGAATAACTGCACAAGCAATAATAATGACCTGCTGGACAAATAAAATGAAAATCTCATATACTAAGGTTTCTTCACAAACGAACATATAATAATAATCAGTAACAACTAAAAAAATTATCAACTCACGAGTTTTCTTAAGCGATAATCAGAAAGAACAATCAACTAAACGCGACGATATTTGTGACAAACTAAAGAAAACCCTTTCTTATCTTTAGGAGTGAATTTCTCAGAACACACTGCTTGAAATTTAAAAAATAACAGTTTTACATCAGCTCCAAAATGATGTGCTATTTGGCCCCCCTTGCCATTTAAGATTTCAGTGGTGGATCGTACCACCCTTATGGGTTGATTTTGTGACGTTGAAAAAAGTCTTCCGCCTTGAAAGGATGGGAAACCTGCAAAAAATATTATCTACCAACTAGTCTGGTGTTTCCAATCGAAAACCCTTACACAAAACAAGACCAGCATATTCTTAAGATGTAAATTGATGCATTTTTATTCAGAACTTTGACATTTCAAACATTCATGAATAGCCACAGTGTCATAAGCATTCATTATATTACATTATGAATGGATTTTGTTTATCTCTGTATCCTTATAAGTTGATAATGATGTCAAATTTAATTACTTAGAGGCAATTTTTTACTGACTTAAAACTCTAAATGCCTCATGTAGCTTCTAAACAAAACATAATCAAACAAATGGGATATAATGAAAATTGTTTTAAAATTAACTCGTCTATATTTTTCCAAAGTTTATCATAAAGCTTCTAGATCACCTTCTGTAGAAAATTGTTATAAAATAGTATACCACTTAATGAAAATAACATTTGTATTTAGCTCTTTTCTCTATATCTTACAACTTCCTTAAAAATATATTAGGACATGTTCTGCTGGACTTATGTACATACATACAATGTATGCTTACCTACCTATCATGTAATGTAGCGTAGATGTACAAGAAAGAATTCTATTCAAACCAAACTAAGGAATTGTTGAGCCTTTTTTATTTATATAGGGACCACCTATAATAATTTAAATAATGATTAGATTTAGAATTAGCTATCATTGATATGTGCCACTAATTTATTGTGGTTGCTGTACTCAATAAAACTGTCCCATGGCTTCAAAAATGCTTGTAATCCTATAACCGGTTTCACTTTTTATGGGATCACTGAAAATAAGTAAATAAGTATTTTCTTCTGCATGATGATGCCATAGAAGCCGAAACTAGTTGAACAGAAAATAACAAGTGTTTAAGACGTTATTTATTTCACATGTGTTATAAACGTTTATTTGTTAAAAAATATATATTTTATTTTTTATGTACCTAGGTATAATTATAACCGTAAGTATTTTTTTCTTTAGGATCGTGGTTTTTTCATCTCTTTTTCTATAGAAGAGCGTTCATGAACTATCCTCTCTTTTACTAAAGTTTTACTAGGTTTTAATATGCTAGTTAGCAGAATTACACATTATTAACTTTTTCATATTATAATATCATTTTCTCATAAGCCAACTAATTTAAAAATGAGCAATAACCAATAAATTCCTTAATTTTTTATTATTTACTAGCAATTTTTATTATTTTTGTTTATGTTACCTACACAGGTTTTGTAGTCCTTTTTTTGGTTCCTACTGCTTAGCTTGAAACAAAATTCTAGTAATCATTTTCAAAAACTTGTGTCAAAAACTGTAATGCAAATCATTTAACAGTACCAAATAACACTTATAATTCAAAGAACTATGAAAATGTAACTTTTTGTAAAGCAAATTTTTGGAATCTTAAATGTTTTAAAATACAAGTTTTTTTCTAAGAACTTAAAAACAACACTTGATTAGTAACCCTTATTTAATCGCATAATGTTTTTGACACCCTGGCTTACTTAAACTATTTTTTTTAAAATTATGTTGCTCTTTTATTATAGAATGCAGAAAGGGGAGAGAATGAAGCAAAGCCCAGTAAGCCTCCAGACCAAAAAGACTCGGAAAATTTCTTAAAAACTTCATTACTACCTTTGCAAGAAGTGACTGCCAGCAGTACCCCAATAAAGTCTCAAAATTCCCAAATAAGAAGAAGATCTGTTAGTTCCCATGCGTTCATTTACCACTGTAATCATCATGCTGCTGGTGAACTTTGCAACTGTTGTGAGTCAGACACTGAAAACTCAGTATCCTATAAGCTAAAGAAGAAATACATTCAAACATTGAAGACGCAAGGCTGTATTTGCAGCAATTACTACCAGAGAGACACTCTTGAAAGAAAAAATAGTGCAACTTTGGATGGAATCAAGGAAGAACGTGAAAGTGTTGAGGACTTATTAGGGAAAATAGTGGCAGATGACTGTAGACGATGTGATAGTGGTATGTCAACTGCGGACAATTCAGTTAACGATGAAAGTGTTTACAAAAAGAAACTACAAAGGACATGCTCATGTCAGTACTATAGTGAGAATTGTGCTTTGTGTAGTGCCCATAGTTCAAGTACTGGATCAAATGCTGATCAATCTGATAACCAGAGGGATATTACAATTGAGGAGGGAAGCGACTGTTTTTTGAAGAGGTAAGATGAATGGGCTAGGTAGGGATTATTTCTTATTTTTTAAGATCGATGAAGGCGATTCTATTAAAAGTAGTTTGCTCCAGTTATAATCTTTTAACAGTAGCCATTTGTCAGTTGTTTCATCAGACTTATTCAAAATCATTTGTTAGAAAATAAGATCCTGTTTATTGACAAAGCAAATTTTACTATACACATAATTTTCACTACGATCATTTATGGTTAAAAGAAAATATACAAACAACTGAAGAATCATGTTCCCAAGAACAGTTCTTGGTTAATGCATAGGCTGCAATCTTTGGAGCTGATTTGATAAGTCCATTGCTCCTTCCTGGACAACTCAACAGTGAGAAATCGATTCATTGGTCAGGGAGGACCTCGTCTGGATAAGTAATTTCCACTTGTTCTGCATCTTGAGCCCCGCTTCTTCCCATGGTTTTAACCCTCCGACTAAGCCCTTTAGCCATTGTAAAGTGCTGCTGTCTTTGCTGACAGTCAGGTGTTGTGGGCGCTTACGAATTTCGGCTTTATGTTGCTATCCGATGCAGTTTCATTCAGTATTTCCTCTATAATGTACTGGCTCGTGGCTGTTATTTTTTCCACTGTTAGGAGTTTCTCTGGAGTTTGTGAGGGTAATATTCCAACCCTGATTCCTTTAGCCATTTGGCTAAATGTATGCTGAGTGGCCCTGGAGAGTGAGGCAGTGCTGCCCGTTTCTTTCACTTTTGTTCTTTTGGTCACTTATGCTTCTGCGGAGCACTTTCTTCTGAACAGATTCTTTGGTTTCCTTTCTCAGAAGTTTCGCTTCTCATTTTTTACTGGCTGAAGGGCTTTTGTCCGGGCTTCAACTCAGTTGTCATGGCTGCAGCAAAACACTGATCCTTCCTCAAAGCTGTGCTTCCTGTTATTTTTGAGATATTAGTAGACCATCTGCTCTGGGTTTGCCAATTGCAGACAGTTACTCCAGGGGCGCCACGAGGAGGCAATCTCTAGTAGTCCAGTAGCTAAGCCCCACACTGAACACTTTAGACAGTGCAGAGTAACGCTAAAAAGCTCCACCCCATAACTTTCTCTTTCAGAATTACTTGAATAATCAGCCTGTAGCATATTCGACACTCAGTAAGAAAGACCTGTATATATTGAGGTTTCAAAAATGCTTTATTGGTATAACCAACTGACGCTTCAGTCGACATTTCTATGGTTATCAATCCAACATGGAATTTTTAATAAACAAGCAGCTCTTCTCGGTTTGTAAAAAATTGTTTAAGGTATTTTAATTATTCAACAATTTAGATAGTCATTTTGTTTCCACAGTTCATATAAACTGTACTCCATACATCACCAGGGAACTTGTTATATTTTACATACTCGTACATAATTATCTAACAAATTATTGTGTAAATTTTCTAAAAGATTTCTGCAATTGACCAATGCTATAAACTGTGATTTTTTTCAGCCAATCTATCATCTTTCAGAAAATATCCACTGAGACAGTTTACCGCTTCATTCGCTTCTTAATTGTTATTTTCTATTTATTTTCACTTTGTTATGTACAATTTCTTGTTAACTTTTCTTGTTGTCATATGTGTAACCATAGACTTATTATTTGGTATATATAACCTGTTTGGCCTGCTGTTAGCTATGCATTTGATTTTTGTAATTGTGTTATCCTGTTCTTGGACATCTGATCATCTATTGGGTGACTAAATTAATGGTAAATAAATAAGTTAACAATCATAAACAAAGATTTGAACAATGATTTTGTATGTTTTAAAATAGTTAACATAATATCCTTTCTGTATAACATTGTGCACATTTTCTGTAATCTAGTTTTCCATCAAGGAAGGTAATGTCGCATTTTTATTTACACATTTAAAGAAAGCAGGCTGTATTAAAGAAACTTAAACAGTTTATTTTTTTAAACTGATAAAATATTCTGTGGAGGGGTTTTATGAAATGACATGATATATAATATGTTGTAAATAATCAAGGATAGGGGGACTAAATACGAACGGTTCATACCTCCCGTGATACTGATTAATCACCCATAATTCAAGACCAAACGAGTGTGTAAGAAAAAAAAACAAATAACGATGATTCCTAGAACAAATAGCGATGATTCCTAGATATACCTAAAAATATTAAACTTATCCATCTTGTATACACTCGTGTTGTACTTGCCTGTATATATCTGAATCAAACACAAATATTTCATCTATTAATAGGCTGTGTTTACCAGTGTGGAAATTGTATTTAAGTTTAAATCCACTCAGTCATGCAATACTAAAGGCACTGAAATCTTTCAAAACTTGACTTGAACTGGGACTGCAAAAAATCCTTAAAGCAACTTGCTATGAACAACAATGTAACTTTGATGTGGGTACCAGAGCATCAAGGCATTGAAGGAAATGAGGAAGCAGATAGCCTTGCAAAAAGGACAGTAACAACACCACTCTATGGTCTAGAGCCCTATGATGGAGTAACAAATAAGCACGTTAGAAATGAACTTGATACTTGGGAGAGGAGCCAAATTCTGTTGTACTGGAGCAAAACGTTAGGCTTAAGGCAGGCAAACCTGTTCATCAGCATATCAACAGAGAAATCTGAACTGTTTCTTGAATTGACCAGAAGCGACTTGAAATAATCACAGGACTTTTCATAGGACCCTCATAAGGTATCACCATATGAAGGTGGGTAAGGCGGAGAGTGAAAACTGCAGACTGCACTGAATCAGCAGAAACAACAACTATGCCGCTGCCTGGCTTAGTTCTGCAAAAGGCTCAGATACCTTGGAGAGGTGACCTTAACACCCCACAGGAAATAGGTAAAATAGCCAACAAAAAGATATTAGACTATATGAAATCTGAACATTTTGGGCATATTAAAAAAGTAGTATTGTAGTGCTGAGAGGCCAAAGGCCTTCGCGATTCATTAAACAATCGACAATCTACAATCATACATATAGCAATAGAATCATCAATTTTTACTGTGTTTAACCTGCTAATGCACAAATTATTGTTATTTTGAAAAAATCTGGAAAATTGAATCTATTGTGGCTACGGACTTCCCAAGGTCAATAGCAGTGTTTAAAATGATCAAAATCATCTGTTTTTTCAAATTTGCTGTCCTATAAATAGGATGCTGGGATGATATGTATACCTACAGTAGCGCGAAATGAAAATTAAATTTGAAAGCTGATAAAAATTATAATTTAAAAAAAAATCAATTCTATAGGTCAAAAATAAGATAGTATATATAAACAATAAAATTAAAATAAACAAGAGGTTTCGTGACTTGCGGTGGTATTTAGGAGCAAAATAGGGTGCATAAAGTAACGTTGCACTTGCTATAGAATGTAATTGGTTTCCTTAAGCAATTTTCGTACTCACAGCGGCGCTGTTTTCCAGGCTTTTCTGGGAAATGTCCTCTTTCAGCATACCTTACACCATCCGAAACCTTTGATCTAGAAATTGAAGAAAAAGATTTTAGAACTCGTCTACTATGTTCGATTTTAGGTATTCAACTGCAATGGTTCTTCTAAAATCCTTTATGGAAATTGACTTCTTACCTTTAAGGTTTCGATACACAATATACACATTCACTAGGGCCACATCAATAGTGTGTGTCACTAGGGGCCAATACCACTTTTTCCCGCTCAGCAAAATACTTTGGTTTTCCAAAAGCCAATCATGTTGATCTACACCTCCGATATATTGGTTATAATTGTAAATTACTCTTGAATGAGGAAGAGCAACTCGCTCTTTTTTTCTTTACTCCATCGAGGCGCAGACGCTAATGGTTCAACTGTATCAAAATTTGTGGCAGGTCTTACACATTTATTATGGTTTCACTTAACATCTCTGCATCACATTCATTTAATAAGAAATAATCTCAGGCTTTCTCCAAGGTTTTAAATATTTTCTTGCTCATTATTTTTGCTTTCGAATCAAATGTGAAACAAACATTGCATAATATAAGATCGTGCTTAAAATTGACAAATAGTCATCGTAATGCCAAGTGTCATATTTATATGACACCAAGAATTACAAGTTCATACACAGAAAATGAGCCACAACCAAACTGAATTTATATTTTTCATAGTTAACTTGATCTAGTATTTTGGCAAACTAACAAATACAATGTACTTACCTCATAGTTTTCACAAATTCACTAAGCCAAACACACCACACATAAGAAGTTAAAATAGATTAGGTTCAGGCATCAAGAGGCGAGCTGTAGTAAGTAATTTGGGTGAACTAATGGAAGGTTGTTACAGTGTTGTGTATCCATTCTTGGTTGGGGAATAACCAACATTCATCATGTATTGGGAAGTGCCAGTAATAAATTAAAATTTCATCGTCCTATAAATAGGACATTGTGCACTAATGGGTTAAAAAGTTTACTGATTTGTCATAATTTGATTAAATCACCATAATACAAATTTCATTATTTAGAGGCAATGACATAGAAAAAAATTATTAATCTAATGTGATATATATATATATATATATATATATATATATATATATATATATATATATATATATATATATATATATATATATATATATATATATGTCTATGTATTTATGTAGATCAAATAGCCACTATTAGTGAGAGTGAGCATATGTGCAAAACCATCGAGCCAGAACACAGCATGCAGCTCATCACTTTACCCATCTCTTCCACGGACCATTGAACAGTCAATACGTTGTCGCATCGTTGTAGTATAACTAGATCTTAAGTTACCCATAAGTGTTATTTACGTTGTTAATACATATTATTCATGGAACCTACGAGTTATTTATTAGCATCACCCACCTCAAACATATCATAATGTTTGATGATTGACTTGTATCAAGCATTATTAAAACAATTTATCAACTTAAACAGGATACTTGTAGAGGCTGGGCGGAACTCTAAGCTAGAACTGAATAAATTTTTAATGTACCCATTTTTCAGCAGTGTAATCATATTTGGGTTCAAGATCAAGTGAATATTAGTTCTTTTATTATTAATAGAAAATAAAGGTAGATAAAAAATATTACAGATTCCAACTAGATAGAAACAGCTATTGACATTTTTTCCATTCCATTCTTCTGGCTTTACAGATACCTGACCATTTGGTGTATTCCTTATTTCCTAGATATAATAATAATAAACCGCTCGGATTACAGATTATACAGCATCTGATTATCAAGTTTTATCAACTAATATATGTACCACTTTAAAACCAAAAATATCTTAATTATAAAACTACAAATATTTGTTTATATTTTTCTTTCAGTAACAGCAGTGATGATATTGAAGAAGAACATTACTCTGAACAAAGAAGAAAAGTCCCTCCAATATCAGCTAATAGTCACTTATATTGTCATGCTTCTACACTTGACCTGCCTTCTGATGCCTTGTATAAAAATATGGACCCAAAGACTCAAAAGTATGTCACCTACTTATTTTTGTTTTATTTTTACTATTATAACAGACCTATCTAAAATATTTTGTGTTTTGTTTTAGAAATCTTAAATATATAATTAGAGAGATGATTGAAACTGAACGTGATTATGTTAAGTCATTAGATTATGTTATTGTAAATTATATTCCCGAGCTAATGAGAGAAGATATACCCCAAGCACTAAGAGGACAAAGAAATGTGGTGTTCGGAAACGTTGAGAAGATTTACGAGTTCCACAGCCAGCATTTCTTAAGAGAACTTGAAGAATGTGAAAACAATCCATTACAAGTGGGACAAATTTTCTTGAAACACAACAGTCGGTTTTATTTGTATGCCTTGTACAACAAAAACAAGCCTAAGTCAGATTCATTGATGTCGGAATATGGATCCTTATTTTTCAAGGTAAAAACATTTTTCCGTTTTAAAAACAAAATCATAACACACACTATAAAAAAAGTCTAGGCGCAGCAAGTGCGTTATGGTAGTGAATTTTCATTAAAATGTTTTAAATAGCAAATATGTATAAGCAGGCATCGAATTTCGTTACCAGTATGACCTATATAATACACAATGTACCATATATCCTCAAAATAACTTTATTGTTCGAAAATTTACAAAAACGTTTCGGAAATACACTTAAAATGTTCCCTAAAAACTAGTTTCCTGGCCAACGAATCTTATCGGTTAATAGCAAATTGAGCTATTCAAATTTGAAGCATTTAATAAAAATTCGTTACCATAACGCACTTGCTGCGTACCGAATTTATTTTCTTACAAACATGTATTCCAATTACGTGGTCGAAATTCGTTACATTAAAGATCAGCTCAGAACTGGTACAGACCGGGAAATCTGACTATCTAATTAAAACAAAGCATTCTTTAATCTATTTTAACTGAGCAGATTTTCGGGCCTAACGAACTTATCCAAGCCACCTGCAAAGGGAAGGTATTCACCAAATTTGATCGTCATCGGCATATTATTTTTTGAGTTATCGGTGTGATACATAAATATATATATATATATATATATATATATATATATATATATATATATATATATATATATATATATATATATATATATATATATATATGTATATAAACATATAAAGTCTGAAACCGACCTTGAATTTGGGTTCCAGGGGTCCTTAAAGCGCTCATTTGTAGAATTTTTTTCAAAATTCAATAGTCATGATATCCTCATTAGTGAATTTAAAAAAAAAATTCACTAAGAACAGAACAACCCCTATAAATATATAATGAATACAACATAATATAACATATAATACTTGGTAAAATAAATTATATATTATATATACAAATAATGAATTACAACAACTGCCATTCCATAAAAATTAAATTAGATATAATAGTTAAATTATTTCAATCGACTAATTCAATACAAATAGCAAACGCACGCACTATTTTGCAAAGTAAGCAAATCATCAGCTCTCGGCGAAAGTTCAAACAATATACAGCAACAACATAATATGTATTTGCAATGGCCAATCACGATTCAGGAATACAAATATAAGAAGATTGTCTGCCATATCTCGCTCAATATTGTCTCGGTGCTTAAAGTCACAAATTGAAGTCAGATATATTAAAATAGTTATTTACAATTAAACAAAAATAGATATAAATACAGGGATGCATTTTTTGTGTGAAAACTTTTAATTTGGAAATAAAATTAGTTGTACGTGGGCACTCAACATAAAATGCGAACACAGAAATAATGTATTTTATGTATGATTGCATTATACAGTATTGCCTATAATACAGTTTTGTGGTCATAAAGTATCCCTTTATAGTACTCGTAACATAAGCACTTTATTTTACTTTTGGTTAATTTTTATTTAAAAGAATTCACTAATAGAGAGGTATCGATGGTGAGACTTTGCAAAACTTTTTTCAAATGAGCGCGAACTAGGAACCCTAGAACCCATATCCGGGGTCAGTTTCAATTTTTATACGTTTATATATATATATATATATATATATATATATATATATATATATATATATATATATATATATATATATATATATATATATATATATATATATATATATATATATATATATATATATATATATATATATATATCCATCTGAAAACTCAAAAAATAAATATTTCGATGAAACTCGGCACGTGAATTTCTTTTATTAATGGCTTGGACGAGTTCGTTAGCCAGGAAAATCAGACAAGGTTTTTTGGGAAAATTTTGAGTTTTCTTTAGAAAAAAATTTTTTTCTCCGAAAATTACAAAGCTATTTTAATTAAATTTACTAGGTATGTTGCCTTGGGAGAGACCTTACTACATACCAAAATTCAACTTTCTAAGTTGATAGAAAATTGAGTAATTCAAATTTTAAATTTTCTTTCGAAACATTTTTTTTCTCCGAATATTACGAAGTTATTTTAATGAAATATGGTGGATATCTTGCCTTAGGGAATACCTTACTACGTACCAAAATTAAACTTTCTAAGTTTATAGAAAATTGAGTTATTACAGTTTGAAGCATTTAATAAAAATTCACTACCATAACGCACTTGCTGCGTCCCGAACTTTTTTCTTAATTAATACATGCAAAATCAAGATTGGTAGTTGACAGAAATTGAAACAGAGCAAACTTGGCAATATATTTTATGCATCAGTTACTATTATGTGTCAGTTATTAGCAGCCGTTGTCATAAATATATCATATGTCATTATAATTTATAAATTTCTTAGTTAAATTATGTAAGACCCTGCACTATAATTTAATTGAACAGAAAATCCCACAGCTGCAGACACATCCTTTAATTTGTTTTGCTCGCAAGCTCGGATGGCCATAAAAAGACTCGTTAATAAAGTCCTAGTTTATGTACTTGTTTGTGTACCAAATTTGGTATGGCACTTTCGAGTATAAAAAGTATACTATATACCAAAATTTAGATCTCCAAATTAAAATTTAAAAGAATTTATAAGCATTTGATAAAAACACTTTTTGGTGTAGGTCACAGAAGGGCACAAGACCAACATATTGTGCGTTAAACAAAATGTATTGAATATTACAAATATATTTTTTCTTGGCTCATAATTTTTGCAAAAGAGGGGAGATTAATTCTATGAAAATATACTACCATAATGTACTTGCTACGTAGAGCCTTTTTTTACAAGTAGACAACAATTTTAATAATTCAAACAACGTGCCAATATTGATAGAGATGGGAGACACATTTCTCTCTGTCTTCCTGGCGCCTGATTGGCCATTGCAAATTCCCTATGCTGTCTGCGGCTGTACGTTCAGCTGTGGCGGAATTTGACACATGTCATGTCGTTTTACAGAATAGCAGAAGCCAGGCAAGTGTTATTAGAATTCTTGTTATAAATAACGTGCAAAAAATATGTCACCATGATTATATGATCACATACCTATTGTAAATGAGAAAAGTGTTATCTTGATTATTGATTAAATAAAAAAATTCGATTGTTTCCAAGTCTAGTAAATTGGCTACAAGTATAGGGAAAATACAGACGTAGAAACTTCTTCTCTGGCTTCACAATTGCTTGTTTTTTTTCTGTAACCAGTTTCGCCCTTTTACAATGCTGTAAAACGGGGGAACCAGTTACAGAGAAAATAAGCAACTGTGAAGCTGGGGAAGAAATTTACATTTGTATTTAGTATAGAAGGGTTTCATCCAGTACAACAGCAATTAATGAATACTATGAAGTGTTGCAAAAGTATTAAAATTTATATTGAAGTTTAATTATTTTATTCTTTTAAATATTTGAGTTATCTTTTAACTTATTTCCTTTTAGAGTTTGTTTGATTTATTTAAAATTAAAATAATACAAGCTGACACATTTGGACTACTGAAAAAAATCTATTGCCATACAAATTTTAGTCTTTCTTTTCTTTTTCAATACAAATTTAAATTGAAAAAGTAGAACAATTACAGCTAACCACACTTATTGTTGTTTACCACCTTAGTGTAAAAAATACTGTCTGGCAATGATCAAAATACTAAATTCTGTAATATCCATACAGTAGGTATAGAGAAAATGTTTTTTTTTGGTCTTATTCGGATAAAAGTAACCATCCCTTCTCTGGTTTAGAGGAAACAAATTGAACTGCAAGATAAGATGGATTTGGCTAGTTACTTGTTAAAGCCTGTGCAAAGGATGGGTAAATATGCACTCCTCCTTCAGCAGATGATGAAAGCTTGTTCCACCTCAACTAGTAGTCCAGCTGAAAGAATGATTCAAGAAATTGAGGATCTGAAATTAGCAGAAGAAATGGTTAGATTTCAGTTGCGTCATGGAAACGATTTGTTGGCCATGGACTCCATCAGAGAATGTGATGTGAGTATACATGCTAATAAACAAAATAGTAATAATAAAATTATTATGTAATATAGTAGTGATACAGTAATGAATACTTTGTATTCGGTACTTTAGAATACCAGAAGTAACGAACACTCATTAGGAAAGTAATCGTTACTTAGTACCCACTTGTTTACAGGCATGCAGCATCTATACTCCACACATGATTCTAGTATAGTAGTCGACGTACCCGGATATCTGATCATACCCCTATATCTACTTAACGTATTTTCTGTTTCGTTTTTGGTATTATGAATACCTATACATTTAAAACAAATTGCATTCGAAACAGTGGTATGTGATTGCTGCCGGGAATTTTATATCCAGTACTGCTGTTACATTTAGAGGAAGATTGCTTATGTTATATATTCTTATATGATCATTGTATGTATTTTTTATTTTAATACTTTGCTTACATCAAACATGTACAAATTCCAAATACATTTAGGTACATTTATATCCAGCTTTTTAGCAAAAATATAGGTGAAAAGAAATAATAATTAAAAAAGATATGCATGAGTTTAAACCTCAGAATGAATGTTTATATCTATGCACAGAATAATTATTTGAACAGCTTGTAATCGATACAAAAGAAATATCTTTTGAAGTAGGTATAAGTAGATTCTCTTCGATTTGAGCATTTTCACGTTTTTTTTTGTTGTTTATTTTTATTTGAGGATTTTTTTTCAGTGGAATTAAACATACGTTAAGCAACAAAAGAGCGAAACAAGGCTGATAAGTATAATTTGAAGAACCCAATTCATCACAACACAGTTTTCAGATCCGACGATCGTTTACCTAACCAAGTTAGCATCATCCCCTGTGGGTCCGGGGACTAACTAAAAGAATAGGCCCAAGGTAACTCCTGCCTGTCGTAAAAGGCGACTAATTGGAATTAAACACTGGCGGGGGTCTTGTCCATGTGGGCCTGGAGGGAGGCGGATATCTCTGGGGAGTGATGTACACCCGGATTTTGAGGCCTCCACTCTGGGCTTAGAAATGGATGGTTGCCCGCGCTTGGTTGTTACTCGGAAGCGGGGTTCCGGATGGGTGCCGCCTTGGGTTGAGTGCTGGCGGGTGTCGTGTGTCTAGACGACCCGGAGGGGGTTGACAACTCTGATGAGTGGTAAACACCCGGAGTTTGGGGCCCCCACTGTGTGATTCGGAACGGACGGACGGCCTCGCTTGTGCGATACTCAGGAGCGGGGCTCGATGGGATGTCGCCTTGAGTCTAGTACTGGTGGGTGTCGGGTCTAGCGAACCCGGAGGAGAGCTGAGATCTTTAGGGGTGGAATAAAACTAAGGGTTGAGGCCTCTTCTGTGAGCTTAGAAACGGAAAAACGACTTCACTTGGATGCTGCTCGGATGCAGGACTTCAATGATACTGCACAGAGTCAAACACTAACGGATGTCTGGTCCAGACGAACTCGGAGAGAGGTTATCTCTCTTTGAGCTTTGAGACGGGCAAGCGACTTCGCTCAGATGGCAGTACATCTGTCAAATAAAGTTTCACCTCACAGGTGTCGTCTCCTTTCGGAAGCTCGATTTGTTGGGTGAAATTTAAGCTAACGCTGGCAGGTGTTGGAGCTGGACTAACCCGGAGGTGGCTGGGGTCTCTAGGGGTGGATTACACCTGGAGACTTGGGCCTACTCTGTGAGCATCGATACAGGCTAACGACCCCGCCTGGATGCTGCTCGAAGGCGGGACTTCATGATACCGCCTCGAGTCAATGAAACACTGGCGCGGGTCTGGTGCAGGTGAGGCTGGGGGGAGGCAGACATCTCTGGGGAGTGATATGCACCCGGGGTTTGGCGCCTCCAGTGTGGCCTCAGAGACTGACAATTGGCCTCGCTTGGTGTTACTCGGGAGTGGGGTTCCAGATGATACCACCCTGGATTGAGCCCTGGCGTGTGTCGTGTGTCCAGACGTCCCGGGGGCTCTGATCTCTGATGAGTGGTAAACACCCGGAGTTTGGAGCCCATACTGTGTGCTACGAAACGGATGGACAGCCTCGCTGGGGTGATGCTCGGGAGCGGGACTCGATGGGATGCTGCCTTGAGTCTTAACACTGTTAGGTGTCAGGTTTGGAAGAGCCTGAGATCTCTAGGGGTGGACTACAACTGGAGATTAGATGCTGCTTGACAGCAGGACTTCATGATACCGCCTCGACGCAAACACTGACGGATGTCGGGTCCAGACGAACTCAGAGAGAGGGTATCTCTCTTTGAGCTTCGAAACGGGCAAGCGACTTCACTCAGATGGCAGTACACCTGCCAAACAAACTTTCACCCTCAAGAAAAGATCGACTCCCTCAGGGAGCTGGAATTGATGGGTGAAATTTAAATAATTAGACATGAGCCACAATAGACCTAAGGTCGCGGTGGAGGGACTGGAATAGCCCATTCACAATAAAATCTAATCTAATCTAATCTAGCATCATCAGGGAGGTTAATAAACCGTTCACTCATCTCCCTGATGACGCTAATGTTGTTAGCAAAACTATCATCGGATCTGAAAACAGTGTTGTGATGAATTGTGTTCTCCAAATTATACTTATCAGTACTCATCACAGGTTCCAAACTCGAATTATTAAGCAATGCTGATCCGATTGCATTTCAGGGTAGGGTTTCAGTGGTGCGCGGGCGTGTTCAGAATTTTCTTTATAATATAAAGAAGAATGTGAAATTGGCGTCACTGCATTGACCCGACAACAACACTGGCTCTAAAAGGAATTGTTTCAGATTATTTATTCTAAAGGACATTACCACGGGAACCGGTGCATTTACTTGTGCTCAGTTTATTTCTTAGTTTTAATTTGTGCTATTAAAGGTGGTTAATCTAACAAAAATCGTCTTCTTCATCAAACCATAATTACGCAACATAAAATCTGGTCATTCTCTTCCACATCGATCTAAGTAGCAATCAACAATTGAATCCAATATTCTATAACAACGAATTACCAGAATTCAAATCAGACTATTCAGTTACATTAAGCTAACATTGAGGCAACGGATCTAAGTGAAGATTGGAACATGTGATGAGCACTGATAAGTACACTTGGCGAACCCAAATCACCAAAACACATTTTAAAGAACCTGACAATCGTTTCACTAATCAAGTCAGCGTCAGCAGAGGATGGATAATTCTAAATGTTTTAAGTCTACACCTGTATTTATATTCTGTGCAGGTAGTCGGACTAGACGACTGAGGGTGGTTCAAACAAAACACAAAATTTTTAATTATCACTTACCGGAAATTCCAACTACCTGAATTCAGTTACCATCTTTGACACATTCCTTTTGTCTGTATTTCTCGTAAAGTGGCCATACGGGGCAGTGCCGAATTCATACAACTTTTATTATTATTATATTTAGCAATATATATATATATATATATATATATAAATATATATATATATATATATTATATATATATATATATATATATATATATATATATATATATATATATATATATATATATATATATATATATATATATATATATATATATACTTTCGAAAGCGTTTAGCTGTCCTGGTTGTTTGACATTTTTTATTAATTTTAGGTTATTTTTACCTACATGGTGATTGTTACCCCAAATATGTCAAGCAATGGAAGATCTAACTATAGTACCTTACCATAGTTGTGCTAAATGTTCTTTAAATCTAATTTCAATAGATCTTTTTGTTTGCCTGATGTATGTAAGATCACAATCTTTACAACTTATATAATAGATCCCCGACATTTTAGCGGTACTATCATTGTCTTTTGGGTTACCTAGCAAGTTTGTTAAAGTATTTTTTGTCCAAAAAGATTAGTTACAACTTGGCCTTCTTAAAAAGACCCCTCGTGATTCACAGCTCAAATGGTAGGCGAACCAAGTTTTTTCGGCTTTCTCTCTTCTAAGGGATCAACAAGCAGGTAACAGCATAGCGGCCCCTAAAGCAAGGCACAAAATACGCTAAGTCAGACAGATCTACCCTTGACCGATCAAAGACACAGAGTACACAGACTCATGTCATTGTGCAAGTGCAATTGAGCGAATTGTGATGAGACTGAGTCAACTTAAATGACGAGTATTCTCTATATTGACTATTTTATCACCAATTAAGCTTAATGTATTATTTTCTCTGTTTTATTGTATTTGTAAAATATTTTCTTTGAACACTTTTCCATTTGCTGTTCTTTTAAAACAACCTCTCAGGAAACTTAATGAAAGCATTTATTTTCTAAATACCTCTATGGGGGGACTATGTTTATAATTATGTTTATAATATAAAGAAGAATGTGAAAACAGCATCTCTGCATTGACCTGACAACAACGCCAGCTCTAAAAGAAGTTGGTTCGGAGGAATTCATTCTAAAAGAAATTACGACGCAAGCTGGTGCATTTACTTGTGCTTAATTTATTTGTAAGTTCTAATTTGTGTTTTTCCTCGAACCATAATTACACAACAAGGCCATTTCACCCCCCTCCCTGCCACCTTAGGCTTATCAACCAATGATCGATTTTTCCCTTGAAATAAATTTACTGTAAGTTTAACAAGGAACTAAATCACATCACATGATATCTGCACATTTATTTTTGTGAGCGGCTTTCATCATTTCTAATGGAAGATGTGGTCGCCGGATGGCATTAAATGATATATGTGGTGTAAACTGCCAAGACAGACAATTAAAAATCTGTTTTTGACGGCTCTCATAGGAATGAAAACCGACGGACGGTGGTATTCTTTGGTTATATTAACGATACTGTCAGCAGTTGTATAGCATGTGCTTATAAACAAGACATTTAATATTAAATTATATTGGTTAAAGGTTTATGACTTCAGGACTTTGTGGTAGAAGGTCTCATTTTATAAAAAAATACATAATTGACAGGGAACCAAAACAAGTTTTATTTAGCTTGTAAGTTTCTTCAATTAAGTATAATATACTAATTAGAAAATTCAATTGTTTCTTTAGGTAAATCTCAAAGAACAGGGCCGACTTATGAGACAGAACGAATTTTTAGTTTGGGAAGGCAAAAGTGGGAAAAAATCATTACGCCAAGTTTTCCTTTTTGAAGAACTAATACTGTTTAGCAAAGCTAGAAGGTTACCTGACAGAAAAGTGAGTTAGTGATTTGAGTAAACTATTTAACACGTTTAACTAAAAACATTTTCTGCTTTTCCAGAACCTCGACTTATACATGTACAAGAACAGTATTAAGATGACTGATATTGGATTAACTGCTAGAATTGGAGAGAGTCCTACCAAATTTGAAATTTGGTTCAGGAAAAGAAAACCAAATGACACTTTTACTCTTCAGTCAATGTCTACTGAAGTTAAAAAAGCCTGGACAGAGGAACTATCTCAATTGCTGTGGAAACAAGCTATTAAAAATAGAGGTAAACGATTGTAAATTGTCTCTACGTCTGTATATCGTAAGTTATTGTAGTTTTTAGTAGAAATGGCTTTGTTTGTCGCAAGCAAAAAACAATCACTCCTAAATCTTCAATAATAAACGTGTGTTTAATAAACATATATTCTTTTCCAGCTGTTAGAATGGCTGAGATGTCTTCAATGGGTATTGGAAACAAACCTTGTTTAGATATTCGTCCAAGTCAAGATCAAATAAGTGATCGCTCCATTACTTTTGCCCAGCTAAGTAAAAGTAAGTATTATTAATGTATTTTTAAGAAGTTATTTAGATATGTACTAAAATTACACAAACAAAAGTATGTCTGATAGTAATAATTATTGTCAAATTATAGGATAATGATAGTGTTATGTTGTAGTGATTGTAATTTTTTGCACATTAACCACAATGGTTTTTTGCTCTTCTATAAATTCACTAAAAACAAGATAACATAATACAATGCCTCTCGGCAAATCAGCGAGAAATATTCACCAATATACAGATCTTGTAACAGTTAAGCTTTTGTGATTCTGATTGTCTCTTTGACATCGTCATCTTATAGGGATTTCCATGGCATATTCAATTATTTCATCAAATGATCCCTATAGAAACCAAACAATACCACATAGACTACTTTATGGATGTTTATGTGGTATTACTAGAAAGGGAATGCCATACAAATCCACATATAATTCATAACCTTTCCACATACATTTCCAATTAACCTTATAGAGACTATTTAAACCACATAGGTTTCCTTATACGTTTTAATAATATTTCTATTGTCATTTCTGGCAGGGATAATATGGAATGATGGTGATGGACAGGTGTTTATGTATTATATATTAACTGTAATTTATGCAAACTGTTATAGGTACAACTATATACTAGATGCTAGTATATAAGCATAGCATAAAAAGTGCTGCAAATTGAATCATAACTTCCACATAGCTATGATAATTTATTCTCTGCAGAAAGACATTCTCATGGAATTAATTTAAGGTCCACGACTTGACCACTAAGAAAATATTCGTATTCCTGTACCCATAAACTTCGGAAACATTATATTATTCGAGTTTTAACGAAAAATGTCAATTTTCACCATATTACCCCTTATTTATCCCCTGCCACCTGAAGCGATGTTACCCAAAAACAATTCTATTTGTTTGTCGGGTGCTAACTGGATACCAAATTTGAAGATGATATCTCAATTCGTTCGAGAGTTATTGCACCTAGTAACAGACACACGTATAGACTGACAGACAGACCGACCGACAGACAAAAAGTTTGGTTCCAGAATATAGTTTTCTATATGCTTTTTACGCTGTTTCAGCAAAAAAAAATTCAAACTTTCTTGCACCGATATTCAACCCCTAATTTAGTTTCAGCACAGAATATCAGATGTTTGATGAAATTGAAGGTTTTCTAATAAACAAACCATAAAACGTTATGTTACTCGAGTTTTAACGAAAAAATGTCAATTTTTACCAAAATCACCCCCTGGAGCGATTGTACCCAAAGACAACGCGAACCCTTTACTTGTCGGGTGCTAACTGTATACAGAATTTTAAGATGATATCGCAATTAGTTCTAAAGTTTTCGTGGCTACAAACAGACAGAACGACAGTGACAAAAAAAAATCGTTCCCAAATCAAATTTTGAAATTTTTGTCGCCGATATTGTACTTCCACACGTGACGATGTGGAAGTAAAATATTTAAAAAATGAAACCTGGGTCCCGAAATCTGACTGTGTCAATTTATATCATAAAATGTTTTAGATCATATTTCATAGAAGATATTATTACTAATTTATAAGTTTCTTAATATTTAGTAGGTATCTATTTATATTTACAGCTTACTTAGTATATTTATTTTTTACTTTATTTATTTTCTTTTAGGATGTTCATTAAAAAAAGTTTTGATACGTCATGAATCTCTGATAATATACGAAGATGAAGAAAGCTACTATGCTGATGAATCCTTATATAATTCTCCTTCTTGTTTTTCTTTATTTTCTTGTGGTAATATACATTTTCTTTTAAAGCTTTTTTCAGTTTTTCATACAACTGCAATACATTTTGTGCTTAAATATTATGTCTACTGAACACCCCATCGTTTGGTGCTTGTTACATAATTATTGTGCCTTGTTGCTTCTTAATTGTAGTCTTTGTCAGAGAATTCACATTTTGTTAGATTTTCACACCATATCAAACACACCTGTTAATGACCTGTCTAATTATCATTACCATTACTTTTATTTTTGTTTAACATTGTGTTGTATAAACTTTATTTTGATCAAGACAGCTTTGAAATACATTAACAACTTATTAGAGAAACTCGATAAATGCCAACATAGTTTTGAGAAAACTATAAAACCTGTCTAGTCATTTTCAGTTGTATTTTTTTAACTTTATGTATTCATATATGTTAAAGTGAACTAGTTGAACAGTTTTCACAATATTGTGAAAATATTTAATAGAAAGGTTAACAAAAAGCCGAATTTGAAAAGTGGACATGTCCACTTTCTTAAATAAATGTTCTCATTATTTATTTAAAAAAAATACAAACTCGTGAAAGGAATATAAAAAACACAATATTATAGAAGTTCTGGCTCGAATTCACCATCTACAGTTGGCTATAAAAAAATATCTTGCCAGAAACTTTTAGTTTCTTCACAATCAGGTTTCACCTTAATTAATTTAATGTTAGAGCAGGCTGGTTCTGTACAAAGTGCGTTAGGTCTAGCGTGTCTTGTACCAATAAGAAACGAATAATTTTGTAATCCATCTATGTAGTCATATGTTTAATCGTGTCAGTAAAGTTGTCGTTGTAAGAAGACAGCATAACCGTTACATATGTTGAATCGAACTCTTTCGCTTCTTACAGGTCCTGTACTTGTTCAATTTGGGCCACCAAGGCGTAAAATCTTTAATGATACTGTTATCATCCTCTATAAGATGCTCCGTAAACTTGTTTTGTTGACTCGCAAATATAAGGAGTTTGGTGTATTGCTCAAGTGTAACACTCTTATTGTTTTTTCTTAAGGCATCTCTTTACCACTCTAAAGTTCCTGGCACAATTTGATGCAAGGTGGGTCCTCAAATATCTTTCATCAGTTTACTGCAAGCATCGTGTTAATGTGCCCAATCCTTTTTGGACCTCTGTGGAGAAAACCCTGTGGACGTGTTGAAGACAATTGTCACAAGGGTTAAAACTATGGTTCCCTACTATAATCCTTTATGCAAAAGGGAGTCAAGGCGTAAAGGGGAAGTACTGCCAAGAAGGTTCAAGGTTTGTTAGTCGACAAAAAAGTGATGGCTACGCTTTTTTGGGGTTGTAACGGTATTCTCCTTATAGACTTTAAAAAGAACTCAATGCCGCAGTCAACGGGGCATATTATGCAACACTCCTGCATAAATTACGACAAAATATTCCGGAGAAAAGTCGTGGGAGACTCAGCAGAGACGTGCGTTTGCTCCTTAACACTACTGGAATCGCCGCAATTCGTCACTGTGGTTTCGAACAAATTGATCATGCTCCGTATAGTCCAAATATGGCTCCCACTGATTACTACCTATGTGGAAGTTGGAAAAAGGATTTGCAATACTACTCGTATGCTTGCATGTATTATTATATTATTATACAATAATGGAGGTCCATACTAAAATGATTTTATTCTTTTTTTTTACTTAACAGTGCACCTCACAAAAAAAACACGAGAGCTTTTTTCTTCAGCATTGAACAGGAAATTTGAAACTGGTTTTTACCTTGCAAAAAACGCAGTGGCGTAACAATTTTTTCATAAAAAGTATCAACTGAAGTGATGGTACGGGTACCAATGGTGGGCCTAAAATATTTTTTTACTGTTGCAATATGGGCTTTTCATGAGGGTCAATGGCTACTAAATTCCATTAAAATATCTCAAACGGTTTCTCAGACCTTAATTTTTTTTAATTTTTTAAATGAAATTTCAGCATTATAACTAAGCATTTTTGAAGCATGATTTATATAGCAAACTACTATTATTTTTCGATATAGAATCCGCAAGTATGGAGGTTTACTTTCGGGAGACCTGTGTATGATATTATGTTTCTGTGGTAAAAATGGAAAGAGTTAGAACTGAAAAATCTGCCTTAGTAGATCTCTGAGTTAAAATATAACTCCTTTTGAAAGCAAATTAATGGTTTAGGTATTCATAATTGTTATAAAGCGGTTTAAATGTCAAGTCATACAATAGTATCCATATCTTAATTATACTACTAAGACTACAAAAATGGTTTTTAGCTTTGTAGAATTTCCTAGAGATTCAATTTTGGCCGCTCTTCTTTGCCTTCAGTGGAGATTAGCGAGATAAATAACACCATAACAATAGCCCTTGTGTAACATTGTAACAGGATCAAGCAGCAGACAGTCTAGCCAACATCAGGGAATAATTCAGAAGCAACTACGCAGTAGGGGAACAATAGATAATGGAAAGCCACATCAACAACAATGCAGGTGCATCACAGAGTTCACATCAAGATCACCTGCCAAGACAATTGAGCCCGGTAGAAGGCCTATAAGAATTAAGCTGTTGTATGGAGAGGTGTTCATTCCTGTTCCACACACATTATTATTATTATTATTATTATTATATTCTTATTTTATATTAATAGTTTATCTTTGAAGTTTTATGTCAAGTGATAGCTTAACCCTTATTATCCCGAATTAATTTGTTTTCGTCAAAACCAGTGTTTCTTTGTTTAAAACGGTTAAAATGATGACAACTAACACATATATATCATTTTTAGTAAACATTCATGTACAGGATGTTAATTCTGAGCCGTTACATATATGTAACGCTAGGCAGTTATGGTTGCAAAATATGCTACATCTTTCTATATTTAAAAGTGTTACAAAAGTATTACAAAATTACAATTACACATTTCAATTTCACAAATTAAAAATATTACAATACTTTGTTAAAAATTACCTATTTTGTATGAAAAGATAAGTTGCAGTCTAAACAAAGGCCTAAATTACATTTTTTGCACATAGTTCTGACACTTGAAGTGTAAGCATCATTGGCACAACACCTTCTTTTATTATTCGGAATATACATCCAAAAATGATCTATGCGATCGTACCTTATGTTGTCATTTATTCTATTTGATGTCAAACGGGATAAACTAGATCTGGGTCTTTCTGCTCCTCTGGATTCTGTTCCATATTTTAGAAGATATGTTGTAATAATATCACGTCGAAATTCAATTTGCTTTGAAGCGTGTCCAGATTTTTTGTACAAATGCCATGCATTTTCTAAAGAACCGTCAACTATCCACGTAAATAGAGGCCACCACCATTTCTTGGACCTAATAGCTATCCTATGTCTCATGATGTTCTGATCCATGAGATCTGTCCCTCCCATTGAACCTACTGTATTTTGCAATAACATACGGGCGAGGCACCTGAACCATTTTTTTCCTTTTGAGGAAACCGTTTGATATAGGTAATCGGTTCTTTTCCATAACAAGTTGACGCAATTGTAACTGTATTGTTATCAGACCAACGAACAAACATAGTTCCAGAATTACGGTCAATAGTCGTTAGACAATCACCTCGTTTTGCTTCTTTCTGAAAAACAGTTTTAGCCGAAAATGGTATACTTTTTGGTACACGATATTCCCGTATAGTTCCAGTGCACTATCCCTTGCTCCCGCATATCTTCAAGCAAATTGAGACTAGTAAATAGATTATCCATATATAATTTATATGGTAGTTCTCGTTTCCCAGCAGGAAATTCTTGTATCATTTGTACTAATGGAGCAGTACATTTTCCATATAACATTTCGTCATTTTCAAGACTCTTAGGATTTTTACCCTGATAAATGTCAAAATTTACAAGGTAACCAGATTTGGTGTTTAGCGACCACATTTTGAAACCAAAACGAATAGGCGCTTACCCTGGATAAATTGTTTACACCCGTGCCTGCCAAAATACTTCACCATTGATTCATCATAATCTAAATCTTCTTCTGGAACAAAGTATCGCAAAACATTTTTTTCATATGGTCCATAAAAGGGTGTACTTTCCAGGCCTTATCCTTTTCAGCCATTTTAGTGTTGTCATCCAAATGCAAATACTTCATAATCAGTTCAAACCTGTTTCGTCTCATACTATTTTTTACTAGCATATTAGCCATATCCTGTTGAGAATCCCAGTAGTACCTTTTTCCTGGTTTATGATCATAGCCACTAAGAATCATTATGCCCAAGAAACATTTTAGTTCTTCTATTGTAATGTTAGGGTCCGGATAATTTTTAAATAAAGCATATTTGGTTCTCTCTTCTTGTATATAATCAAACAAATCATCATCCCAAAATAATTCAAAAATATCTACCGGACTCATATCTGTGAATTCTTGAAAATTCTCAGCCGGGAACTCGTTTATGTTCTTTACCAAATCCCAATCAGCCCATGAAAAGTTTCTACTTTTTGTATCACGCCTTACAATATTTTCTTGTGCCCTATTGACATTTTCGTCTATCCTTTTATTATGCAGCCTCACTTCAGCTTGAGCCTTAAGTTGTCATCCAGGTAATTGGTTGACATCCCCATCGTCATCCTCATTCCCAGACTCCTCATCAATTATTACATTTACTTCTGGAGGCTCAATGGCATCTACATTATCATCTTCATAAACCATCCGTAAAGCTTCTTCCAGTGTTAGGTCCCGGCTAAAATAAATATGCCATATTATGAAATCATATATATTGATAAAAGACAATTTTCTGCTACATATGTTATTTTATTTCATCCTTTATCCTAGTGTTACATATATGTAACACATAACTACTGTTGGTCACAAAAACATGAAAACTGATTCTAAGTACTGTTTTGGATAAATTACCAGATAATGTATGTAATACCTCCAATAATTCACAAATTTCAAGATATTTTTTATCTAAATACAAAAATTACAATACTTACACTAGTCGTATATCCATTTTTTTCCAACTTTTACAAGCACATCAAACAACATTCACTCAAATCTATAAAACCGTTCGATATGAAAATATGTCGCCTCTAGCACGTAAAAATATGAATAAACAGGCAATAAAAATTTGCCATCTGTTGGTGAGTAGCGTAAGGTGCCAAGTAACAGCCGATAAATACCTGCAATTTAGTGTTACATATATGTAACGCTAGGATATTAAGGGTTAATCAAAAAATAATTGTTTAAAAAAATCAAACGTCTTAGTCGTAAAGTTAAATCGCTGCCCATCGGAGCACCTCTAAAAAAAATTTAAACGGCCTCCGTGACCGACTCTTTTTCATTTTTACCTCGAAATGTATGCTTAGTTTGCCCGTAAGATATCGCCGTTTCAATTGTTGCCTTAGTAATAGTATGGATAACACAATGTAAATCTTACATTTATTCGTTTCATTAAATATATTTTTAATGGAAGTAATAAGTTACAGTAAGTACCCTTTTGCTTATAAAATTCTTTGTATTTCAGCTGCTCCACGTTTTCGAAGTTCTATCGCTAGCTCTACTACAGAATCTTGTCGCAGTTCAAAGAGACCCCATTCAGTTATTTCAATGTCCAGTGTGTCTTCTAGCAGTACAAGCTCAGCAGGATCTGGCAGTGGTACTACGAATGTACAAAACAATTCCATAAACCTAAGTTTTGAATCTAATTGCGAAAGTCCCAAGCCATACCATAGATCTGCTACATTAAATAGCCAATGTTCAACGGGTGAGTCTAGTTCAAAAAGAATTACTCTTGGTTATAGATTATTGATCAAATTAAACAGATAAATAGTGTGTTATGTGGGTAATGACTTAGTAAGGAAAGTGGTTAATGATTTTAGCGATTTTTTTTTAAATTCGCTAACGAGGAGATATGTATATATATATATATATATATATATATATATATATATATATATATATATATATATATATATATATATACAGTGTGGAACAGCCAAATGGAATAAATTCGATAACGGATAAATGAGGACGTGTTGGGAAAAACGCTTGGACACGTCGATTTGTATTTTTAACTGCGCATCTTTTTCAAGAAAAAAAAATTATTTAGGGAGCGTCATGTGACAGTGGCCAATACCAACTTTCTTATTTTAAATACAAGCCCCTGTATATTATTAATTTTTTGGATTCTTCAGAAAATTCTAGACATAATTCATGTACAATGTCCTATACCTATCTTCAACTGTTTCGGAAATATTAAGTATTTTCAGATTTATTACAAAAATTAACATTAAAAATAGAAAATTATTTTATTTCACAAATTCTAATAAGAAATACTGATTATTTCTTAATAATTTAAAAAAACAAAAAAAAATTAATGTCAATGTAGTAAATGTTCAAAATGCTCGCCACGAACATCTTGGCAACATGCTAATCTGGTATAGAAATGTCTTCTAACATTACTCAACATCTCAGGCGTGACTGATCTAATCGCAAGCGTGATTCGTCTTTTTAAGTCATCTAAGTTGAGGGGCTTAGTTTTGTATACAATACTTTTGACATATCCCCACAAAAAGTAGTCTAATAGCGACAGATCAGGAGATCGTGCTGGCCATTCTATCGATCCGCGCCTCCCTATCCACCGATTTGGAAAAATTTGGTTCAGGTACTGCCGGACATTGATTTGGTAATGGGGCGGTGCTCCATCTTGCTGAAACCATATTTTATTGGCAGGAACTTGTGGGTTTGCTGGATCTGGATATAAGTTTGTCAAAGTTGGCACGACATTATTTTGGAGCAGTTCTAAATATTTATCCCCATTCAAGTTGCCATCAATGAAAAAGGGACCTACGATATGATTTCCAACAATTCCTGCCCAAACATTAACTTTTTCAGGATATTGCGTATGTTCCTCTCTCATCCAATGAGGATTCTCATTAGACCAATAGCGGCAATTTTGACGATTAACATGACCGTGAAGTGTAAATGTGCTCTCATCAGAAAACAAAACATCTTCTAATTGGATCACATTGTTATCTAACATTGCCATCATTTGTTCACAAAAATACGTTCTCCTATCGAAATCGTCCTCCATGAGCTCCTGAGTTGGTATCATTTTATAGGGATGCATTTTACTTTCCTTTAATGTTCGAAAAATTGCTGTGTGGCTAACGTTGAATAGTTGGGCTGCTTGTCGACCAGAAGTATGTGGGTTTTCTTGAAACTCAAGCGTAATATCCAATTTCGTATCATCACTTACTGCATTGGCAGCTACTTTTTTTATCTGTCTCACATGACCAAGCTCGCGAAACTGCTTTTCTATTTTGCTAATTGTTCCTTGGGATACAGGCGGCAAATTTGGAAATTTTTCGTGAAATAAGCGAGACACTTCCATCTGTGTCCGTGTGTTATCTCCATAACCAATCATTTGTAGAATGGTTATTTTGTGCATTTCTGTTAAATGAACCATTTTTCTGATATTATTACGTACAGTTAACGAAATTCAAACGACAATAGCACTGACACTAATCACTACTGTCATGCAGGCAGACAACAAGTTGCTAAGGCTACGAGTTTTATACGAACAGAAAGAAAACTGTTTTTGTTTTTGTTTCATTTCATATCAGTAAAAAGAAACGCAGGAATGGTTTTTGTTTACTTTCTCATTATCAAGAGCTGAATGGGAAATAAGTATTGAATGCAATGTAGCGAATTTGTGAAATAAAATAATTTTCTATTTTTAATGTTAATTTTTGTAATAAATCTGAAAATACTTAATATTTCCGAAACAGTTGAAGATAGGTATAGAACATTGTACATGAATTATGTCTAGAATTTTCTGAAGAATCCAAAAAATTTATAATATACAGGGGCTTGTATTTAAAATAAGAAAGTTGGTATTGGCCACTGTCACATGACGCACCCTATATAATTTTTTTTTCTTGAAAAAGATGCGCAGTTAAAAATACAAATCGACGTGTCCAAGCGTTTTTCCCAACACGCCCTCATTTATCCGTTATCGAATTTATTCCATTTGGCTGTTCCACACTGTATATATATATATATATATATATATATATATATATATATATATATATATATATATATATATATATATATATATATATATATATATATATATATATATATATATATATATATATATATATATATATATATATATATATATATATATATATATTAGAGGTGTGCGAACCCATGTTTTGTTTGAACCGAACTATAAACGAACCTAAGCAAATATGTTGCCTCGAACTTCGAACCTCTGAAATAGTATGTCTAAGGTTCACAGTCGAACTCGAACTTCTTAGAAATTCAAAATCGAACATCGAACTACCCAACATTTTTCAGTGTTCATATATCATTTCCTTAAATACAAAATTTGGGAATATTGTAACATTTACAAAAAAGAAGGGTTCGACAAATTTGCAGGTTGATTGGGTGAAAATGCCTTCCGGTGCTGATCATTGTGGAGATGGGTCAACGTTAAATCCAAAACACAAAAACAAAAAATATTTTAAACTTTTTCAGATTTCTAGATCTATAGATAAGCTCAATTATAAATATGTTGTTGTTTGGTATTGGCTAGGCAGTTTTAGCAAACAGATTGAGATAATTCAAAGTGAGCACGATAGGTATAAAATAACCACTTATAAGTTTGAACTGTCTCCTGATTGTGAATATTTAACTGTTTTGGCTCACTGTGTAATAAAGCATGTTGAAAGCAGTGCTTTTTAAACACAATCTACAATGATTCTCAAATTCTGAAAATTTGCGTTACCAATCGCCTTCGAACACCGCCATCATAATGTTGTTACTGAAATAGGTCTTGGGAGGCTAGGATATACAAGAAAAATAATTCTGTGATTGCTAAATCGCTCCGTCGTGTCTCAATGTGTCCCATCTACGGTCAAAAATATGCATGAGTGAAATCTTCTGAAATTACGCTATCGACTCAATGAGACCCATAACGAGTTTAAAGCGCTGCTACCGAGTTAAAGAGGCCGCAACTTCGCTAACTTTGGCAACATTCAATGCCTGTAAAGTAAAATTTCGAAGTATTTTTGAGCAACGAACTTCGAACTATTTTGAAGAATTACATATTTCGAACTTTGAACTACTTCAACATCGCTTGTGCGAACATATTTTTGAACCGAAGGTTCGGTTCGAGTTCGGGTTCGGTTCGGAATTTCGAAGCTTCGCACACCTCTAATATATATGTATATATATATATATATATATATATATATATATATATATATATATATATATATATATATATATATATATATATATATATATATATATATATATATATATATATATATATATATATATATATATATATATATATATATATATATATATATATATATATATATATATATATATATATACAATCGATAACTCAAAAAATAATGGACCAATCTTGCTCAAATTTGGTGAGTACCTTCCTCTTGCGAGTGGCTTGGATAAGTTCGTTAGCCAGAAAAATCGGACCAGGTTTTCCCATAAAATTTTGTGTTTTCTTTCTAAAAAAATCCATATCTCCGGAAATAACAAAGTAAGGGCAACCAAATTTGGTGCACGGGTTTGCATTATAAAGAGATAACTCTGTACCAAAATTTATGTCTCTAGCTTTAAAGACAAAGAAGTTATGGGCAGTTAAAGAAATAAATTTTGGAGTTTTCCTCAAAACGTCAAACTTGCAATTTTAAACGTCAAAATTGGCAATGTTTACGCAAAGAACGTGAAACAAATACGAATTTTGAAAAGAAAATGTTACAAGAAGAGTGTTCTGCATACCCTTAAGCTTCAGATTCAACCGTCATTGCCCTTCATTTTACTAAAATATTTACAGGAAATTCATTTCAAATAGACCCTTTCTCTGATGCTTTCACTATCGGTTTAGTTAAGTTGATGGTTTCGCTGTAGGTTTAGTGAAGTTTATGGTTTAACGGTCTATACATTTTTTTTAACTAATTTTCGTAGAACAAATTCGTTAATGCGTTTTTGCAATTTTTATCGAAATATGATGCGGGCGATATGCATTTGTAAGAAAAACTCTGGACGCAGTAAGTGCGTTTTGGTAGCGAATTTTCGGTAAATTTGCAACTTAGCTCCCGAACGCTTTTCAAAAAACTGTTTTCAGAAACCTGCCTAGGATCCACAAACCCCAAGAAAAATTTCTTGTTCACACCCCCCAAGGAAGTTACGGGACCAGGAGTGAGTAGGGGTGTATAATTTTTTTTTTAGCTAATTTTCGTAGAACAAATTCGTTAAAGCATTTTTGCATTTTTTATCGAAATATGATGCGTTTGTAAGAAAAAAATCTGGACGCAGTGAGTGCGTTTTGGTAGCGAATTTTCGGTAAATTTGCAGTTTAGCTCCCAAACGCTGTTCAAAAAACTGTTTTCAGAAACCTGCCTAGGGCCCCCCTGGATCCACAAACCCCAAGAAAAATTTCTTGTCCTCACGCCCCAAGGAAGTTACGGCACCAGGAGTGAGGAAGGAGGGGTGCTGGGTGGAGTAAGTAGTAAAAAGGAAATATGAGCAGAAAATTCGAATAAAACGGGCTTGAAAGCTATCTTTTTCACATCTTGAAGCCATATCCCCTTAAACCCTGCCCAGCACCCCTATCTCCCCAGGTGCCGTAACTTCCTCGGTGGGTAGGAACAAGACATTTTTCTTGTGGTTTATGCAGCGAGGGTGGTTGCATGCACGTGAGGGGGAAGGAAAATCCGCAAGACGAAGCATCCCCCTGCTGCCACAAGTCGAACGGGGCATCCTAGGCATCCCCTCTCATGTGCATACAACCACCCTCGTTGCATAAACCACAAGAAAAACTTCTTGTTCATACCCTTTAAGGAAGTTACGTGACATGGGGCAAATAGGGGTGCTGTGCGGGATAGGCAGGGTTTAAAGGGGGATATGGCTTCCAATAGACAGCTTCCAAGCAGTTTTATTCGCATTTTCTGCTCCTATTTCCTTTTTACTACCTACCCCGCCCAGCATCCCTATTCACTCCCAGTCCCGTAACTTCCTTGGGGGGAAATTGTTCTTGTGGTTTCGGCATTCAGGTGGGGTCCTAGTAATTTTTCTGAAAACAATTTTTTTTAAAGCGTTCGGGAGATAATCTGCAAATTTACCGAATTTTCATTACATCCTTCAAATTTCAATAACTCAATTTGCTATTAACATAAGCTTTATTGGTTAGGAAACCAACATTTAAGTTTATTTTCGAATTTTTTTTGTATATTTTCAAACCATAAGTAATTTTGTTAAAATATAGTACATTGTTTCTACTACATAGGCTATACCGGTAATCAGAATGATGCCTGCTCGCATTTGCTATTAAAAACATTTTAATGAAAATTCACTACCATAACACACTTGCATCCAGACTTTTGAAAAATGTGTATATTTTCAAACAATAAAGTTATTTTGATGAAATATGGTACATTGTTTCTACTATATAGGCAACCAAGTTTGTTGCCTGATTTCATCAAAAAAGACATTTGCCATTAAAAATATTTAAAAAAAAAATTCGCTACCATAACGCACTTGCTGTGCCCCGAACGTAGATACGACCTTTTGTCTTAGCAAGACAATGTTGTACCTTATGCTAAAAAAATGTATTATTATTTTGTTATATTTAAGATTTTTCATGTTATTTTTGTTTTGTTTCAGAGAGTGGCATCATTGCAGATCTTTCTCTAGGATCTGATGAAAGTTCAGAACAAACACAGACCAATCTAATAGAGAATCAAAACTACTAAAGAAATGACTAGAAACAAATTGACTATTGCAAGTCACACATGTGCCAGAATATAGAATACCCTTAGCGTTAAGTTGGAGTTTACGTCTTCATTTAGTAACAGTACGACGTTATTGTTTTAAGAATAATATAAATCGAATAAGAATAACGTTGTTTCGTTGCGAGTTATTTTTTGTATATACTTTACCTAAATACATATAATTTATTTTCTTTTATATATTTTTAAAGTTATTGTTTCTTTGTATTTTTATTTTTGGCTATATTTCAAGTAGTATGTCTTTTTACCGAAGAATTTGTTTTGTTTTTAAGATTGCATGTTTGTACAATGTACAAATAGTTATTAGTTGCATTTTGAAGTATGTGTTTGGTATTACAGAATAAGTATAACATTCTAAACATTAATATAATTTATTGTTTTTTTGTGTACTTAAAAATTTCATTAACATTTTGCACATTCACTTTATCTTAACACTACAATAGTATCAGGGATTTGACCAAGTTTCCATGCAAATTGTTTTTATCAAATATTAAATTGAGATTTTATAATGGATAACAATAGTAGTTGCTATCACTAATCTATGATAGAATACGTATAATAAAACATACTGTAAATGCATGTATGATTTTTTATATTGCAATATAAGTCATATAAATATATAGATATGTATAAAACCTATGAAGTGTGTTTTTTTTTTAATGCTGAAGGAGCTTCAGCATTTTTAACCCGTTCCCGCCCAGTGTCTTCATTTGAGGACACTTGCAATAAGCTGTGGTGGTGTTGAGCGGAAGCCAGAATTCTATATTCAGCCACGTGCACATGTGTTGTTCTGCAATTGTCTCAGCTAGTTTAGTTTCGCTGTAAATTTGAAGAAAACGAGTCATATGTAAGGCTAGATGTATTCTCGCCACAATTAGAACTGTAGACAGGTTTCGCTGTAATTAGATCTCTTCAGTACGGCATACTAATTGTAGCGAAGATACACCTATGAAGTAATACGGCTATGGTAGCCAGCCTTCCAAACTGAGTGGTAGACACGAAGCAACGTGCCGCCACCTAGTAGTATGTTGTCACGGCAGCTCCAAATAACTCAAAGTGTTAAAAAATAGACTGTATACAACCAACAATTTAGTAAATTGTCAGCTCTGGCCCATTTCTACCCTAATATAGGGACAAAATATGTCAGGCTAGATGTATTCTCACCACAATTAGAACCGTAGACCGGTTTTGCTCTAATTAGAGCTCTTCAGTATGGCATACTAATTGTACCACCTCATTCCCCGCCACGCCACAGTGTTCCGGAACCCACACTAGTTGTACATCCTTTGTCCTGGTTAATCCTCTTGAGGCCATCAGCGCACTCCTGAACCAGTGTAGACCTGATTCTGGCCGCCGAGACTGCCTGGCTATCCGAGCAGATGTACACACATTTCTCGGGACTCCTCTTCACATCCTGTCTATTGGCCACAGACAGGATAGCGTATACCTCTGTTTCGAATGCTGTGGTATGTGCGCCAAGAGCATAGCTCTTGCGCACCCCCAGGCTCTCGATGTATATTCCTGCCCCGGAGGATTTTTGGTCCTCCAGCCGCGATCCGTCGGTGAAACAGACCAGGCTTGCGGGCTGGAATTCAACATCATTTTCCCTCCACTGATCCCTACTGGGGATCCTGAGGGTGTATGGCCTAGTCAACCTAATATCATACTCGGCATCCCGCACCTTTATGGCAGAAATCGGAATTTCCTTTTCCACCTCCTTGGCGACTCTTGCATGCCATCGCCTCCCTTCTGACACAGATGGGAAACGGTGGCAGCATCAACAGGACCTCTAGCGCGGCTGAGGGTGTCGTCCTCATAGCGCCTGTGATACCCAGGATTGCCAGCCTTTGGAGTTTGGCCAGCTTCCTGCTGGTAGTTTGGTTCACACCTACCACCAGAACAACGCTCCCCCCCATCGAGGATTCTCGGCCTGACGATCGCAGTGTAGATCCAGTGAAGGATCCGAGGATTAACGCCCCAGGTCCTTCCTATCACTTGACGCAGCTGCCAGAGGGTCGCTACTCCCTTCCTTACAACCCGTTCTATTTGCGACTCTCATGTTAGTTTGGAAAACGTGTCTAAACTTTATTACATTATTTTTATTATTAGATTAGTTATTGTTTATTAAAAATAATTGCTTTCAATGTCCCATTTATCCTACCTATGTGGATTATTGTGACACGAAGGTAGGTGTATTGGGACAGATTGTTTATCTCAGAGTAGAATTAAATTTTTCCAAATTAATTGGAAATTGTAAGGTCCTTGCCATGCGAGCAGTTCCACAATTAATTTTCTGAGTTGGTAACTGATAAACCAACTAATTCTTTTCGACTTCATATTTATCTTAAACATTGGGACTGACAAAAAAGAATGTTTCTTCGAAAGAAGTTTATCAGGTGATGTTTGGATTCCCCGTCCCCTATTATTTGTCCAACATAATTCACTGTTTTATTTTAGCCGAGCGAAAATCTTGCAAGAACATATTCACCAATATCTGCATGCTCCGAAGAAGTGTCAAAATTCTCAAAAAATTCCTCATCTGAACAATTCTCACATTCATCAGTAGACAAATCATCTGTAAATTTTTTTTCATCTACTTTCTCTTAACTTCCAGTCTCACTGACATTCAATTTAACTCTTTTCTTCACTCTATCAATATCTGCAACTAGTAATTTTCTTTTTCTTAGTGTTTGAAGCAATTCAAGTTCTAGTTTCTCTGGTGTGTCTGTTAAAATTGGACTTTTACCTTTAGCTTTTTCTTTTCTATTGCCTACTCTAGGTGCTGCTTTTGGGAAAGGAACTACATCTTCAGGTTTCAGCAAATTCTCTACTTTAGAACTTGGCGATGACGATTTTATGCATAAAGATGGTCCAGGTAAATTAAGAACAGTGTCTTCTATAATACTGTTTGTGTTCAATGACATATCTGATACTGTCATTTAATGAAATATTTACAACACTTGGAGTTGAATAATTTTGCTCCATTCTTTCATCGTTATTACTTAAAACAGTCGATCAGTAACTGCACTCATAAGAAAATCATCATCCGTGAATATTTGAGAATTTAAGGGCTGTATGCCAGTTTTTGCAAAACCCGAAAGAATGTTTTTTCTTGATATAGAATTTGTTAGGGTTTTTTTGCTTTTGAAAATAAGTCGCCTTATTTTGTTGATTAATAGTATATTAATCAATTTACACTAGTTTTAACATATGAAGCGAATTCCTGGAAGGTCGCACCCTGTCCCAACACAAGTCACGTCAATTTTAGACCTGAGATCATAAGTGTCCTGAACATGCCCCCCGCCTTGAAAGAGTTCACTTTCAAACCCAAAACAAAGACATACAAATTATGATTAATGGAATGGACTACGGACTACCAAAAAACCCAGGCAGCACACGTCCGTCGCGATGACGTCAATATTTGGTCAGATTCGATGAAAGACGTCAGTAACTTAAAATGCGACGTCAATATGACGTTATGATTTATACCTTACGGTGACGACAAAAAAAGGACGTTTAAATGACGTCTTTTTTGTTTCCCATAAGATGACCAAAATTAAATACATACGGAAACTAATGATCTGATAGGTAGGTACATAGTTAAATGATTATACAGTGGTCGCAATCCTGTGAACTCGGAAATTATGTGTAAATCAAGGAAATGTAAACATGAACTTTATTTCTGTTGGCATCGCGCTGCTTGTAGCCTGTAACTATAGCGGTTGGCTGCCCTGCTCTCTTTGCTCGCGCGTTTATTTATAGGTTAATTTCACGTTCGCGTTTCACATGTTTGTTCTACTTTTTCACATACTCATACCCACATTCTTAAGGCCTTAAGGTGTGTGGCATGTGGTTAGTTTTCGCAAAATCGTAGGGTGTGATGAGCGTGCGAATTTGAAGCTATTAAAATATTAAACATTTAATTAATATTGATTAAACAGTGTTAGTGCTTATGCCTATAAGGTAAGAACATCACATTTGTATATGTACCAAGAAATACTATACTTACATATTTCCTGGGGCCCGTTTCACAAAACTCTTGTAACAAATGAGACACAAATGCACTTACAATTTACGGGTTAATCTAAAGAAACCTTTACAAAAAATACATCTTGTACTTGCATACCATTTGCCATTGGTAAAAAACGTATTTTTTGTAGAAAATTTGTTCAGAGTAATCTGTAACTTGCAGGTGTGCATTTGTGTCACTTTTTACTAATAACACTTGTACTTTTGAAAAATAGGCTCAGTAGTACCACTAGATCTAAAACATCTGTTTTGTAATGGAATACATAGTCATAGAGTTTGATGAGAAAGCTGGTGGTGGAGTAGCAGCGGTGCACAGTAGCTGGTGAACACTGTTAAAAAAAGAAGTTTTCTGGCCCCCATATAAAGAGCAAAACAGGTTTGATAGAGCCCTAAACACTCGAGAAGCGGTGGACACTGATAAATGGCAGCTGTATGGCATGTTATCAAAAGCTACTATAGCTATTATAAAATGTTAAACCATGCATTAGTTTTTGTACAGTCATTGTTATTTTTGTTTCGTTGTCTATTTTGTATTGTAATGCTTTAGGGTTAAGTTCTAATATGCAATAATTTGAATAATAAGTTTCATAACAAACTTGATATACCTATGTACTATGTATGCAACAGTTATTAAAATTATAACTAATAAAATAAAATGTATATATTTATTTTATGGACGTAATATTTGGACTCCACTTAGGACGTCATAAAGACTACAGCATTTTAGGCATTAATGACGTCAGAATACTATGACAGTTTGACATCATAAAGACTACAACATTTTAGGCATTAATGACGTCAGAATACTACGACAGTTTGACGTCATAAAGAGACGTCTTGTAGCTGTGACATATTGCCCTCACTTTTGGGTCATTTAGACGTCATTATGACTGTCAGAATGACGTTATATTGGTCAGTAGCTGGTATACAAAATGACGCTTTACTGACGACAGTGTGCTACCTGGGAAGTCTATGGAGATAAATCAGTTTTAAGTTATTCATTGTTTTTATGAACTTCACTGTGTGCACTCACTTCAGTATCTTCTTCATATATAGGAAGAGGACAAATTTTTAAGAAGGATCTCTTGATTACCCCACTATCAGTCTTTATTGTAGCGACTCGGGTAATGCCATCACTGCCTGCATGGTTGGTTTGTACTCGTCCTAACTTTCACTTCGAAGGAGGTTGGTTATCTTCTTTGATGATAACGAGTGTTCCTTGCTTCAGTCACCCTTGATGTAGCTTCCATTTTGTGTGCTGCTGAAGTTCACTAACATATTCCTTGATCCACCGGTCCCATAGGTGTTGTTTTATTTGAGTGAGATGTTGATACATTGACAAGCGATTTGTTGGTATGTCCATCAAACTACTCTCTGGAACTGCCATTAAAGGTCGACCAAAGAGGAAGTGTGATGGAGTGAGAGGAGTTAGGTCATTGGGTGAACTGGAGATTGGAGTAAGTGGCCGGGAATTCAAAATTGCTTCGACTTCCGCGAGTACTGTAGTTACTTGCTCGAAAGTTAAAATTAAATCTTTAGTCACACGTCTGAGGTGATACTTAATACTTTTTATGCCTGCCTCCCACAGGCCTCCAAAATGTGGGGAATGAACTTCCAATCAATTTGATCCCGTGCACACATTTCTGTTAACTGTTTGTTTTGCACCATGATAAACTCGCCCAAATCTTTCAGTTCGTTTCTTGCCGCCAAGAAGTTTCGACCATTATCACTATATATACAAGCTGGCTTTCCCCTTCGAGACACAAAACGTTTAAGTGCTAACATGAAAGCCTCTTTACTTAAATCTGTGACTAATTCAATATGAACAGCCTTAATAGTCCAGCATATGATCAGGCATATATAGGCTTTGGATATTTTAAAGCCACGTCCAGATCTACTTTTAATAGTCAATGGACCTGCGTAATCTACCCGTACGTGCTCAAAGGGCTGTCTTGAGATCAGACGCATCTCGGGTAACGAACCCATTATCGGATTAGTTAATTTTGGTTTACATTGGAAGCATGGAATGGAATTATGAATGATAAGACTTTACTAAAATTCGGCCCCTAATGATCCAATACTCTTCGTGTATTGTAGATAGAGTTTGTTGAGGACCCGCATGGAGTAGTCTGACATGGGTACTTACAACAATTAATTTAGCTAGAGGACTTTTAGGTGACAAAATTGCCGGGTGTTTTTTCCCATAGGAAAACGACGAATTTTGCAGTCTTCCCCCCACTCTTAAAACACCGTCAGAATCGACGAATGGATAGAAATTTGAGATATATTTCCCAGATAATTGTTTTCCCGCCTTAAGTTTGTTGATTTTATTTTGAAAGTGTTCAAATTGAGAAATTTTGATCCAATGATGCATTGCGTTATTTACTTCAGGTGTCGTCAGTAATCCGCTTTTTAATGGCAGTTTATTCACCCTTTGCTTGCAGTTATTTATAAATCTTAACAAGTATGCGGTTACCCTCTTGAGTTTATTTAAATCAGAATATCTGTTAAGTCATCTTCTGAGGAAGTAGCATAAAATATGAGGTTTAGTTTTACGTACATCTGGTAAATTTTCATCGCTATATCTAGATTCTGGCCAATGGTTGCAATCTTGCCTTAAAAACGCCGGACTGTTTCACCAAAATGTATTATTGATCAAAGCTTCTGCTTTAACCCCCCGTGATACTAAATCGGCTGGGTTATGGGTTGATGGAACATGACGCCAGCTGTCAGAAATTGTTAACTGTTGGATTTCGGAAACACGATTGCTCACAAAAGTTTTTAATTTATCAGGTGGCTGTTTCAGCTAACCTAAAACTATGGTTGAATCTGACCAAAATGTGCCTTCGTTAAGGGTTACATGTAAAGAACTTCTAACTGATTTTACAAGCCGAGCCTAAATCAAGGCTGCCATTAGTTCCAGTCGAGGGAGACTAATGGTTTTCAAAGGTGAAACTTTTGATTTCGCACAGAGTAAACTCGAGAATATTCCGCCGTTATCATTGATTGACCTAATATAAATACAGGCGCCATATGCATCTTCGGACGTGTCTGAAAACTCGTGCAATTCGCAATGCACGACGTTGTCACACATTACTCGTTGATCCAGGCAGATGTGATTTAACAATGGCAATTGGCTTCTAAACTTCCACCAAAAGGTGTAGATGTGAGGTGAAACGGTTTCGTCCCAGGATATCTTTTCTAGCCATAACCTTTGTAACATAATCTTTGCTGGTAATATGGCTGGAGCCAAAAGGCCGAGCGGGTCAAAAATTTGCGCAATGCTGGCTAATATTTTTCTTTTTGGAATTAGAGTTTCCGAAGTATCTGTCGATATTTTGTACCTTAATATGTCGTGACATGGATTCCACGTAATGCCAAGTGTTTTGGCGTTTTCATTATCTCCGATTTCAATAACGTTTAAAATTGAACTCCCGTCATTAACATATTTTAAAACCCTATTGTCATTAGAATAATACTTACGAAGCTCAGAATTGAAGGCTATTCCAGATATCTCAGCAATCTCATATATCGTTACAGTTTTCGCTGGATGATTTATCATCCAATTATTCATCGCCACATTATATGCTGCCTTAAAAGGTCCATATACAGAGACATCCAGCGGTTGCAACCTGTGGTGGGAAGGTGAGCATATGAACCCCATTATTCTTTGCCTCATCAATGACATTAATATTTATGTGGCTTTCGTGATTATCTAATATTAATAAGATGGAATTATCCAATGAGGCTTTAGAATGTTTTATGAAATGCTTGAGAGTTTGCAAAAATTTTCAGAAGTCATCCAACCGCTATGGTAACTCAGCCCAAGACTGCTTGGAGGAGCTCCATTTAGCATATGATTTTTAAACTTTTGTCTTGGAAATACATATGCAGGGGGAATAGTGTTTCCGACTGCATTCACAAAATTGAACATTGTTACAAGTTGCCCACGCTCAGCAGAAGTAGCTTGGTCTTACTTGCTTTTGCCCTTTCACACTAATTATTTTGGGTGGCTTGTGTACAGTAGTAACCAAAGTCTCATCTGCATTATAAATATTTTCTGGCGGAAATTTAAATCGTTCTAAAATAGTCTGTAATTTACCAAAGAAAGTTTCAATATTAGTTTTATTAAAACTGGTGCCTCGGCTAAGACTTCTCGCCTCTGGAGTTCTTAGTGATAAATCCTTAGCTCTATGCATAAACTAGAGGTGTGCGAACCCATGTTTTGTTCGAACCGAACTATGAACGAACCCAAGCAAATATGTTGCCTCGAAGTTCGAACCTCTGAAATAGTATGTCTAAGGTTCATAATCGAACTTCTTAGAAATTCAAAATTGAACATCGAACTACCCAAAATTCTTCAGTGTTCATATATCATTTCCTTAAATACAAAATTTTGGAATATTGTAACATACAATATTTGATATGTAAAAGATTCCCACTCTTTTTACAAAAAGGAAGGATTCAACAAATTTGCAGGCTGATTGGGTGAAAATGCCTTCCGGTTCTGATCGTTGTGGAGATGGGTCAACGTTAAATCAAAAACACAAAATATTTGAAACTTTTTTAGATTTCTAGATCTATAGATAAGCTCAATTATAAATATGTTGTTGTTTGGTATTGGCTAGGCAGTTTTAGCAAACAGATTGGGAGGGTTCAAAGTGAGCATGATACAAGGTTTATAGATTAGATAGGTTGTCTGGTAACTTTCGACCAATCAGAAAGTGGCGCGGGAGTACGTCACATGAAGTGTGAATTTAAATCTAGTAGTGCATTGAATATAGAAACCAGCTGACGTTTTTATGTGAGTCTTTACAAAGTTATGTTTTTTATGAACTTATAACAAGATTAAACATTTAATAACAAGTTGAAATTAAGATTTTTTCATATAGTAACAGAATGTATTGAAGTTTTAGGATATTATTCGATTTCAAAGTAATGGATTCAATTAATTGGTTTATCTTGAAAAGGATTAAAAATTACATATTTATGAAATTATAAATTCATAATGTCTCAAATTGGACATGGTTTTCTTGTTATGAACTGCAATCTAGGTTTTTGGTTTCTTTTTCTTAATTGTTTTCCTATTTTACTTGATAAGCTTCATTTAATAACATGCAACTTATACAATAAGTAAATTTTTTAAGTTTATAATATTTAAGTAGGCATGTATTTGTACACATACAAAATAGTAGGTGTATAATTTTTACAATCAATTTCCAACCACAAAACTCCTTCATCTTTGGAGTTGTAAAATAGTACATTGAGTTAGCACAATAAGTAAATAATGTCTGTATATAATATTTAAGGAGGTATTTATTTGTATACATACAAAATAATAAGTTTATAATTTTAACAATCAATTTCAAAGCAAAATACCATACATCTTGTTACGATTGTAAAATAATACATTGGGCTGCCATATATAATAAGTAAATAATTTAGGCACATAATATTCAGGTAGATATTTATTTGTACACATACAAAGTCGTATGTTTATAATTTTTACAATCAATTTTTAAGCAAAAAACTTAAGGTAAAATAATACACTGGGTTAGCACAATAAGTAAATAATTTTAGTATATAATATTTATTTGTATTTGTACAGATAAAAATCGTAGCTCTATAATTTTTGCAATCACTTGGTAAGCAAAAAAAAGTGGTGCCATATGTTTTTTTTTTGTTGGAATTGAGGTCGATGGTGAATAAGAATTTATAGTATCGAATCAATTATTTACCAGCTGGAAAAAATCGTCAGCTGCAGCACTTGCCTTTTGGCCTTCCCCTGGGATGTAATACTTCAATGCTGTAGCAGTTGTGTTTGAAAACAATTGTGCTGCCAATTTAATATATATATATATATATATATATATATATATATATATATATATATATATATATATATATATATATATATATATATATATATATATATATATATATATATTTGTGTGTGTGTGTGTGTGTGTGTTGCTTCCAGTTAGCAAAAAGTCTCGTGCCATAATCACCTATAAAAAAATTGAGTGATCATAACAGCTTGCAGAAACAAATTACCTACCAAATGAAAATGATTATTAGACACTCACTTGCATATAGGAATGTGGGCCCATAATTTCATCATTATTTTGGTAGTACTTATACAGTGATGATACTTTAACTTCATCATAGGACAATATGGTAGCTCTAAAACGATATTTTATGTTCCTTTCAGTCTTCATAACATTTAAAACATCTTCAAGGATGCCATCAGTCAAGTTAATGTTTGCAGCCCAATGCTGCAGTGTGGCCAGGTAAAGGAAATTTTAGAGTGCTCCTTAAATAAATATACGCTCGCTTGCTAAAATATCCAATAATATTTTTAAGTAAGATTTAAAATATTTTAAAACACTATCTAATTCATTACCTTACAGTAAATGCCCTAGATAATTCTTCTTGGGTCCAACGTGCCTTGCTTTTCCTTTTTAATAAAGTTTCAATTTGATTAGAAGTTAAAAGATCTTTAAAGGCTATTTTCACTCTATGTTCAAAATTAATGCCAGCTTCTTTTAGCCCTTTTTCTACATCAGAAATATGTTGCTGCAGTAAATGTTGGTGGTTTTCATAGTAATCTATTTTTTTCTTCAAACACACGTTTTCAATTTGCAATTCTTCATAAGATATCATACTGTTTCTTCACTAGAGGGTGGTCTTTCTGACAAGTCTATGCTCAAAGTTTCCTCTTGACGATTGCTTTGATCAGCTGGTTCTGTAATGTTCAATGATGATTCTTTATTTCTGCTAATTAAACTTTTCACGGTAGCTTTCCTATTTTTATGCATTATTCTCTTGGACCTTTCACTCTCATTATGTTTTTCTTGACGTTCAACAGATATAATGAAGGAATAGCTAAAAATATAAATTTATTACTACAAGTAGGTATAATAGGTACCCTCATAGGTCTCAGGCAAACCTCAAATAATACGTAGGTACTACATACTCTTACACAAAATAAATAAATAATCAAAACCAACAAACACAAACATTTTCTTACCAATTTTTTTTGAATCTTAGGCCCTTTACGAAAAGAAAAGAAAGAACGTGTTTATCCACTTATCTTTGCCGTTTTAGTATTATTTTTGCATGTTGATACATTACAAATTGTTCCACTGGGCATCTAAAAATATATTTAGGTTAAGTTATCTATTGGCTTCTTTTTAAGTATGTATAATTTATTTTTTGAAATTAAACACATATCTACCTTTATGATAAATTACCGATATAATTCTTGATTAAATAACGTCCAATTCGTCCTCAGGTTGATTCTGTACACTTATGTTTACAACATTACCACAAAACACCTTAAAAAATAAAATACAGTCTTTAAGATAAGCGTCTCGATTTAACTGCTATTTCGTACAAAATAAACATTAAAATGTCTATAACTGATCGTTTTCGAAAAGTTTTTAGCAAACACATTAAAAGTTATCTAAATTTCTAATAAATATTATTTAAAGCACCAAAGCCAAACTTAAACTTTTGGCATTAGACTTCACATGACGTATTACCCTCCTCTCGCGTTTCTTCCGTCTCCGAGTTACCAGACAACCTGTCTAATCTATAAACCTTGAGCATGATAGGTATAAAATAACCACTTACAAGTTTGAACTGTTTCCCAATTATGAATATTTAACTGTTTTGGCTCACTGTATAATAAAGCATGTTGAAACCAGTGTTTTCCAAAGGCAATCTGTAATTATCCTCAAATTCTGAACATTTACATTACCGATCGCCTTTGAACACTGACATCATAATGTTGTTACTGAAATAGGTGTTGGGAGGTTAGGATATACAAGAAAAATAATTCTGTGACTGCTAAATGGCTCCGTCGTGTCTCAATGTGTCCCATCTACTGTCAAAACTATGCAGAGTGAAATCTCCTGAAACTACGCTATCGACTCAATGAGTTTAGAGCGCCGCTACCAACTTTAAGGGGCCGCAACTTTGCTACTTTTGGCAACATTTAATGCCTGTTAAGTTAAATTTCGAAGTATCTTTGAGCAACGAACTTCAAACTATTTTGAAGAATTACATATTTCGAACTATCAGCCACTCTCGACCAGCAATTTTGTTATTCTCCCATGATTCCGGATACTTCAAGCCAAGTTTTCTGGCATAATCATACGCTAATTTACGGGCTGCTACATTTGTAAGTCCATAATGTAATTTGCTTGACGGGAACGCTGCACTTAACCGTAACTACATATTATAATAAAATATGGCCTAAAAACAGTTGTACATACCTTAATAAAGTAAAACAATGTGGTATATTTTGTTTTTAATAACCTTTCAATGATAAACGCAATAAAAACCTTTAGATTACAACAAAAACTTATATGTTTGTACCTGAGGTTATGACTGTTGTTTTGTTGTCATATTAGATGGAGATAGGCGTTGTTGTCAGTTTCGAAGCTATTTACTTGTTACTGGGTACTGAGTGTTTTGGGATGTCAGGTCAGGTCAGGCAGGCCGATAGAGCAGTAAGCACTGTCCAGCAATGCTGCTCTCGCAATGAGGGGACCCGTCTACTTAACGATCGCTGGTCAGGTCGGCAGGATTGTGTGTAAAAAGCATTTGACTTTTATTTCGTTACAGTGGCCAAACACTCTTGGAATTTGATTTTCAATGTGTCAATCCTGCTGAAAATTGACAGTTCAGAACGTGAAAATGGTGGGTTTTTAAGAACTTCATTTCTCATTTTTCTCTTGTTTATGGTTTTTCCGTATATTTTTTCCACGATTATTAATCTACGTTACATACTCTTCCTTGTGCTGTGCGCCGTTTTGCTACATTTCAGTTGCGGTTAAGTGCAGCATCCCCTGCTTGACATTTTCATATATTGCTGGAGCATCTGTTCTTGATGCTCAGAGAATACCTGGAACTAATCAATTTAATGAATATACTATCGGAGAAGAAGAAAAAATGGAATGTTTACCTTATTATTTGTTATGTTAGGTTTGTACAAAAATTCTGGATTTTCTTTTGCTTGCTTGACATAGCAGTGTAGTAATGTTTTTCATATATTTAAGTCCTTTGCAACAGAACGTACAGAATGGTTATCTTGAAGAACCAAACTCACAGCTCTTTGAATATTTTCACTGCTGTTTCTTAATCTCTTTGTTTTCGGGTTATAAAAACGAGGCATTATGATGACCTATAAAGAAGGATATCATTAATAAAATAAATGGAAATTAATTTATTGTAACATGTGGAGGAATGGGACAGTCCCATTTATCTTGCAACTTGTTGTCCCATTTCTACCGCTCAAACAATGAGCATTTCATCCTCTTAGGAAAAAATAGATGCAGTATATATACATAACTTTGTATATAGATTTAAGTTCCACTTAGATTACTACTGCATATGTTAAAATATTTTGGGATCAAGTATAAAATTTAACGACTTACCTTTAATGTAACACAAATCCAATATTTTACCTGAGCACATGAAAATCAAAATAAAATAATACACTAAAATTGTTAGGTTATAAATTTAAATTTTAAGTTTCTTTTTCGACTGAAGTATGACGATATGTCAAATGTCACTTATTAATGCTAACATCAACCAACAAATGTAAGTGGCGGAAAATTTAAAAGAAGTTTCCCATTCCTCCTGCGTCCCATTTTCCCCAACTCTCCACTATATGTATGGAAAATATAATTCTAACTGTTGCATTATCACATAAACTATATAAAGAGATAGGCAATGTCTTAACAATACGACATTTTAAGACAAGATCTTAACGTTACAAAATTTTAATATTTAAAATATACATTTTAAAACCTCAAATATATACCAGATGAAGAAATGCATTCTTAGGCCTCTTCGGGTTCCTGGTACCTCAATCTTCCTCAAGAAAATAGCAATCGCAAACATAATAACAACAACAAATTAAAAAGCATCGGGTTATTTATAGCTTTCACCCAGGCACTAAAATGCTGCACTGATGATTTTATAGGAAAATGATGCTTTTTGCTTATCTTATCCTGACAAACTGGTTCACACCATGCCACAGTTTTCCTTTTCATCATTTTTGTGAATATTAGCTATTCCTGAAATCAATAAGTATATTGTTTCACTTGCCAGTTTATTAAAAATCTTAAAGAACACAAATAACCATAAGCACGTGATATATACCTTTGCCTACCTTATAATCTTGATAATCAACACAGTGAACTGATAGTGAAAATTATTTTTGATTGGTATTTGGTAGAAAGAAAATTGTGTTAGTAACTTTAAGACCAAATCAAAAGAACACTTCTAACATACATAGAAAAAAAATTCTGGACGCAACAAGTGTGTTATGGTAGTGAATTTTCATAGAAATGATCTGGCATCAAATATTTTTAAATACTTTTTTTTGTCACATAGAAATATACATTTTGGTGATAGACTTTTTATATCGTAAATCTATCTACCAAATTTGGTTACCATTACTTTTTTTGAGACAAATATTTTTTTCGAAAAAAAAAACTTAAAATTTTCCCGGAAAACAAGGTCCGCTTTTCTTGGCTAACGAACCTGCCCAAGTCACTTACAAAAGGAAGGTACACGCCAAATTTGACCAAAATCTGCCCATTATTTTTTGAGTTATCGGTGTTACACACACACACAGACATACCTATACACACAAATATATATATATATATATATATATATATATATATATATATATATATATATATATATATATATATATATATATATATATATATATATATATATATATTGAAACTGACCTCGAATATGGGTTCTAGGACTCGCGCTCATTTGAAAATTTTTTTTTTGAAATGTCACCATTCTCTATTAGTGAATTTTTTTAAAATAAAAATTCACTAAAAATAATACACACTGTTTGTTTAACCAAGAACTCATTTTTATATTTCATAAGTTCCAAAAATAAGTAGGTAGATGTAGATAACAAATATTAGCAATATTTGAAATTCAAAAATTGAATTGAATTTTTCAAGTAGGTAACATGTGTTGCCTGTCTAAACCCACCCATTACGTCCTTAGGCTTAATTATATCTAGGAAATGTTGAAAATTGTGCAATTGTCTAATAACTATAATGAATTAATGTAAAAACACAATAAAAATAAATAGGCTACATTTTTCCCAGCTATAAGTATCAAATGACACCTTAATTAAAAGCGATTAGTACCCACCTAATTATTAAAATTTTTGATAAGGTGTTGGCTTTGCTTAGAGCCTTTAAAATTAAATAAGTGGAGCATAGGCGGTCTAGTTTATGTTAAATATACCCCATTTTGACATAAATATAATTGATACAGAAAATATTGGCGAACATAGGTACCTACTAGGTTGGTAAACTGGCAAAAGTTTCTCATCTTGTTTAAGATGGCCATGGAAATTAATTCGCTGTTATAAAATTTTTATAGTAGCCCTAGATAGGTGACAGCGAAGCAAGTTTAACTAACGGTATCCGTATGTATGTAGGTAAGCAGTTAATTATCAATGCTCTGTAATAATAATATCAAATTTCATCTCTACCCAAAAATGTGAAACAAATATTCTTCAATTAAAACTATTTCATAGATACTTACTCGATAACCATTTGAAAATACTACAGTGCAGTTTGTTGTTACTAAAAATGAATTAATGTGATAAATATTTCTCTTTTTATGATAAGCATATTCGCACAAAAAAACTCAAAACAAGCACGTCTAAACTCGCAATAATAAATTTATTGGTAGGGTGGACATATTTATCAGTGATCCTGTAAGTGTAGTGATAGGTAATGTCATAATTCTGTTCACTTATATTTATCGGTGTGCCTTATACTTTATACTACTTATAATCTCGTTGCATAGGTACCTACCTAATTTGTGTCCTCTGCAAATGCGAGGGAAGGTGCTGGACTAATAACCATTGGTTACTGCCTAAAAATTCGCGTCTTTTTGACAAAGTGTTTGTGTGTGTGTGTTCTGCATAATAAATGCTCTTGCCACAGCATAATGTTGATTGTGTTCTGCTGTTGCTGTTTATCATCGTCCTTTCAGGATTGCAACTGGTGAGTTTTTTTTAATATTTTTATTACGTACGTTATGAATACCTACATGGAAATATTTTCGTTTTATACAGATAGCTAGAAGCTTTTTAAGTCTACCTAAACCGTTTTTGCATACTTAAAACACAAATTATCCAGTATCAGATCAGGAGAATAATGTTTGTATTATTTACATACTATAGATCCGTCAGCTAGATAGGTGCGTCTTTTCGTTATTCAGATTGATTTAATTGTTCATTCGGTGGGACAAATTAATGTTTTAGCGAATTTTTATAAAAAATTCGATATTAGAGAGGTATTGATAGTGAGACTTTGCAAACATTTTTTCAAATGAGCGCGAATTTGTGCGCCCCCAAAACCCGAAACCAGGGTCTGTTTGAATTTATATATATATATATATATATATATATATATATATATATATATATATATATATATATATATATATATATATATATATATATATATATATATATATATATGGTGACTAATTGGTGCGTCAAAGCCCCTTAACTGCCTCATAAAACTGATTTGGAGGAATATTTTTTAGATTAATTGATGTCATACGCAAATGAGCACATTCCGAAAATATTTATTATATACAGGGTGATTTGCCATAGCAGAGCACGTGGCGCAACATTTTTCTTAAATGGAACACCCTATATATTTTAAAAAAATTTGAATCACCTTCAATTAACGTTTCCAGCGACGGTCTCGTTTTTAATTTTCGATGCGGCGTTGCCAAATTATTGAAGACAATGTGAAAATCTTGGCCAAAACAAAGTTTAACAAATTTATTGGTTGTATGAGTACCATGATGAATGAAGATGAAAAATTTTGCTATTACGTAGCCGATAGTTGTAGTTGGATGATACATTGCACAAATATTGTGCATATTATACAGGGTGTCCATTACACAATTTTCAAATTGAGGAAATTTAAATAGCATTTTTAGCGATTTTTTTTTTAATTCGCTAATGAGGAGATCTGTGTTTATATATATATATATATATATATATATATATATATATATATATATATATATATATATATATATATATATATATATATATATATATATATATATATATATATCCGACCGATAACTCAAAAACCAATGGACGAATCTTGATCAAATTTGCTAAGTACCTTCCTTTGCAAGTGGCTTAGATAATTTCGTTAGCCAGGAAAATCGGACCAGGTTTTCCCGGAAATTTTTGTGTTTTCTTTCTAAAAAAATTAATATCTCCGGAAATAACAAGGTAAGGGCAACCAAATTTGGTACGCGTCTTTGTATTATAAAGAGTGAACTCTGTACCAAGGTCACTAGCTTTAAAGACAAAGACCCTTTCTCTGATGCTTTGGCTGTCGGTTTAGTTAAGTTGATGCTTTCGCTGTAGGTAAGTGAAGTTTATGGTTTCATGGTCTATAAATTTTTTTAGCTAATTTTCGTAGAACAAATTCGTTAATGCATTTTTGTATTTTTTTATCGAAATATGATGCGTTTGTAAGAAAAAATCTGGACGCAGTAAGTGCGTTTTGGTAGCGAATTTTCGGTAAATTTGCAGTTTAGCTCCCGAACGCTTTTCAAAAAACTGTTTTCAGAAACCTGCCTAGGCCCCCCTGGATCCACAAACCCCAAGAAAAATTTCTTGTTCACACCCCCCAAGGAATTTACGGGACCAGGAGTGAGTAGGGGTGTATAATTTTTTTAAAGCTAATTTTCGTAGAACAAATTCGTTAATGCGTTTTTGCATTTTTTATCAAAATATGATGCGTTTGTAAGAAAAAATCTGGACGCAGTAAGTGCGTTTTGGTAGCGAATTTTCGGTAAATTTGCAGTTTAGCTCCCGAACGCTTTTCAAAAGACTGTTTTCAGAAACCTGCCTAGGGCCTCCCCTGGATCCACAAACCCCAAGAAAAAATTCTAGTTCACACCCCCCCAAGGAAGTTACGAGACCAGGAGTGAGTAGGGGTGTATAATTTTTTTAGTTAAGTTTCGTAGAGCAAATTCGTTAATGCGTTTTTGCATTTTTTTATCGAAATATGATGCGTTTGTTAGAAAAAAATCTGGACGCAGTAGGTACGTTTTGGTAGCGAATTTTCGGTAAATTTGCAGTTTAGCTCCCGAACGCTTTTCAAAAAGCTGTTTTCAGAAACCTGCCTAGGGTCCCCTAGATCCACAAACCCCAAGAAAAATTTCTTGTTCACACCCCCAAGGAAGTTACGGGACCAGAAGTGAGTAGGGGTGCTGGCCGGGGTAGGTAGTAAAAAGGAAATATAAGCAGAAAATTCGAATAAAACGGGCTTGAAAGCTGTCTTTTTCACATCTTGAAGCCATATCCTCCTTATACCCTGCCCAGCCCGCACAGCACCCCTATCCCCCCAGGTGCCGTAACTTCCTTGGCGGGTAGGAACAAGACATTTTTCTTGTGGTTTATGCAGCGAGGGTGGTTGTATGCACAAGACGGGGAAGAAAAATCCCCACGACGAATCAACACCTCCTACCCTCCTCCCGCCCCCACCCCTGCCGCAAGTCGAACCGGGGGGGGGGTCTGTTTCGACGTAGGTATTTTCCTTCCCCCCTCGTGTGCATACAACCACCCTCGTTTCATACACCACAAGAAGAACTTCTTGTTCATACCCCCCCAAGGAAGTTACGTGACCTGGGGCAAATGGGGATGCTGTGTGGGATAGGCAGGGTTTAATGGGGATATGGCTTCAAATAGACAGCTTTCAAGCAGTTTTCTTCGCATTTTCTGCACAAATTTCCTTTTTACTACCTACCCCGCCCAGCACCCCTATTCACTCCCAGTTCCGTAACTTCCTTGGGGGATGTGAACAAGAAATTTTTCTTGTAGTTTGTACATTCAGGTGGGGTCCTAGTAATGTTTCTGAAAACAATTTTTTTTAAAGCGTTCGGGAGCTAATCTGCAAATTTACCGAATTTTCATCAAATCCTCCAAATTTCAAAAACTCAATTTGCTATTAACGTAAGTTTTGTTGGTTGGGAAACCAACATTTTATTTTATTTTCGGAAAATTTTTGTATATTTTCAAACCATAAGTAATTTTTATAAAATATAGTACATTTGTTTCTACTACATAGGCTATACCGGCAATCAGATTGATGCCTGCTCGCATGTGCTATTAAAACATTTTTATAGAAATTCACTTCCATAACACACTTGCTGCATCCAGACTTTTGAAAAATGTTTATATATTTTCAAACAATAAAGTTATTTCGATGAAATATGGTACATTGTTTCTACTATATAGGCAACCAAGTTTGATGCCTGCTTTCATCAAAGAAAGACATTTGCTGTTAAAAATATTTGAAAAAAATTCGCTACCATAACGCACTTGCTGCGTTCAGACTTTTTGGTTTACACAGGTGAACTTTGATCATTAATTTCTAAGTATGTTCAGTAACCATGGTTTTGTCGTAATGTGAAAACACTTGACAGCAGTTGTCATTGACCTTAAATAATTGTCATTCGCATCGACATGAATTTCGAAAGAAGTGAACTTCTTGACGGTAGTTGTTATGGGATCGTGTGAAAAAATTGCTTATTAACACAGCGCACGTATGCGCAAAGATACCCCAATAGAAGACAACCTTCAGTGAGAAGCTTGGAAAAACTCAAAGAGAGGTTTATTAAAACAGGAAATGTGTCATATGAAAAATGTGAGAGAACGAAACGCACAAGTCATAAAGACGAGTTAAATGTTTTGCTATCGGTAGCAGAAGAACCAACTACTAGTTCAAGAATGATATCGAAGAGAACCGATATACCTTGCTCTACAATCAGCAAAATTATTAAGAAGAATTGGTTTCATGACTATCACATATCCTTTCATCAACAATTATTGCATCCGACCTTGCAAATCGAAGGACATTTTGCGAATAGGCCCTGGGAATGGAAGCAACAAGTTCAACCCAGTAAACACAACAATAAGTGAGTGGTGAACGTGTCGCCACCTAGTTGCGGAACCAAGTAGTATGTTGTCAGGCCAGCTCCAAATAACAAAAAAAAAAAGAGACTGTATACAACCAACTAACAATTTAGCAAATTGTTAGCCCTGGCCCATTTATGCCCTAATATAGGGACAAAGTATATGTAAGGCAAGATGCATTCTCACAACAATTAGAACCGTAGATCAGTTTCGCTCTAATTAGAGCTCGTCAGTACGGCATACTAATTGCTGCGAAAATACATCTATAAAGCGATACGGCTATGGTAGCCAGCCTTCCAACACTAAGTTAGTGGTGAACGTGTCGCCACCTAGTTACGGAACCAAGTAGTATGTTGTCACGCTAGCTCCAAATAACACAAAGTGTTAAAAAAATAGAGACTATACAACCAACAGTTACAAATCGGATACATAAATATTACATAAAACTTCCTATTTCAATAGCTAAGTTTATGTATCAAGTAACTTTCATGTAACATAAGAAACTTTTATGTGCAGCTGCTAGATGTACAGCTAAATAAATTCGGATTTTATAACATTTAGCCGCTATAGTAACAACTCTCGTAAATAAGGCGGTTTGGTAAAAATTTTTCGGTGCAACGGATCCGATCCAGTGAGAAATGAACGAAATAATGAAATATGCGTTTGGCTGTATTTTTTATAGTAGAAGCTGATCTTTCTACCATCACATGATTTCTCATTATTATAGCAATCAACAGCACAACAAATTACTTATATATATATATATATATATATATATATATATATATATATATATATATATATATATATATATATATATATATATATATATATATATATATATATATATATATTTGTGTGTGTGTGCTTTTGGTGAGTACCTTTTAACGAATGGCATGTACCCCTCATAATAAATTCGCCAAATATTGGCTAGTTTATTATGAGGGGTCTTACATGCCATTCATTAAAAAGTACTCATCAAACTTCAGAGCTCCGAAGAATACCTATGTAGCAGAATGAAGGACGTGTTTTATTGAAGTCCTACTTCGTACATACTTGATTTTTGGAAATTAAAATTATGACACAAATTATTTTTTATTCAAGCAGGGCTTATTCTCAGAAGATAGTTTCCAACTCAAAAAATTACAGTCTTTTTCACCTATTCATGCATCGATCCGGGTACACACTATATATATATATATATATATATATATATATATATATATATATATATATATATATATATATATATATATATATATATATATATATATATATATATATATATATATATATATATATATATATATATAATTTTATCATTTTGTTGTTGTAATGTCGGCCTATTTCCTGGAAACTTGGTTGAACTCCTTCCTTTCTGCAGGGAGGTTAGAGACCTTTATCGCATCCAGCGTCGCATGGTACAAGGGGCCGACGGCCTTACGCCCCATCCGAAGGTGAAACAAGCAGAGTTCAACTTGCTCAAATAGAATGCCATAACTTATATTGAGACGCCCTCGTGGCGCAGGTTGCTAGGTGCCAGCCTGCTAAGCGAGAGGTCCCGGGTTCGATTCCTGGGCGAGCCAAGTTGACTTTGTCTGGAAAATTTGTAAAAACATTGAATGATGGGAAATGAATGTGCTAATGGCCTGAGATTCCGCAGCCAAAAATATTAAATTAAAAAAAAACAACCTTATATTGATGTTAATTTACAGTATGCGCTGAAAAAGAATTGGACGCCTCTGCTGGGTATCGAACCCAGGAAATTTGGACCTAGAGGCACACGTCCTTACCACTGGACCATCGAGGCTTATATATAAATATATAAAATTTTAAACGGAGCTTGGTTTTGGGTTCTCGGTGGCCTAATTCGCGCTCATTTGAATAAAGTTTTTGCAAAGCTTCATCATCGATACATCTCTAAACCAAATTATCTTAATGCACATTCGTTAAAAGAAATAAGAATCTAACATCGAAAAATTTTATTTAAAGTAAGTAGGATAGAGTTGGGGGTTCTGGGACCATAATCGTGTATCTCCCCAGATCTAGGGAAAATTACTAGTCGCCACCAGCAAAAAACGTCACAAATCATCAAAAAACCGGTGTTTCTCGACAAATTTGGTTGAAATCGAGATATTTTTACAGTGTTTCTAGATTTCCCCCTGGACTTATTATTTATGGGAAACGCCAAGGTTGTTTTTTTCGTGACATAGATCTAGTGGGTTTTATTGGGGGGTTTTTAGTGAGAGAGAGGGTATAACTTGAGCTGTGTGTGCGAGAGAGACCTAACCAGGGTCATGTTAGAGAGACCTCCTGCGGGTCTAACGTCCTCTCCCTGTTGCTGAGAGAGACCGAGGAGAGAGAGCTCCACTCACTTGCTATTTAACTGTTTAATGTTTGCATATATGCCACTAAATAGGTTCAATAAGGTTTAAATATATACTCCTACCTTATTTAACCTACTTAGTCGCATATATGCAAACATTAAATAGTTAAATAGCAAGTGAGTGGAGCTCTCTCTCTCCTCGGTCTCTCTCTCTCAGCAACTGGGAGAGGACGTGAGACGCGACAGACGGACACAGCTCAGGCTATACCCTCTCTCTTACTAAAACCCCTCATAAAACACACTATATCTACGTCACGAAAATAAACCTTGGCGTTTCCCATAAATATCTCCAAATCTAGGGGGAAATGATCTGGCAATACTGTAAAACAGGCCGATTTCAACCAAAATCGTCGAAAAACAGCTGGTTTTTGATGATTTGTGACGTTTTTTGGTGGTGGCGGCTACTAATTTTTCCTAGATCTGGGGAGATACACGATTATGGTTCCAGAACCCCCAACTCTATCCTACTGAAGTACCTACAACGGTCCTGTAGTGCCATTATTCCTAAAGTCGTCAGTTTTTGTACCTCTGACCGTACTTGTCACTATGAAACAAACCAAAAATAATAAAAGGCTCTATTCTTAAAAACTATCTGAAGAAGATACTGTATGAGCGAAATGGTAACAAATTTTGATAATTTTTTACAAATCTTTTTATTTTGTTTTCTGTTTGACAGGGTTAACAATTTAACGAAACCCTTCAAGTTTCCAAATGTTTATTTCTGGTTGCATCTGTCACTGTTTCTTGTTTGTCTCGATGATGACAACTAAATTAAAGAAAGAAATCTAAATTAATTATAAAGCCATCATTTTAACATTTTATTTTTGTCGTAACTCACTGTCAGACAGATACCGTAATATGCTAAATTTTTGCGCCAAAGTTTGACATCGCCAATCCCATAAATAAAATAAAACTCAGGCAAATCCTCTGACATGTATCATGGCAACAAATTCCTCGTATGTACCGGCATTTCTGTGTTTTGCAAAATTCATCTCTTTCATACCTCTGCGACCCTCACTTGAGTGGATTGTATGTGCGAACAGAAGCTCATGAAAATTGCACTCATAAACAATAAAAATAATTTACAGCGTATAGACTTCATCTTGGAAACCATAACAGGATATAGTGTATTGTTATTACATAATGGCATGCAAATTTTAGCATGTTTAGGACCGCTTACCGTTGTGTTTCGGACAGAGATAGATACATATCGCGTCGGAATATACGAACAGGTTGGAATTTGGAATAGAGTAGGTATGCATTTCCAAGCTCTCATATTGGTCTTTTGAGGAAACACTCGGCATTTCGTGTTGCTTAACTATGCATTAAAATATCCTTCAGGACAGAGTGGAATTATTGGAAAAGTTTACAGCTGCTACTGTACCGCATGAATCTTGTGTGAGAAAATCTCATTGTACAGAACTAATTTTTTAAATTTAAAAACTACCCAACTAACAAAAATGTTCTATATTTTTAAATAATAGTGTAAATTTGTTGTGTTATATTACTGCTCTTCGAAAGCAGTTTTGTTCTATTAAGACTGCCAAGGTGAGTATTTAGCTTCTCGCAGCAAAATGCTTCTTTACATTTATTGTTAGAATGTTCTTAGAGCTGAATTATAAAACATTTTATAGATTTCGTTTTTCGTTGTTTTGTAAACGTCTATACAACAATCGTTATAGAATATATTAGCTTACAGAACAAAATTGTTGCTTTATAACAACGATCTTCCAAACATATCTGCCAACTTGCAAACATTTATAGAGCTTTTCTTTAAGTGATCATGTGAGCAATTATAAAACAGTTTTGTTAACATTTTCTACGATACAATATAGCTGCAAATAGCATTGTCTACTTGAACGCAGGTGTTAAAAAACTATTTTATTGTTGGATGGAACACGACTGTAATAGAACACTTAGAAAACAATTATAGTACAAAATTAATCCTTTGCATAAAAGTGCGTTCGCTGGGATCTTTATAAAACATATTATAGCTTTTGTAAGAAGCACCATTATATACTTTTTATTTCGTGGCAAGTTGTGTATTCTGTAGCGTGTAATTTCTAAACATGTCCAATTTGCAATAAATAAATAAATGGAAACAGGTAAAAAGAAGCGGTGCTTTTCGAAGGAGTCAATAAATATAAAAATATTTTAGAAAGTAGCAAATTTGTTAATAAACATGTTAGTAGTGTTTTACATAGTAAGCAGCACAACAAACAACAATTTGGGTTTGAAGTCAAGTCACATATTGCTACTACATTTATGTTGCATAAATATCGCAGCTAACGCGAGTTTAGCACTATACTGTTGTGTAAGTGTTGCCAAAAATGCTTTTATAGAACAATTAAATACATCATATGTATTATTGAGCTACGCGCAGGTCTTTCTCAGTGTAGCAATGGGAAACATATTATTTTAAAGCTCTATAAGCGCTGTTTGTGTAACAATCTGCTTATTGTGCCATCTGAAGCGACACTGTCAATATGATCATCAGTTTGCCCAAATATTAGGGCACAGGACCGTACTTAGCCATAAATAGTTGTTAATGGTTAGTTACCCATGAGCATGATACAACAAGTAGAGATATTACACCTATGAATTATATGGTTTTCGCAGAACCACGTGCATGATACCATGTGGAGTTTTTAATGGAGTTTGACAGTTGAACGTATCGTCTCTTGTCTCCCTCTAAACATACGGCTAACGTGTTAACGAGATTAGGAAACGGTAGTTTATTAGATTTAGAAATGTATTTCAATAATTTTTGTGTGTACACGCGCAAAGTTTTTTTTTTTTTTTGTAAAAATACTACCAGGTGCTCTAAATTCTCCTTAACTTTTTAAGTGTGAGTGCACCCAATGATAATAATACCTAATAATAGTTGGTCTTGTACTTAAGTAGGTATGTGATAAAAAATTTAAAAAAAATATATACAAGCGAAGTAATTGAATTCAGTGCTCTATGTAAAAACATTCGCTACGAGGTGAAATGTTGATGTTATAATAATTGCATCAACCGCATTACATCGACGTATAAAAACTTTTTGATTGCTAACCTTTTGTTTTAAAAGTGAGCACAATTGGAGAAAATGAGGCTTTTAACAGAAAAATCCAATTATGTAACATATTTACATGGAAAAAAATAAATCATCCTTTTTTCTTGTTTCCTGGTTACTGAGCAAGGCAAGGTTACTTATATCATACCGGTCACTGAACAAGGCAAGGTTACCTATATCATACCACACAATAGTTGTATTACTTACGGTGTTTGAAAGGGTAAGACCCCACCTTAAACTACATGTGTGTATATTGCAAATGCCTACTTTATTTTTGTTTAAATACGTCTCTGTTCATATTACAGGTTTTAGTGAATTTTCGTAGAAAAAATTCACTAATAGGGAGATCCCGACTTTTGAATTTTGAAAAAATTTTTGCAAATGAGCGCGAACTAGGACCCATAGAACCCATATCCGGTGTCAGTTTATATTTATATATATATACATATATATATATATATATATATATATATATATATATATATATATATATATATATATATATATATATATATATATATATATATATATATATATATATATATATATATATATATATATATATGTATGTATCGCACCGATAACTCAAAAAATAATGGGCCGATTTTGATAAAGTTTGGCGCGTACCTTTCTTTTGTAAATGGCTTGGATAAGTTCGTTAGTCAGGAAAATCGGACGAGGTTTTCCGGGAAAATTTTGATTTCCATTTGAAAAAAATTCTTATCTCAAAAAATAATGGGCCTATTTTAATAAAATTTGGCATGTACCTTCCTTTTGTAAATGGATTTGATAAGTTCGTTAACCAGAAAAATCGGACGAAGTTTTCCAGAAAAATTTTGAGTTTTCATTTGAAAAAAAAATTATCTTAAAAAATAAAAAATATATGATAACCAAATTCGGTAGGTAGGTTTACGATATAAAAGGTAAACTATACACCAAAATTTAGATTTCTATGTTACAAGAAAAAAAAGTTATAATAAAATATTTTGTGCCAGATCATTTCTATGAAAATTCACTACCATAACGCACTTGCTACGTCTAGGCTTTTAATATATCGTCTGTTTTGTAGCAGTGTTTTAAGAGATGAAATACTTCTGTAATGGTTGCAGTCGTGATAAAAGTGATTTATAAAGCAGACGCCATGTTTTTATGCAATTCCTGTATTTGTTTGGTAGCCATCTTGAACGAACAAAAAAAAATCAATTAATAAATATAGAAATATTTGTGACCTGACAATTTTCACAATATATTATTAATATAAAACATGCGACATGTGTAACAGAATGGGTTTAGGTCAATAAAATGAAAAAAAAAAAACGAAAAATTTAATTTCGAGTTGATTTTTACAAATTAAAGAAATATTCATTATTTCGAGGGCCCTTCAAAATTTATCATATATGTAGCATATTTTACACACAAATTTTTTCTTCACAGGCGAAATCCAGCTTGCTGGTAGCCAAAAGGAGACTTTTTGAGTTTAATTGTCACACCGTACTAATATTATTTCTTACGCCATCATATTTTAGTACTTATATTACTTTCATAATATTAGAGAATAATTGTAGGATAAAATAGTTCTAACAAAAACATTTAAAAGACATATCACTCTTATAGGTACTGCAGTATGCAACAAAAAGTTGCAAAGTAAACTATAAAGAAAATCTAATAAATCATGTTTTATAGTAACTCTGTTAAGGCTCTATAACTGGCACCGTGGTAAATGATTTTTAGTTTTATTATTGTTCCTTATAAAACTGTTTTATAAGTATCGTATATCATATTTTTTACAGCTCGGTAAGCATTTCTAAAACGATTCTATAACACCTTACACATCCCTTATAAAATAAACTAAAGAACTAAAGTGTTGTATAAACCTGCGCCCATTTTGCGTTTATAAGCGTTGTATAAACGTTACCAAAACCTTTATAGGAACAGTAATGTTTTATAAAAAACAATTTTATAAAGGTTCTTATGACTACAATAAAACATCAAATTGCTAGTTTGGTAATAACTCAGAAATAAAGTGTGGTCTCAGAAATATACCGAATTTCTAAAAAATTCGAATACCCAGTAAGAGTCGAAAATTTGCAATTAAATTTTCTATACTACACTGTTTTGTCTCCGATAATAAATGATAACAATATGGACAAAACAATTTTAACAAGTTTAATATTGTTTTGTCAAAAAGTATCTTTCTAAATTTACATTTCCTTCAGCTTGAAGCAATATTTCATAGCGACTGGAGCTCAGTTTATTAAGTCATGATGCCTGGGCGCCGTTTAAGGACTAATTACAATTATTTAAGTGAACTCGAAACGGAGTGCATTGTTGGTAGGCGAGAAGCCTGTTTTTCAATCAGACAAATTTTCGACCGCTTAGGACGCAGTGTGTTGACAGTGTTGTAGTGTTTGTGATTTGCAGAACGAATCCATAACCGTCGTCATGCATCCGGACGACCTCGAGTAATTTCAGCACGAGAAGGTGGTCATTTGAGGATTGTGGCCGAGTTTCCACAACACGATTATTAGAAATGTTTGCTTGGGAGTTTAACAAAAAAGAGTCTTTATGGCAAAGATATATCGCAGAATACGTGCTTTTGGTCTTCGTTCACATAGATCATTTTTATGTCTGCTCCTCGGCTTAAGTGGTGCAACGGTAGATCAAATTGAGTTGATGAATGGAATCGTGTTGTTTTCTCTGACGAGTCTCAATTCTGTCTTTGGGTCCACGATGGTCGCAGAAGAGTAACACAATTATGTGGAGAAGGCAAAAATTTAGAATTTTCTGTGGGACGGTGGTGAGGGTATGGGGTGCGATAACATACGGTAGCCGGTCACCTCTAGTTTCTATTGATATAAATGCAGATAAATACATACGAAATGTACTGTAGCCTGTCGTACTGCCATACATATGAGGATTAATTCAACCTCTTTTCCAACAAGACAACCTACGTCCTCATACGGCAAGGGCTACTACAAGATTCTTACAAGAAAATGACCCGCTGTACAGACTTGTCACCAATCGAAACTGTGTGGGATATGGTTGGCAATCGACTGAGTAATTTGCAATAAATCATTTAATTCCAAGCATGCCTCGAAGCTATCTAATGCATAAGAATTTGCGGCGTATCCACTCATTATTAAATAACTTTGTTATTTTTTAATATTTTAGTTGAAAATCTTATGAATTTTTAAGTTTGATTAAAATGATCAGTGGTCCAGCGGTAAGAAACTATATCTCTAAATCGAAGCGTAGTGGGTTCGATTCTCAGGATTCCCTTTTCACTTTTTCAGTACAAACTGTAATAAACTTATATCAACTGAGGTTGCATGTAAAATTAACATCAATCGAGGTTGTGACATTGTATTTAAGTTGGATGTTTGCACGTTACGCCCTTCGGAGGAGGCGTAAAGCCGTCGATCCTGTGTCCATGCGATGTTAGGCACGTTAAAGATCCCTACCCTCTTTACAGGAAGGCAGGGGTTCGGTAAAATTTCCAGGATAGTAAGTAAAGTACGAAAGAAAGTTTGATTAAACACACATTATGTATAAATTTTATTAAATTTGTTCAACTCTTACTGGGTGTTCGGAATTTTCTGAAAGTCAGTATTTATATACACAGTATACTCACGATTATCCGGGCTAAGAATTCTTCACAACAGAATAAGCAATCATACATACTACACTACAGTTCTAACGAATTTTACAGTTTTATTTTCCTCATGATTTTTGCAATGTAGTAATTTAATAGACAGGCCCGTATTTAGCTGGTCGTTGGTTTCTATTTGGGATATTTATTATACTTGTGCGAGAGGAAAAAAATGAAATTTAGATCTATTCCTGATTTTACATTTTGATCAATTTCTTAGCACAGACAATCCGCACACCAGGAACAATCGAGAGTATACTATATATATATATATATATATATATATATATATATATATATATATATATATATATATATATATATATATATATATATATATATATACATTTATTTACCTACTAGCATAAGTCATACGATAAGCCTGAGGCTTCTATTATAACATAATTTAATACCATTCTATTAAAAACTGTTCCAAACCCCATTCCAAATTTATTAGGTACTGAAAATTTTGAGATACCAAAATTACTTTTGATTCTACTTGTGCCATATAATGGTCCAAAATATGCCTTCACATTACATACATTTTTATCCTTTCACAATGCCTTCCAAGTTAACATTTTTCCTTAAGGGCCCACATTTTCATTCAGATAGTGAATTTTAAATTTGGCATATATATATATATATATATATATATATATATATATATATATATATATATATATATATATATATATATATATATATATATATATATATATATATTATTTTCTGTGCCACTTACTTCCCTGTTTGAAGCCCGAAAGACAATAATACTTAGCGATATAAACAACTGAATTAATAACGGATTGTAAGTCTAACGAGATACCTATATATATATATATATATATATATATATATATATATATATATATATATATATATATATATATATATATATATATATATATATATATATATATATATATATATATATAGGTATCTCGTTAGACTTACAATCCGTTATTAATTCAGTTGTTTATATCGCTAAGTATTATTGTCTTTCGGGCTTCAAACAGGGAAGTAAGTGGCACAGAAAATAATATTTCATTTAAATTAATTTTTGTCTTTTGGATTAAACCTGCAATCCAGTTATTTTTTGCTTTTAGTTAATTTTCGTTAAAAAAATTCACTAATAGGAGGTATCTATGGTGAGACTTTCGGAAATTTTCTTCAAATGAGCGCGAATTAGGGCCTCTGAAACCAATTTCCGTGGTCAGTTAAAACGTTTATATATATATATATATATATATATATATATATATATATATATATATATATATATATATATATATATATATATATATATATATATATATATATATATATATATATATATATATATATATATATATATATATATAAATAAATGAAACCAAAATTTACAACTTAAAAGAATATAGATAGACGTGGTTTTGTACCGATTTTCAAGTTTTTTGATCGATGGAAAATAAAGTTATTCGAAATTAATAATAAAATAATCCTCGACATCAGTTCAGATTCTGTAATCAAATATCTACAATGTTGGACAAAGACAGATGACGTTATCTCTACTGCTATGCTATTTAAATAAATCGTAGATAAAAATCTAAACAATGGAAGTTATTTCAAAAGCTCAGACATTGTGAGATACGACAGGGACGCCATCTCGGTACAGGACCAGGTAGAATGTTGTCACGACGATGCTAATTTACACAAAATTGTATAGATAGAGCTAGTTTGCGTCCAAAAGCGCCAAATATTAGCAAGCGAATTTAGACTAATAAATAAAAAATTTAATGACAGTGATTCAATTTGCCTAAAAGCAATCTAGAACGACGTTTCATTATGTATAAATATTAAGCTTCCCATTATTCACGTTCACGGTATTTAAAATTAAAAGCCATCTCTCTCTTTCTCTCTCTCTCTCTCTCCTAGTTTAATCTGACCACACGTAGCTATTTGTCACAGAGAAGCGTGTACGCTCGCGCTCTGCGCATCGCATAACCTGGAAATCGCCTCCGCTGGTGCTCATTGTCAATACTAGCGTTGTAAATATTCTGATGATACGGATTCATATAAAATAATGTTCGGAATGATCATCCGATTACGTTTTTACACTAAGAGGGCTCTTATTATATTTATATTTAGGGTGGTATGGGATGGAATCGTAGATGCCGTTAATAATAAGTAATAATAATAACGTACACGTGGTAAATATAATTTTGTTTTATTATTATTGTCTTGGGAATACCAAGGTATTTTTACAAATATATAGGATAAGTTCGTGTTAAGTTTTTTGTAAGTAATTAAATATAATGGTGACTAATACCTAAACCAAAAAGATTCTGCGGTGTTCATTATTTCACTTCTATTAATAAAAATGTATTTTATAACTGCACCAGCAGAAAACATTTGTTTTAAATTCAACTTCTCGTTTCAACAAACCCCTGTGTAATCTGATTGGCACAATCAAAAATAGATAAGCAGGCTATAAGGGAATAGAATACATCCCATTCTAGGAATATAAGAAAAAATTCGATCACCATTATACAATATTGCGGGTACGGGGTACGTAGATGTTAAGCAGGTTTACATTAATATTTGTTATTACGAATTAGGAATATGAATACGAATACGAACACTAGATAATACCTTATTAGTATCTTATGATATAAACAGTTTAAGTGCGCTTTAATAGCGAATTTTCATAAAAATATTTCAAAAGGTGATAACCCAATTTCCCATTACGTAAACTAGAATCTTCAGCTATGATACATAGTAAAACCTATATAAAAGCAGCGTGGATACTAAATTAAAAAAAATAGCACAATGAGCTTCACAGATAATTACAAATTTGTTTTAAAAACCTTTTTTTTTTTTGTTATTTTGTTTCCATAAACTGGTTCGATTGAGTTGATAAAAACCGATCATTCAATAGATTAATATGGAAAAATACTTACTTGCCACCTATAATTTCAGAGATGCATTCCTTTTGTAATTAAATTTGCAGATTAGCTCATGGGGGGTGTTTAGACAAATCTTTCCAAAAGTATGCTTAGAACCCCTTCTGGATGCCCAATCAACAAAAAGAATTTTTGCAAAAAGCCAATAAGAAAGTTATGGGACCAAGAGTTGAATAGGGGTGGTGGGCGGAGAAGAATATAAAAAAGAAATGTGAGCGGAGAGTGAGAAAGAAACAGCTTAACTGGGCCTCTTTAAGCTGCCTTTATTCCATTTTGTACCTATCCCTCCTTAAAATCCTGTTTACCGCACGCAGAACCTCTGTATTCACTGCAGGTCCCGTAACTTTCTTAGGGGTTGCTCCAGAGGAATTTTTCTTGTTTCTATTGTTCTCGTTTATGCATTGAGGGTGATTGTAGGCATGCAGAAGGGGAAGGAGAACCCTCGCCCCGAAGCAGCGAACCAAGATTTTCAATTTATGTTTAAATTGTTATCTCACTTCATTTCTTTAAATATTTTTCCAAAAATGATTTTGAGGTTGCCTTGTTTTTTAGTCTTACATAGTAAGTTGCAATATTTAATAATTTTCAAAAAGTATGGATACAGCAACCGTAAATAAGTGTTGGAAAGGGTCTGGGTGCAGCAAGTATGTCATGGTAGAAAATTCTCGTAAAAATATTTCAAATCCGATAGCTCAATAAATTTCCCATTAAGCTAGAATCTTCAATATTGAACCACAGTAACACCTATGTAAACGCACCTAGGGTACTAAACTAATGAAAAATAACATAATGAGCTTCGCGGGTATCTACAATTTTGTTTTAAAAAACCTTTTTTGTTGTTTATTGTTTGCAAAAACTGGATGGGTTGACTAAAACAAAACCATCCAAGCAATTAATAAAAAAAAAGGCCTGCCATATTTATAATTTGATAGGTACATTCCCTTTGTAAATAATTTATGCTTGAGTTGGGCCTAACAAGCGTCTATTACAAGATAAAAATGTTTTAAAACGTTTGCGTAGTTAATAAAACGTCATTTGGATTAATGTGCTCCAAAAAAAACCCCAGCAAAATATATTCTGTTCCCCTTTGAAAAACACAAGCCAACTTGACCTGTTTCAGGGCTTTTTACGACAAAATCTTCTCTTGGCAGTGATGGCTGCCAGCTCGTTTTAAATGCGCCACCTATATATATATATATATATATATATATATATATATATATATATATATATATATATATATATATATATTTGTAAATATATGTATATATATATATATATATATATATATATATATATATGTATATATATATATATATATATATATATATATATATATATATATATATATATATATATATATATATATATATATATATATACCTATATTCTATTTTCCAAAAAAAGAGAATCCTGATAGTAATTTTTGTAAAAACTGTTTTTTAAATTTCTAATTTTAAAAATGTTTAGTTTCTTCTTGGAGACCCTGTATTTTACGAAAATGATGTGTGGCAGCTAGAACGAATTGATAAGAGTTAGAAATAGAGTGAGTCATGGTTACGACGACCAGGCGACCGGCCTTTGCATTGTGATGATCTCATAATTTTTGCGATTTTCAATTAACTACGAATTTTTAAATACTTATTGACTGTTATTTTTTACTCCTTGAAATAATTTCTGTAATATAATTGACTTACAGAAAGCTTTATTCATATTTTTCAATAACATATGTTAGCATTAACGATGACACACAAATAAAAATCATTAGCCCGGAACGAACCCGTGATAAAATCTTTCTTTACCTTTCGTAAAGTATTCATAAGTAAACAAGGTCACTTTTGTAATTGTACTTAACGGTTCATTAACTACGTGAGTTCTTAATTTATGTAACTATTTTTGTACAAACCTTACTGAGTGCAATTTTTATCTGTTACACATCTGGCTACACAAATTTCATTTATTTCCTGTCTTTTATATGTGGATCGGCATATTAAAAAGACTACCAATTTCTCCTAAAAAATGTCATCTTCTTAGAGTGGCGTCTCTTAACCCGGCTATTCAGGAAACTATTTTTCTTTAAAAGTTTAATTTTTTTTTGCATGTTTGGATTATTTGTGTTACATAAAACATTTTTTGTACATTTTTTTCTGGTATGCAAATGGTTTAACACATAAGGACCAACCTTTACAAAGGATGCTGGTATAATAGACGGTATTGAAGCTCATACAGAAACTGAAGTTTTATTCATACGCAAACAAACAACTGTAATAACTGATTTTAAGGTAACTCATAGTTGAATTTTGAAATATATATATATATATATATATATATATATATATATATATATATATATATATATATATATATATATATATATATATATATATATATATATATATATATATATATATATATATATATATAGTGTGTCCCAAACTGGTTGGGAATGTATTGCTATCCCCGTTATTATTAGAGATAGGGAGACGGTTAAATTAGCAATGTTTTGTAGAATTTCATACTCGTTCCAAATAAGCCCTGTATTTTGCCCTGCCACTTTTCGTTTTCGAGTTATGGTGGGTTTCTTGAAGACTGATGATTTTTGGTTGATTTTCGCTTACCAGTATTCTTAATTGTTCGAGGTGGGTGAAGTACCCATTTATATTCAATTGTAGGATGAAAGTTATTGTGAGTAAGAGGATTTATGAGACCTCTGGGATACAATGGCGTCGGTTTCTGATAAGTTTTCTTCTGTGTTATCCTCGTTTTGAATGGTTAGCTGTTTATATAACTTGTTTCTTATTATTGTACACCGGTGCTTTAGCTATTTGCTCACAAGATAGCGATATATATCACTTAACATAGTTATTAGTCCTTGTATATCTTTAGTATAGCCTAGAGCACAGTTGAGTGGATCGGGGTTGCCTTTGACGTTCTGTAGAAACTGATAAAGTTGATCGCAATTTAATACGTACTTACCCATTTCTTTCTCAAGGAACGTTCTAGTTGGGATCAGCGTTTTTTCAAGATCTGACAAACTCTCCGTCGACTTATATTTTTCTTTGGTATCTTCTTTATGAGCTGTCTCAAGGCCTTCGCATGATGTAGATGTTTTTGGTTTCTTACTTTTTTGTTTAATTTTCTTGTTCAGAAGCGGAGTTTTGAAGACGGGTGAGCGTTGACAGTCTTCTACTGTTCGAGATAGATTTTCAAAATCGGATGTATTTACTGAGTTAGTGGAAGGAGGTCGTTTTTCGACTGAGTGGTCTCTTCTTCTACTATATCATTTTGTGTCTCCATTTCTCATGTTTGAGGGTTAACTTGTACTTCTTGGTCTATCCTGGTGTTTTGTTCTTGCTCTAGTAGCGCAGATGATTTAGCAGAGCTTGGGCAGTATTGTGCGAAGTGCCCTGTCTGTTTGCATATAAAACATGTAGTATCATCATAACTTAGAAAGATACGGTAGTTTATATCATCTTGTTTGATAAGTATTGACGGTGGCAATAGGATATTGTCATCAAGTTGTATGTAGATTTGTCGTCGAAAGCTCATCACGTGGACATATTCACTATCTTGTGCAGCTACTCTTACAGGTGACATTGGTGACACTGGCTTGAAACCTAAAGATTTTATGGCATTTTCTTAAACACTGTTACAAATAAACGGCATATCATTTGATCAGGTTAACCTTTTTGACGGAGTAATCAGCCTTCGAACAGAGATTTCGATTTCGTTTATTACTACTGTGTTATAATCATTGATGACGTGGTCCACCAGAGTAGTGTTTGACAAGAACATACATATCCGGTTGTTAGAGATTTTTGATGCATAGTGTACATTTCTGGGACCTATCGGACTTCCAATTGCTTTAATATAATCTATGATTTTAAAGCCATCCACGGCGTTTAGCACGATCGCTTGTTCCCTCTTAGGGGCATTAGTCATTGTTCGTGTAATGAGTACATTTGAATACAGTTCGTTTTGCGTCTCAGTGGGTTTTTGGTTATTGTTTAGGGGATCCCTGCATCTAGAAATCTCTGCAGGAGTTTCATTCATTTGCGGAGACCAGCAACCCCAAATATATCTGTGTGTATAACGCGTTGCCGATACGCAATTTAAAATTTCTGGTTACTTTTTATAGTGTTATCAATATTTTAATAACAACCAACTGAATAAATGAGTTTAATATTTGTTTATAAATTTGTAAGTATATTTACACTGATGCAACTGCTACAACTGATTCAAACTGAACTTCCACACATTCACCGAGTTGTAAATGAAATCCCTACAATATTTTGAAACTTTGATAACAATTTCACCACTATTTAACTCAAAGTAACTAAACACGTTCTCGCTATCAACCTACTTCAATGAAATCTTAAGTTTTTTCCACAACAATTTTTTTTAACATTTGTCTAATTTCTAGATATTATTCTAGTATTACAAATTATATGCCTAAACTGAAGACGTTACTGTTGATAATCTCCCTTGAATGTTTGTAATAACGACGAAGTTAATACTCACATGTGAAACGAGTCATCGATTCTTTGGTAATAATCCAAGTGATATGTTTCCTGAAATATATATGGAACTAATACAGCGGTACCCAAGCTCTTATATTTCACGTCCCATTTTGTTACCTTCTGTATAATATAAGTTAGATAAACATTTAAATACAGGATTTTAGTGCTTTTTACATGATGAAAGGAATCAAGTGCAAAATCTTAAGGTTTTTATCATTTCATTGAAAACGGTCACGGCAAATTAAAACTTAAATTTTCAACAGCATTCAATTAAATTTATTATTTAATATTTATTATTATTTATTCAATTCTATTTTATGGAGTGAAGAAAATAGATTTTATAACAATGGAAAAAGTAGATTCCATAACAATGGCGTAATTATAAGCAATAATTGCCAACACCTGTATACTAAACGGTTTTTGAAGTCAAGGTTTGGTGTGAAATTTTGAATGGGCACATAGTTGGTCCATATTTTTATCAAGTCACTTCACCTGATGAGAGAAATTTTGCAAGTAATAAACTTCTAGCTTTGATGAATCATGTTCCCCAGAATATATAGAAAATGACCTATGGCTTCAACAGGATGGGACACGTTCCCCATAATAAAATCACCATACAAAACTATTTCCAGAGATATCCTGGAGAGTGGTTGAGTACTAATGGAGTTATCAGGTGGCCAGTTCGCTCTACTGACTTACCGCCAATGGATTTTCTAAGCGGCTATGGCTATTATTCGACTTTATTCAGAGTTTGTTATAATGAGCTGATTGGTATTGTGTAAATGGGAAGATTTTAATTTAATTACCTTTTTTTTATGCCTAAACGTTTCTAAATTTTGTTTTTATTCTTTTTAGTGAATTTTCTTAGAAAAAATTCACTAATGAGGAGATCTCGACTTTTGAATTTTGAAAAAATTTCTTCAAATGAGCGCGATCTAGGACCCATAGAACCCATATCCGGGGTCAGTTTCAATTTTTATATGTTTATATATATATATATATATATATATATATATATATATATATATATATATATATATATATATATATATATATATATATATATATATATATATATATGTATGTATCACACCGATAACTCAAAAAATAATGGGCCGATTTTGATAAAATTTGGCATGTACCTTTCTTTTGTAAATAGCTAGGATAAGTTCGTTAGTCAGGAAAATAGAACGAGGTTTTCCGGGAAAATTTTGAGTTTTCATTCGAAAAGAATTGTTTTCTCAAAAAATAATGTGCCGATTTTAATAAAATTTGGCACGTACCTTCCTTTTGTAAATGGATTTGACAGGTTTGTTAGTTAGGAAAATCGGACGAGGTTTTCCGGGAAAATTTTGAGTTTTTATTCGAAAAAAAATTTTTCCTCAAAGAATAATAGGCCGATTTTGATAAAATTTGGCATGTACCTTCCTTTTGTAAATGGGTTTGATAAATTCGTTAATCAGAAAAATCGGACAAGGTTTTCCGAGAAAATTTTGAGTTTTCATTGAAAATAAATTTTTTTCTTAAAAAATAAAAAATCTATGATAACCAAATTTGGTAGGTAGGTTTACGATATAAAAAGTAAACTATACACCAAAATTTAGATTTCTATGTTACAAGAAAAAAAAGTTATAATAAAATATTTTGTGCCAGATCATTTCTATGAAAATTCACTACCATAACGCACTTGCTGCGTCCAGAATTTTTAATATTTGTCTGTTTTTGTTATTTAAGTACCTAATTGCGTTAAAAGATTTAACTTTATGCTTTTTTGAAACTTACTATCCATTGTATTTATATCTATAAGAGTGAATATAATGCAAATCTTAATTTTATAACTTTGTAATAGTTCCTATCGTGAAATTACCCTTCATCATACATACAGTATTTTTGTATTATCCATACACAATTTAAATTGTAGACATATATGGTTAAATTAAAAAATTCGGGACGCAGCAAGTGCGTTATAGTAGCGAAATTTCATAAGAATTGTACACTATTATTATACGGCATATTAGTAAAATTAACACTTTAAATTTACACAGAGAACGTCGGTGGTTCAGGGGTGAGAACATGTGCCTCTGAATCGAAGGGTACTGGGTTCGATCCCAGGGTACTCTTTTCACTTTTTCAGTACAAACTGTAAAATTAACATCAACCGAGATTCTGGCATTGTATTTGAGCAAGTTGAATGTCTGCACGTTCCGCCCTTCGGAGGGGGCGTAAAGCCGCCGGTCCCGTGTCCATGCGATGTTGGGCACGTTAAAGATCCCTACCCTCCTTATAGAAAGGCAGGGGTTCGGCAAAATTTCCAGGATAGTGAGGTGAAACTGCTCCCTGGCGTCGGTGATTGGCCATAGTCGCGGAAATAGGCCGACGTTAAAGAAACAAAACACACATACAAATTTACACAGGCCTTGAAGATCGATTTTAGAGGTCCTAGTACGCGCACATTTGAACAATTCTTTCGAAAGTGTTACCACCGATATCTCTCTATTATCACACAAACTTTGCGTTCTAACTCCTTTTGAGAAAAATACCCAAAATTCAATATTATATGAAGCTAAAGAACTTAATTTAGCTGATAGTGTAAGTCTATTTAAAAGAAACTTGTATTACAAATTTTATTGAAGTTATTAAAAGTTTTCCAGAAGAAAACTTAGTTCATATTTAAAAAAGTAAAGTATCTGCCAAATTATAAACGTAGCAGTTACTTTCCTTATTAATTTTGTTTTAGTTAACCTTTCAATATCAACAATTACACAATTATAGTTTCAGACTCAAAGGTGACAAACTTATTCGGGTGTTTGACACAAAAATGAAACCTTGTTCAAAACATATGAAATCTGTGCACTATTATTTCTCCAAAAGTAAAAAAAAACATACATTCATCAAGCTGGATTCGATCGCAAAATCTTCTGCTTAGAAGGCAACGACGCTGTCTCTGGGCCATGTAAGCAGACGTCAGTTAACGTTTTGTTTACATGATACTCCAGATCGGCTTTATGCCCGGGATATTATATTCAAAGTATACGTAACAGTTAATTAGAGAATTAGTAGAATTACCATTGAAATCTATCTCACAACTGGTTCGGTCTTATATGACGTTTTATGTTTAGGTTTAAAGATTAAAGACACTATTTTAGAATCATTTTTATAGAGACTTGGCTTGATTTTGTTTACATTTCTACTATATTATGCAACAGCATAAATCATGCTGCGCTAAAACTGTATTTGGGGCCATTGATAAAGCTACAAATATAGTGTATTTTAATAATTGATTGAATCCTCCAGTTAAATAACAATCACTTGGCAAACTTTAATTTCATGTCGTCTGTCATTTTCCATAATTGAGTTTTCATGATTGTTGGTTTGCGTAGTATGTTTTATGCTTGGTATATATTTAGTTAGGCTACCGTTGATGTATGGTTTATACCTGTTGTATGAATCAATCCACGCGTGGCAGTTAACTGCTCTGCCTGTCAGGCATTGGACTTTAACTACTAAGTCGTTTCAACGCATGTATTCAGAATTTTATTTTTAATTTGGAAAAAACTTTAAATATTGTGTACCAAATTACTTAAAATTCACAACATATGTTTACTTGCACTATTTCTAGCCACATGTAAATTCCCATTCCAGTTACTCTGTCGCTTACAAAAATATTGCGTATTCAAAAAGATTTTTGTATGTTTTTGGAGGAAAAAAATGTCCGTTATAGCTGATATACGAACTGGTCCGCGGTCCTAATACAATAAAGATGTGTGCCAAGTTTCGCTCAAATCAGTTGAGTGTTTTTTTAGTTATCGCTCGGATACGCTACGGACCCAGATGCGCGCTCATCCAAAGAAATTTTTTCAAATTCTTTTCATCGTGACCCTTCTATTAGCGAATTTTTCTTGATGAAAATTCGCTAAAAATGTCTAAAATGTATGATCTTTCTAAGTGTAACACAAAACACAGTTTCTCCTATTTGACTTAAACAAAATCTAGTAATTTCCGGCAAAACCGGAAGTAAGTGGATCAATAGCATCCATTTAATTTTGTTAAATATTTCAAAAAATCCAGTGCCCAGAACTTATATTAAAATAGTCACGGGGGTTTCTATGTTGTAAGCGATGCTACAATTAACCTCAAGTATCCAAACGCGGTTTTTTATGTAAGCTATGAATAGAAGAAAATGTATTCGCAAATCAATTCAATCAAGTTTAATTTTGGTGTATAGTAGGGTCTTACCCAGGGAAACATATCCACCAAATTTCATCAAAATAACTTTGTAATTTCGGGGAAACAATTTTTTTTCAAAAGAAAATTCAAAATTTGAATAACTCAATTTTCTAAAAATGCATAAAGTCGAATTTTAGTGTGTAGTAAGGTCTTTTACAACGCAACATCCAAGCTCCGAGCTTATCCAATTCATGCCATTAATAAAAGAAAGGCACTTGCCGAGTTTCATCGAAATCAGTTGCTTATTTGTTATCGGTTGGATACAAATTGAAACTGACCCCGAATATGGGTTCTAGGGGTCCTAGTTCGCGCTCATTTGAAAACATTTTTGCAAAGTCTCTGCATCGATATCTCTTTATTAGTGAATTTAAAAAAAATAAAAATTCACCAAAAATGAAGGGCTCGCCTATTTTTTTCCCGAAAATGTATTATAAAAAAACATACTTACTAAACTTAATAATTATTAACTACTTACCAAGTTTTCCTCTGGTTAGTTATACGTTATAGTAGTTAAAAAGTCCCTTAAAAAGTTAATCTTTAAATTTAAAATATTATCCACTGAATTAATCACAGTATCATAATTATTTTGTCCACTTATTAAGCAACTCGAAGTAGTAGCCATAATAATAATAATTGTCTTGTTAAAACATGTAAATAACAACGAAATGATCTAATTAAAAATCAATCCGACGCGAAAACAAAAATTACTAGGTAGTACACACGCTCTGCCAAAAGTCCACTACAAACTGGAAGTGTGTAATTTTATAGCGCACAACAGATTGCTTATTCGGTCGTTTTCGACGATGATAGGCGATCATTTTGCACTGAAGTATCGCATTTCCTGAGAGCGCCGAAAAATACACACCGGTGCCCGACTGCTTTATATGGATATGGATGTATATAACGTCTGCAACGATTAACACTACACTTATTCTGATTCTGTATTCTGTATTAATAGCTGACGACTCTCTGCGATCCTCGATATACTAATTTTGTTTGTTGAATGAAGTAGGTAAAAAAGTAAATAAAAATTTATTAAAATATAGCATAGCAAAAATATTATTTTTTCCACGGCAGGCCGCAATGCGCGCGCACGAGCGCACATATTGAGGAGCCGCCCCTGATTGTTAAGCATTAGGTAGTTTATTTAGAAGTCTTGTTAACTTTTTTCTGCTTATTGGTGTAAAATTGGGATAGGTCTCATTAAAAACTGTACATGTTCCGTTTGTAATAATCAGCTTGTAACGTCCGTGAATAAATAATAAATTTAAAATATCAGCAACTGAATATGTATTATGTTCCATTTCTTATAAACACTAAAGTCAACTATCTGGCACTGGAAAGAAACTAATAAATAACTGGTGACCGCTTAGTTGTTTTGAAGTTTTGACAAGAATTTCACAGCCATCCTCGTAAGAAATTACAAGATTTTTTTGATTACAGAAAAAACAGTAGATTACTTAAAAAGTTAAAGATATAGGTATAGACAACCTTATATCGCTCGAAAGGGAATAACATTTTGTATCAGAATATGGAAAAACATACAGGGTATTCCGTTTGAAAAAAAAAACGACTTATGAATGCTTGAGCTTAACTATACTCTGCGTTAAGTTTCAACCACCCTCTTTATAATTACGCCACTTTGAAAGTACATGTGAGACGTTCAGGAGTCCACCTAGTCCTCCTGTGAATATTGCCGCTCTATCTTTCTAACTGTAACATACACATGGTTTTAAATTAGTTACTGTTTCTTTTATTATTTTTTTTGAAAAAATTAAATATCTTGAAAACAGCTGGTCTTTGGAATAGGGAAACTTGATAATGTCCACCTAAAACATTACGTACGATCCCAAAATGCAATAATATTCAGGGTGTTCCATTTAAAATAACGAAGATGACGTCAACTTCCGGTATAACCGGAAGTGGCACCTCGACGCTATTATATTACTTGGGTAAGGCATGCCAGAAAACACTGTTATCCAAATTTTTAAAATTTCTATCGAAGTAGTCTTTGAAATAATTCTAATGGGCTATCACCGTGAGTAGGTTTATCAGCTTTGTTACTTCTATGGTCACAGGCATCTTGTAAAGTGTGTTGGTAACAGCGAACAATCTGGAATTATATTTCTAGAAGGGACCAGAAGTTACAGGTGTAGAAGAATGTAGAAGTTCTAGAATCTCTATGGACAGTATAAAGAGGCAAGCCGCAGATAGAGTAAGTCAGTATTGAGGGAATCAGTGTAGTGTGAATTAATAGAGGCGACAATAAACTATAGACATTTAGTAATAGAGAAAAATATTTTAGTTGATGGTGGTGTTGGAAAATAGTTGGTTATAATAAATCACTATTTTTGGCGACTTCAATGCCCATAATAAGGAATGTCTAGGATCTTCAAAAACCGATGCACAAGGGAGAGCAGCGGAGGCCTTTGCAGTCAGCAAGTCTTTAGCCAATATGGTTCAGCAACCTACTTACTTTCCTCATATCCCAACACACAGCTCAACTCCCTTGGATCTCCTTCTTACTACAAAACCTGAATGCTATAAGATATCAGTTACCGCCCCCCTTGGTCGCTCAGGCCACGGCATGGTCACTGCTTCCTGCGCAATTCAACCCGAGGTCACACAGTGTCACACCCACGTATCGTTTGGCACTACAACTCCGCAAACTGGGACGAAATGCGGGATTACTTTTCATCATTTCCATGGGCGTCTGTCTGCTTCTCTCATCCTGACCCCTCTGATATCTCACAAAACGTCACCGAAATTATCCAAGCTGGCATGAAATTGTTTATTCCACGTACACAGAAAACCTTTTCAGCCACTCAAAAGCCATGGTTCTCTAAATCCTGTGACAAGTCCAGACTTGTAAAGGTCAAAGCTCACAAAACGCTTCTACACAATCCCAGTCAAGAAAATTGTCAAGCATTTAACGACGCAAGAAACCGCAATGTCCGCATTCTTTCTGAGGCAAAAAACTCGTTTAATAACCACATCAAAAACAAAGTCCTCTTAAGCTCCAACGGCGGCAAACCCTTCTGGACTCTTGCTAAATCTATTGGGAATAATTTCTGCAAAAGCACGTTCCCACCTTTTGTCTCAGGGGATGAAATTGTTTCTACCGCCCTGGGCAAGGCTGAACTTTTTGTTTCGTTGTTTGCCGGCAATTCTACTCTCAACCCACCTCCAAATGTTCAACCACCAACAGTCTCCAATGTCGCGCATAAAATGACGGATATCATTTTCAAAACTAAAATGGTACAAAAAATGCTCTCTTCTCTTAATACCAGGAAAGCTTCTGGCCTTGACGAGATCCCAGAAATTGTTCTTAAAAAATACGCACCAGAACTTGCTCCTGTCCTGACTCGTCTGTTTCAGATATCTTACAATAAAGGCATATTCCCTAGTAAATGGAAAACTGCTCGAGTACAACCCATCCCCAAGAAAGGATCCAAAGCGCTTCCTAGCGACTACAGGCCTATTTCTCTCCTCTCAGTCGTCTCTAAAGTGATGGAAAAGTATATAAGCACCGAATGACTAAAATTTCTTGAAAAACACAGTCTAATCCACGACAGGCAGTATGGATTCCGTCAGCGCAGATCGACTGCCGACCTCCTTTCCTTTGTCACCCATTCTTGGAACAAGTCTAAGGAACTACACGGTGAATCCAAGATTGTTGCTCTAGACATATCCAAAGCATTCGACCAGGTCTGGCACGCAGCGCTCCTTAACAAACTTCCGGCCTATGGCCTACCACCAAAACTATGTACCTGGATAGCAAATTTCCTCTTCAACAGGAGCATTTCTGTTGTTGTGGATGGTCATTCCTCTAAACTGTATCCAATTAATACAGGAGTTCCTCAAGGTTCAGCTTTAGCCCCTACTTTGTTTCTTCTCCCCATCAATGACCTCCTCTCTAGCACATCCAACCCAGTTCACAGTTACGCGGACGACAGCACCCTCCACTCAAATATACAATATTCTAAGCCTGTCTCTTTGGCCCAATTAGATGAGGATCGCAGACTCATGGAGTGTTCTGTCTCCGTGGATCTCCAAAAAAATATTAGACTGGGGAAGTAGAAATCTTGTACAATTCAACCCCACCAAATCTCAGTCTTGCTTTCTTTCTCATAAGAGATACACCAGCCCTAGTCCTATCACAATGAACAACCAAGTTATTCAAAGTAATGAGTCCTTTACTCTTGTTGGCATATCAATTGCAGAAGCGGCTGCTAAGAAATTAAGTTTCCTCTTCCAGGCTCGCAAATAATTTTCACCAGCTAATCTCTATACCTTATATACCTCACAAATAAGGCCAAACCTAATCTGGGGTGCAGCTGCCGCGTCTACACTCGCTATCCTGGACTCCATTCAAAAGAGAGCTATACGTCTCATCGGTGACCCTACCTGCACCCAAAGGCTGCCATCCCTTGCCCACCGACGTGACGTTGGTGACCTCTCTCTCTCTCTTTTATAGATGTCTGCACGGGCACTGCTAAGACGAGGTTTCCTCCATAGTTCCCCCACCTGCTGCCCCCAACAGATCTACCAGGGGAACAGAGCGAATGCATCGTTTTACTGTCCAGGTCACCAGACATAGAACATCTTGTTATGCCCGCTCTTTTCTTCCGAGGACTGTGGGATTCCTTGCCTGCACATGTTTTCCCTTTTCCTCCGAATCTCCAAACCTTCAAGTTCAGAATTAACAAGTTGCCTCTTTCCTCTTTGTCGACACCCACGGTACGATAGTATTTAGGCTGTAAGCCCTCGTGGTGTGTTGTTGAAATTAAAAAAAATAATTGTAGTTTGAAAAGCCGTGTTTTGTTAGTCCAGAAATCCAGAACCACGAAGAACGTAACAATATATAAACATATAAAATCTTGAATGAACCGGAGAAATGGGTTTCAAAGGCTTTAGTTCCTCAGATAATATTTATTAGCGGACCGGTACCGGTATCGGTATACTGATTCCAGCCCTTCAAGTATCAATGCTACAATGCTACTCGATGATAGTCACCCAAACCGGTGTTTCTCTGGTCACAAGTTGGGCTGCAAACAATGTTTCTCTGGTCACAAGTTGGGCTGCAAACAATGTACCACAGCAAAAAAAGCAACTATTCTGCGACTGTAGTATGCTACCTAACTACATTATTGTTAAGTGAGATGTACGACACGAAGCACGTGCCGCCACCTCGTTGCGGAACTAAGTAGTATGTTGTCACGGCAGCTCCAAATAACACAGAATGTTAAAAAATAGAGACTGTATACAACCAACTAACAATTAAGTAAATTGTCAGCCTACCCTAATATAGGGACAAAGTATGTAAGGCTAGATGCATTCTCACCACAATTAGAACCGTAGACCGGTTTCGCTCTAACTAGAGCTCGTCAGTACGGCATACTAATCGCAGCTAAAATACACCTATAAAGTAATACGGCTATGGTAGCCAGCCTTCCAACACTAAGTGAGATGTGAGACACGAAGCACGTGCCGCCACCTCGTTGCGGAACCAAGTAGTATGTTGTCACGGCAGCTCCAAATAACACAGAATGTTAAAAAATAGAGATTGTATACAACGAGGTGGCGGCACGTGTTTCGTGTCTTACATCTCACTTAGTGTTGGAAGGCTGGCTACCATAGCCATATTACTTTATAGGTGCATTTTCGCTGCAATTAGTATGCCGTTTTTTTGTTTTTTTCCCTCACGGCTCGTCCGTGGCCTTGCTGTTCCGATAGCACAGCAACCTTTGGTTGATTGCGCATGTCAGTATGCCGTACTGACGAGCTCTAATTAGAGCGAAACCGGTCTATGGTTCTAATTGTGGTGAGAATCCATCTAGCCTTATATACTATATTAGAGTAAAAATGGGTCAGGGCTGACAATTTACTAAATTGTTAGTTGGTTGTATAAGATCTCTATTTTTTAACATTCTGTGTTAGGAGCTGCCGTGACAACATACTACTTGGTTCCGCCACGAGGTGGCGGCACGTGATTCGTGTCTTACATCTCACTTAGTGTTGGAAGGCTGGCTACCATAGCCGTATTACTTTATATGTGTGTTTTCGAGCTCTAATTAGAGCTAAACCGGTCTACGGTTCTAATTGTGGCGAGAATGTATCTAGCCTTGCATTATTGTTGATGGTAATATGCCTGACCACATTATCAAAAAGGTAGCGTAACCTGTTCTGTATAGGGAGATCTCCCCCTATCTTCTTTATTTTATTTGCTACAAAAAACCTTTGAATATAACAGTTGTGTATTTTTGGCCCACTTTGGAAATGAATTTTCGAAAATTAGAAAGCCATAACCTCTCTAAAAGCAAAATTCTTTAAAGTAATCCTTATGTCTTACTTATCTCTTCCACGCCACTCTGAACACTTTTGGTAGCCACCAGGGTGTGGTGATGATGGTGGTGGTCAAAAGGTGGTATCCTCTCGACTGTGTTATCATTAGCCACAATTTTTTGTTTCTGGTTGGAAGTTTATAGTTATTTTTACCCCAATTTTTATTGTTTAATAACGTAAATATAATATGCACATATCTACACATATACACCCCCAGGGTGTGCACCCCACAGTTTTAGAATCGCCAAAGTAATATATGGATCATTTATTCGAATGTAATGTTTTATATTCTATCATACAATTCAGTTCCATTTGTATATTTCTGTCCATCAACTGAACAAAATTATACACACTTATGGCTATCATAATTGCTAATAAGAGAACCATCATACCGGGAAACGAACAAAATACATACAGGAACGCAATTAATTAACATAAGTACTTTATCATACTAATGGATTATTGAAATAAAATACATTACATAATATTCGTAATATAGTTAATGGATTCTTTAGTTGATTTAGATATGAACAATTTATCATAATATTACCAAAAAGTTAGTGCTATCATTTGGTTTGCATAGGGTATACGACAAAAGTTGACCGAAGTCATTTATAATTTATGTGTGCCAACACAGAACAGAAATTAGCTTTCATTTCCATATTCTGTGCACACGAAGATCATCATATCGGAATTGAGAAAATTATACTTTATTATATGTTACTTTTGCCTAATGTGTTCTTAGTCTCAGGGAAAGGGCTTATTTTTACATTAACTGGTTAAAATCTGATCATTTAACATTCACTTTAATGCCATCGTAATGTTATGTTAATTTTTTGGCTTACATGATAAGAGTTCGAATCGTGATTTTCCAAGGGTGCCATGACGACTACTATACATTTCGGAAGACATTTGCTATAAAATGGAAACGTCAGTCACTTCAGTAATCATTCTGTTCAAAGTATTGTTAAGGCAAATCAAACTTGTGATATTGAAAATATTGACTTCACTCAAGAAATCGTAGTGCAGCACAATTTTGTTGATTTTCCCCATGAATCAAAACCATATCTAACTTTCTTCGTTAGTGAAATCAATATTTTCCTTATCAAAAGTTGGTGACATGTTACCCAAGGAAAAAAATATAATTAGAGCAAGATCTGAGCAAAATTTCTAAGGTGACAGTTAAGGCAAATACTATATAATGACAATACAGGACACTCCGGCTGATTTCATGTTTTAAGAATATCATAGTACTGATGTTACGTCGTTCGAGAACGTGTAACACTAGCAATTGCTGGTGTTTAACTGTGTATAATTAAGTTTGAGCTGTGTTTTTTACAATGAATGTTAGTGGTTGGGTGTGTGCAAGCTATAATTGTTCGAACTATAACGTGCTAAATCTATCAAAGACATTTCATAGGTTTCCAAAGAATGGCGAAACGTGAATGTGATTTGAAGCAGAAGACAAATTCAGAATCACTTTTATGCCAATATGTACAGTTCGCAGAACATAATTTATTGTGTAATATTTACCATCATGTACCTATTTATAGCTAAACCTCGTAAACGAATGGTTGAAAGGCTTCAATCATAAATTGTCTTCCAGTGCATCAAAAAAAAAACAAACCTCGGGACGCAGCAAGTGCGTTATGGTAGTGAATTTTTATTAAATGCTTCAAATTTAAATAACTCAATTTTCTATAAACTTAGAAAGTCTAATTTTGGTATGTAGTAAGGCAAAATATCCACCAAATTTCGTTAAAATAACTGAAATTTTCGGAGAAAAAATTTTTTTGAAAGATATTTTAAAATTTGAATAACTCAATTTTCTATAAACTTAGAAAGTTGAATTTTGGTACTTAGTAAGGTCTCTCCCAAGGTAACATATATAGTAAATTTCATTGGAGTAGCTTTGTTATTTTCAGAGAAAAAAAATTTTTTTTAAAAGAAAACTCAAAATTTTCCCGGAAAACCCCGTCCGATTTTTCTGGCTAACGAACTCATCCAAGCCATTAATAAAATAAAGGCACTTGCCGAGTTTCATCGAAATCGGTTAATTATGTTTTTAATTATCGCATGGAAAAATTCCGAAAGAAAAATCAAAATTTGAATAACTCACTTTTTTATAAACTTAGAAAGTTGAATTTTGATACATAGTAAGGTCTCTCCCAGGGCAACATACCCTTTAAATTTTATTAAAACAGTTTTCTAATTTTCGGGGAAAATTTTTTTCCCGGAAAAGCCTTTCCGATTTTCCTGGCTAACGAACTCATCCAAGCCATTAATAAAAGAAAGGCACTTGCCGAGTTTCATTGAAATCGGTTAATTAATTTTTGAGTTATCGGATGGATATTTGAAAAAAATTGTGCAAAGTCTCACCATCGATAACTCTCCATTACCGACTTTTTTTAAATAAGACGCCACATGCATTATACTATACTAAACAGACTTGCGCAATAATATAAAATGTTCGGTTGCCTAGCAACAAGATACTACATCTTATATAAGCGATGTTTACGATACGCGGCGATATTAAAAAATAAATGCTTCAAATTTGAATAGCTCCATTTTCTGTAAACCTAGAAAACTCAATTTTGGCAGATAGTTAGGTCCTTCCCAAAGCAATATGTACACAAAATTTCATCGAAATATCTTTGTACATTACGGAGAAAAAAATTTTTTTCGAAAGAAAACTCAAAATTTTCCGGGAAAACCTTGTCCGATTTTCCTGGCTAACGAACTCATCCAAGCTATTAATAAAAGAAAGGAACTTGCCGAGTTTCATCAAAATCGGTTGATTATTATTTGAGTTAGCGGTTGGATACATACATACATACAGACACACACACACACACAAATATATATATATATATATATATATATATATATATATATATATATATATATATATATATATATATATATATATATATATATATATATATATATATATATATAAACATATAAAAATTGAAACTGACCCCGGATATGGGTTCTAGGGGCCCAAATTCGCGCTCATTTGAAGAAATTTTTGTAAAGTCTCACCATCGATACCTCTCTATTAGTGAATTTTTTTCAATAAAAATTCACTAAATGAAATATGAAGGCAAAAAAAGTTTTGCATTAATAATAAATGGTATAAGAAAACTGTTTTTCTATATTCTTCTGTGTCCTTTGTTATTTCAGTATGGCATAAATTGTCACATTTAAAATTATTTCACTTGGTAAAGGCTCTTAATTATCTTCCCAAGACAAGTTTTTAAAGAGACAAGTAGAAATAACAGATTCAGCCCTATAATAGATTTATTCACGGAAGTAAGAGTTAGTCTCACCTTTCATCTGCACAATTTCTTAATTATGTACTAAGTATATCAGTTACATATTTTAAAATATTAGATTAATAAGTTTTCATGTAGAGATATAGCAAATTGAGTACTATGCTACCATTTATACATAGAACAATTATTTATAGGTAAGTACAGATTGTAACTTAATATCCACAGAAATAGCTTTCAGTATATTCCTATACGTACCCTTGAAATAGTAGTTTAACGACGGTTTCAAGGTAGTACTTTAAATTATGATGAAATAAGATTATGGGTAAGAGAAATTTGCAGAATTATTAATGCTGAATTCATTTAGGTTTCAAGCTGATTGTTGATACAAATTCTATTTATAAGTATAGAATCAGAAAATTTTCACTGTTTTGTCATGTACAAGTTTTTATATTCATCTATAATAAACCAATTGTCTAAATTAAGAATATGCTGGTAAATATACAATTCAAATTACCCGCTCAGTTGTCAGTACTTCACGCGAGGTGGCGCTAGTGTACTTGTCACAAATATCACCAATGCTAAAGCATAGGAGTGTCCCGTATTGTCATTATATAGGATTTGGTTAAGGTTAATCATTTTTTTAAAGTTTATGAATGCATCTCTTATAGAAATTACGTACATGCCAAGTTTATTTGTATGACGTATTGTATGATTGTGATAAAAATATTATTATTGTTACATTATTAATATTATCACAAGTTTGATTTGGCTTAACAATACTTTGAACAGAACGATTACTTCAAGCGACTGACGTTTCAATCGTATAGCAAATGTCTTTCGAAATGGATAGTAGACATCATAGCACCTTTGGAAAATCATGAATAAAACTCATCACGTAAGCCAGAAAATTACAATAACATTCTTCTTCTTCTTCAAGTGCCATTATGGCTATTCTCACTTTTGATGTCGCAGCTCTGAACAACTCAACGGAACTACAGTTGTACCATTTTCTCAGGTTAATTAACCAGGAAATGCGTCTTCTTTCTCTGCTTCTTTTTCCCCGTATCTTTCCCTGTATAATATTCTGCAAGATACATATTTCTCTCTACTCATCACGTGGCCCAGATATTGCAGCTTCCTTATTTTAATTGTGTTCAATATTTCCTTTTATTTTCTCATTCTTTCCAGTACCTCCTCATTTGTCACCATGTCTACCCAACTTATCCTCAAGATCCTTCTATATCACCACATCTCAAATGCCTCCAGTCGATCACTTATATCTTTCTTTAGCGTCCAGGATTCCATCCCATACAGCAGCACAGAAAACGTAGCACCTCAATATTCTGACTCTAAGTTGTAAGTTAAGATCTCTACTGCATAACACGCTTCTCATTCTGTTAAATATTGTTCTGGCTTGTCCAATTCTTGATTTAGTTTCTTCAGTGTACTCATTATTTTCATTGACAGTTGTTTCCAAGTATTTGTACTTACTGACTTTCTCTACTAGTTCTCTGTTGATCCATAGGTTTTCCTGTTGCTGAACTGATTTTGTAATGGTCATAAATTTGGTCTTTTGATATTTAAGGTAAGTACGCTCTCCTCGCTACTCGTCACTACTTGCTCCACTAAGCCCTGTTAATCTTTTATTGTTTCGGCAATGAGTATGATGTCGTCTGCATACTGGATATTGTTAATGGGTATTCCATTACCCTTTACTCCTAACATTGCAATGTTATAAAAATGAATGTTAAATGAAAGAATATAGCAAGTAGACCTTTTTCACATAAAATATGTAACTTATAATGGCTTAATATTTTAATATAAAATGTGATCATTTTCAAAAAAGTCTGGACGCTGCAAGTGCGTTATGGTAGTGAATTTCCATAAAAATGTTTTAAATAGCAAATATGTGTTTTTTTAAAAGAAAGCAGGCATCAAATTTGGTTATCAGGATAACCCATATAGTGGAAACAATGTACCATATTTCATCAAAATAACTTCACTGTTTGAAAATGTATAAAAAAAATTCAAAAATAAACTTAAAATGTTCCCGAAAAAATAGTTTCCTCGCCAATGAACCTTATAGGTTAATAGCAAATTGAGCTATTCAAATTTGAAGCATTTAATAAAAATTCGCTACCATAACGCACTGGCTGAGTGCCAATTTTTTTTCTTACAAACATGCATTATAATTTCGTAGTCGAAATTCGATACATTCAAGGTCAGCTCAGAACTGGCACGGACCGGGGAATTCGACTACCTAATTAAAACAAAGAATTATATAATCTATTTGAACCGAGTTTATTTTCCTGGTTGACGAACTTATTCAAGCCACTTGCAAAAGAAAGGTACTAACCAAATTTTATAAAAATTAGCCCATTATTTTTTGAGTTATCGGTGTGACACACACACACACCCACACACACACACACACAATATTTAGAAGGAACTGAATGTATCTGAATTGGCTGGAGTCTGAGATAAACAGCGCAGGTCAGGCACTTAAAGTGTGTGTGTGTGTGTTTTGTTTTCTTTAAAGTCGGCCTATTTCCGCGACTAGGGCCAATCACCGACGCCAGTGAGCAGTTTCACCTCACTATCCTGGAAATTTTGCCGAACCCCTGCCTTTCTGTAAGGAAGGTAGGGATCTTTAACGTGTCCAACATCGCATGGACACGGGACCGACGGCTTTACGCCCCCTCCGAAGGGCGGAACGTGCAGACATTCAACTTGCTCAAATACAATGCCTCGGTTGATGTTGAAGTTACAGTTTGTACTGAAGAAGTGAAAGGAGTATGCTGGGATCGAACCCAGTACCCTTCGGTTCAGAGGCACACGTTCTTACCCCTGAACCACCGAGGTTCTCAGGCACTTAAAGAAAATTCAATAAATATGAGAACTATTACTTATCTAAGAGCAAAATTCTTTTAAACGAAGTTCGGTAAGAAGGTAAGTTGTAACAAAATAATTATTGTGGGTGATTATTTTACTATTAATAGAAGGTTTACTAGATCTAACACCAATTTTAAACTGAATTTTACATTCTTCTTTGAAACTGTCGGAAAATAAACAAGTTATGTTTATTGTTGCGATTTTCTGAGAACACTTTAAAATTCCTTCAACGTGTACATGCTTAGTTCCCGTTATTTTCTGATGTTTGCTTATTTATTTATTAACGGATTTCAAAAGAAACACTTTGATGCAGAGACTCATTGAATTAGTTACATCAAAGGATAAGCTGGAGCTGTTTTCAGGGAAAAATTCACGCTCACGCCTTTAAAAGTATAATTCATCGGTTTGAAGAGGCCTTTGTAACTTACCACTCATAATTCAATCAGTTTATATGGGAAACGATCCAATTACTATCGAATATGATAAATTTATTGCTATAGGTGTTTCTGCTTGTGTTTTTGTATCTGGCAAGCACTTACTGATTGCGAGTCCGTTACATTTTTAGTGAATAATTTTCATTAAGAATATTCCCCATTAGAGACGTATCGATGGTAAAACTTTCGAAAAATTTCTTTAAACCAGCACGAACTAGGGTCCCTGGAACTCATATCCCGGGTCAGTTTAAAAATTTATGTGTGTGTGTTTTTGTTTTGTTTTGTTTTGTTTCTTTAACGTCGGCCTATTTCCACGGCTATGGCCAATCACCGACGCTAGGGAGAAGTTTCACCTTACCATCCTGGAAATGTTGCCGAACCCCGGACTTTGTGTAAGAAGGGTAGGAATATTTAACGTGCCCAATATCGCATGGACACGGGACCGAAAGCTTTACACCCCTTCCGAAGGACGGAATGTGCAGACATTCAACTTGCTCAAATACAATACCACAACCTCCGTTGATGTTAATGTTACAGTTTGTACTAAAAAACTCTGGACGCAGCAAGTGCGTTATGGTAGTGAATTTTCATAAAAATGTTTTTATTGCAAATATGTGTGTTTTCTTTTTAAGAAAGCAGTCATTAATTTTGGTTACCAGTATAACCTATATAGTAAAAACAATGTGCCATGTTTCATAAAAATAACTTTATTTTGTGAAAATGTACAAAAATTTCCAAAAGTAAACTTAAAGTGTTCCCGGAAAAACTGGTTTCTTGGTCAACCTTATAGGTTAATAGCAAATTGGGCTATTCAAATATGAAGCATTTGATCAAAATTCGCTACCATAACGCACTTGCTGCATCCATAATTTCTTTTCTTACACACATGCATTATATTTCGATGGAAAATGCAAAAATGCAATAACATAAGGCGTGTTTGATTATAAAAAAAAAAAAGAAAATTTGTATCACCAACGACTTATGGGCCACCTGTGATTGTAGAAATATTTTTTAAGGTGTAGGTCAAGACACCCTATTGTTAATATATACAAATTTTTTTTATATCTTGTATAATAACGGATATATTGAGCTTTATTGATTTTTTACGAAAATTCGACCAAAATTATATACCATTAAACGATAAACTCTATAGCTAAGACTACTGCCAAGCGTCAGAGAAAGGGTCTATTTGAAATGAATGATCTGGAAACATTTTAGTAAATGAAGGACAATGACGGTTGAAACTAAGATTTCAGGGTTTGTAAAACATCCTTCTTGAGACATTTGATTTCCATAGCCCGTATTAGATTCAAGTTATTTGCCTAAATGTTGCCGATTTTGACGTTTTAAATCGCAATTTTGACGTTTTGAGGAAAACCCCAATTTATTTCTCTTTAAATGCCTATAACTTTTTTGTCTTTACATAGCTAACTTTTGGTAGGTAACTTACCTATAAGGATATAAACCCACGTACCAAATTTGGTTGCCCTTACTTTGTTAATTCCGGAGATATAGATTTTTTTTGAAAGAAAACACAAAATTTTCCGGGAAAACCTGGGTACGAACTTATCCAAGCCATTTGCAAAAGCAATTTATTCACCAAATTTAATCGAAATCGGCCCATTATTTTTTGAGTTATCGGTGTGATACATATATATATATATATATATATATATATATATATATATATATATATATATATATATATATATATATATATATATATATATATATATAAATTAAAAAGGATTGATAACACGGCATTTCTGCACTATACAAGGAGAAATGTTTAAGGGCAAAGCCGCAAGGAGACAACCGCACGTGTTTGCGGTTGTCTCCTTGCGGCTTTGCCCTTACACCTTTCACCTTATTTATATATATATATATATATATATATATATATATATATATATATATATATATATATATAAATAAATTGAAATTGACCCTGGATATGTGTTCTGGGGGGCCTAATTAGCGCTCATTTGTAGAAATTATTTCAAAATTCAAATGTCGGGATCTCCTCATTAGTGAATTTTTTAAAGAAAATTCACTTAAAGTGAAAGGAGAACCCTGGGTTCGCACTCAGTACCGTTCGGTTCAGATGCACACGTTCTCACGTTCTTACCACTGAACCATCGAGGCTCTATATATATATATATATATATATATATATATATATATATATATATATATATATATATATATATATATATATATATATATATCTGTGTGTGTGTGTGTGTATCCAACTGATAACTCAAAAAATACTTCACTGACTTGGACCAAATTTGGGATTTACCCTCACTTTGCTAATGGCTTGGATCAGCTCATTCATGAGATTTTAACGACTAATTTTTCGTAATAAAAAAAATGAAAAAAATATTTTTTAAAACGCAATATACTTCAAATTGTTTGAGTGATTGAAACGAAAATTTAAAAGTTAAATGAAGATATATAGACGTGATTGTGTACCAATCTTCAGGTCTTTTGACCAAAGAAAAATAAAGTTATTCGAAATTATTATTAAAATAATGCTCGACATCACTTCAAATTCTGTAATTCTATATCTATAATGTTGGACAAAGACAAATGACATTATCTGTACTTGCTATACTATTTAAATAGATCGTAGACAAAAATTTAAACAGTGGAAGTTACAATCATGTCAAGATGTAGCTGTTTCTTCCCAGGGTTGCCAGATCTTCAGAAATTTCATGTAGTTGAACCTTTTATGTATAAACATTTAAAATTTTCACAACTTCTGATAATAAAGAAAATATTTTATAAAATTTAATTTTGTGAGTTAAAAAATATCGTAATCCATAGCTCTATTTATTACCTGCAAGTTTCGAATTACCCAATTCTCATTTTAACTTATCGCTCCAGTCCTAATTTATCTGATAACGTTGTTATTCTTCTTCGTTTATGGCGGCTGTTTCTACTAACCTAAATTTCTAATTTGATATTGACAATTGACAAATGACAGCTGAGCTCCAGCGCGAACACGAAAGGATTCTAACAACGTTCGTGAGATTTTGCTGACCACTCAGTTGATCTCAATCCAATCCAGCCACCGGAGAGTCTGTCGTTTAAAAACTGTCGAGCTGGCAATAAATAATGGTGGTGCTCCATCTTGTTGAAAAGGCAAAATATTATTATGCAAAATGAAGTTGTCAGCAGCATGAGTTTGGTTCTCTAGCTCCTGAGTTATTAGCGGATAGAACATATTGAGGTAATGGTCATCAGTTAGGTTTTGTTCAATAAATGAGGGAACTGTGTTGGTTTTTCCCAGAACAGGCGCAAAATCATACATTTTTTGTTACCACTGTGTATGACTTTCTCAAAAAAAATGACGGCTTTTGTCTCACCAATGGTGAAAATTATTCCAATTCATCTTTTAATTTAAGGTCAACGAACATACACCACTAAAGCAAATACTTGTCACTAGATTGGGAGTAACATTAAAACGAAATGCGACATAATTTTGCAAAACGATATATTTTGAACTATATCATCTTAATTTTATTATTTGCCTCTTACAATAATACTTTTACAATTTCAGCGCTTTTCGAACAGCTTCATGAGACGTTCCCATCTAACGTTCTACTGTACGCAATGACATTGTAGGTTCCGCATTTTGTACCTAAAATCTCAGTTTCAGCTCATTCTTCTAGTATTATCGCTTTATTTTTTGGAAAGTTATTCACAAAATCTAGAACATAACAATGACACACATTATGGTTTGGGTTCCCTTCATTAAAAAGTAATTCCGCTCTTCTCATACCTTTTTCCAACTTCTCGGATGATGAAAATAATTCCAGTTCTTCATTTATTCAAGAGAGTAAACCATTTTTCTCCAAAATTATCAATATTTCACGAATAATCTCATCGAAAAACTACAAGCTAAACTGAATAAATGATAAGGCAAATCTTTACAAGTGTCTAAAAATATCTCGGTCACTAAATGAGCTGGAATATGGAATTTCTTCATCCCACGATATTATATTTTTCTAACAAATAGATACCATGGAAATCAAAAGTTAAATATATAGGCGTAATTTCAGACAGCAAACCCGCATTCAAGACACAAACAAAAACACCCCCCCCCCCCCCAAACAACGATAGCAACAAACGTTATTTTGCCACTTCTAAGAAGACACTATTTCCCGAAAATAAACTATTTATGTACAAAACAATGATTCGTCCAACCGTCACTTACGCGGGTTCACACCTGGGGTCAAGCAGCAAAAAATGCACATACACTAAATACAGATAATATAAAACAACTGTCTTCGTTTAATTTTTCTGCGCCATGGTTTAGTGGAAATACACAACTATACAGAAAAGCAGAAATTCAACCGTAAAAGATCTAATCAGTGAAACAACAAAGAAAGACTACGAAATATATGGAACACACGAAAAAGATTTCCTGAAAGAAATTAGCGATTACGATCCGAATACAGAATATAAAAAGTTCGGGACGCAGCAATAGCAAATATGTGTGTTTTTTTTTCAGAAATCAGGCATCAAATTTGATTACCAGTATAACATATATAGTAAAAACAATGTGCCATGTTTGATCAAAATAACTTTATTGTTTGAAAACGTACAAAAATTTCCGAAAGTAAACTTGAAATGTAATCGAAAAAATCAGTTTCTTGGCCAACCTTATAGGTTAATAGCAAATTGAGCTTTTCAAATATGAAGCATTTAATCAAAATTCGCTACCATAACGCACTTGCTGCGTCCAGAATTTCTTAACTTACAAACATGCATTATATTTCGATGGAAAATGCTAAAACATAAGGCGTTTTTGACAAAAAAATTAATTATTTGTATCACCAACGACTTATGGGCCATCCTGTGATTGTAGAAAGGTATTCACCAAATTTAATAAAAATCGGCCCATTATTTTTTGAGTTATCACACACACACACACACACACAAATATATATATATATATATATATATATATATATATATATATATATATATATATATATATAAATTGAAACTGACCCTGGATATGTGTTCTGGGGGGCCTAATTAGCGCTCATTTAAAGAAATTTTTTTAAAATTAAAAAGTCGGGATCTCCTCATTAGTGATTTTTTTTAAAGAAATTTCACTAACACAAAAGTCCCAACTTGTCAATAGCATCCTAAAAACTGAAACTATATTCAGAAAATCAAGGGCACTAACCAACGCTAGAAACAACCAAAAGGCAAAGTAGGCCAATCATTCACAAGTCAAACGCGTTTAATGGCACCACGGGGGTGATGTTTTTAAGCTTTTCTTAAGAGTATTCGCACCCTGCGTTGTAGATTTTGGATATTCCATTTAACTTTGATACCATTTTTAAATACTATATACATTATTGGATACGGGACAGGGCTAATATACTGACTTCCAAAAAAGAAAGTATCCTGAGGAATTTCATACCAGACTTCTTGAATTCGATGACGAAGGTCAACTAGGTTATTGGGGGTTGGGGTAAATTACCCAGTCGATTGCCATCATATCTCACACATGTTTGATTTGCGACAAGTCTGGGGAGCGAGAAGGCCATGGCAGCAGGGTCACATTGTTTTCTTGCAAGAACCTTGTAGTAACCCTTTCTGTATGAGGACGTGCGTTGTCCTGTTGAAAATGGGGTTGATTTCCGTCATAAGCATGACAGTGCAACAGGCTATTTATATACGTTTCGTATATAATCATTTGAATTCAAATTTATTGTCAATGCAAACTAGAGGTGACCTGCTACTGTATGTTACCGCACCCCATACCATCCTGTGCCGTATGCCCAAATTCTAAATTTCTGCGTTCTCCACGTAGTCCCCCTACTGCTTTGCAACCATCGTGGACCCAAAGACAAAATCGGGACTCGCCAAAAACAGAACACGATTCCATTCGCCATTCCAATTTGATCTGCCGTTATACCACTTAAACCGAACAGTAGGATGTCGTGGTGTTATTGGGATACATAAAAATGGTCTATACGAACAAGACGCGTATTATGCAATATATTGTTGTCATAGAGACTCTTGCTTGGGCTCCCAGCCAAGCATTTCCAATCGACCTTGTTGTGGAAATTCGGTCTCGTAAAGCCGCAATCCTCAAATAACGATCTTTCCGTGCTGAAGTTGCTCGCGGTCGTCCAGATTCATGACGACGCTTATGGATTCATTCTCCAGACCACGTGGATTAACATTGCATTACTGTTAACATACTGCGTCCTATGCGGTCGGAAATTTATCTGATTCCCCATGCCCTTTTTCGAATTTACTTACATGATGGCAGTTGTTCCGTAAACGGACCCTTGGTATAATGCCTTAACTACTTAACAAACTGAGCACAAGTTGCTACGAAATATGGCTTCAAAGTGAAGAAAACACAAATAAATTGTTTGTTTGTTGGGAAAACAAAACAATTTTTTGTGTGCATATTATGACAATTTTTTATCAGGCACAAAACAGAGTAGTATAGAAAATTTCATGCAATTGGAAAGTCAGTATATGTGCATATTATTATTTTTAAAATCAAATAACTGAAAAATTAGACAAGAATGCCAAAAAACTTTGACACTGTTACACACTGGTAAACGAGGATATATTAAGAAATTACTTAAATTTTTGTACCAAAATGAAGCTCAATGGTTTTAAATGTTATCATGTTTTGAAAATCGATCTACACGTACAGATCTTCACCCAAGCACTCATTTACTCACGCACGCACACAACTATTTTGATTATTGAATTTTGCCATTTTGGATTTATACCTGGAACATATTTTTCTACACAGAATCTTGAGCTTACTAAAAAGATACTGGTGTAATAATTCTAATTTAAACTTTGCTTAGGTGAGACATCACTTTTGTAGTTTAATTAAAATTATCAGTGTTTGCTTTGAACTCTTTTTCGGTAAATTTATAAAGATGAGTTAAACTCCTTTTTCATAACAGCTAATGCATTCAAAATTCATGCAGGCTTATTAAATCAAAATTAATATTAATAGTAACTCATTCTGGAGAATTGTTGGCTTAGCAACAGAAGGAGCCACAATACAATGCTGCGCGACCTTCAGAGGCTTCATACAAAAGGACCTTATTGCGGAGATAATTACCGTAGCAAAAAAAGCCTGAATATCTCAAACTGCTAATCACATTCTGTAGGAAATGACGTACTGCCAGTAAAGATACTACGCAACAATAGATAAATCTCTATAATAAATTATATCCAGCAGTATCTTTGTTATTAATTTCGATGTTTAAAAACATAAAACAAGCAGTGTTTAACTCCGAACTATTATATACTTGGCACGTTTTGTTAGTGTACACAACATGGCGTAGCCGGCTTTCTGAAGTTAATACTTACTTTGATTAATTTCTCTGTTTAATCTATGAGGTATAACGGAAACAGTAGAACAAACATCCCCTAACGCGCCCTCTGCGTTTTCTCTTTCTCTCTCCTGCTTCATCTCTTGGAAAATGTAATACATGACTTGAATAGAAAATTGAATATCATAACTATTCTAAGCCCGGATGAAAACTGTGTATTTTCAAACAGATTATAATTAAAATTAATATAAAGAATATAATGATTAAAAGTAAACAATGGCTTGAGAGTGGGAGCAACGTTACGCTTATCTTTTAGGATTATGTGTAAGTTGTTGGCTTTTAAATTAATTACATGTTAAATATGTTCAGAATATTTTAATTTTTCGTTACTGTGGATAAATTTGCTTCTGTTTTCGAACGTCCATAAAAAGAAGGAAAATAATGTTTCTGTCTTAACTTTACAATCTAACATCATGCATGTTAATAATTTCAAGTTTTATTACCATCATCACAGTTTAAAGGCAATGACGACTTGACGTCGCTACCATGACTTTGTATCTCCAGCAGTAGGTACTTCTTTATTTTATTGTGGCTTCAGCACTTCATTATTTTGGCCTGGATATCTAGAGGTACTCCTTTTACTATTTTTCAGGATAATATTTTCACAAATGCATTATTATATTTATTATTTATTTATCTATATTTGTAGTTAATTTTCTTTAAAAAAATCGCTAATAAGTTGATCGCGACTTTTTGAATTTTGAAAAAAAATATTCTTCAATTGAGCCCAAACTAGGTACTCTAGAACCTCAACCCGGGGCCAGTTTCATATTATATATATTTATATGTATATATATATATATATATATATATATATATATATATATATATATATATATATATATATATATATATATATATATACAGTCTGGCCCAACAGCGCTGTAACTTTTGTATGTATGATTCGATTTTGATGAAAAAAAATATCAAAAGGTATAAGAGGAAAAGCTCTATAAATGCTGTGAAAATTGTTTTCTATGTCACCTGATCAAGGCATACTAATGCAGTTTCTCTATGTCACAAAATGGAAAAAAGGGTTAGGACCATTTATATGAAGAAAATAAGTACGCCACTGCATTCGGCATCCTTCAAAAATTAAAAAAAAAATGAGGGTTGGTTTTAGGAAAAAATTACATACGCTATTCTTCAAAATTGTTACCTAACAAATTTCATCGATGAATATTATTATGACGAACTATGAAAATCAACAAAATTTCAAAAGTTGAAGAAAAATGTTTATAAATGCTGTGACATATGAAAATACTTTTAGTAGGCCGTGATCGACTGGCATAGGAAATAATCTTCGCACGATCCATAGACTTCTTCATTTTCTATTTTTTGATATCTCGTTAAAAAAATCGCGTTATACATACAAAAATTACAAGGGTGTTTCAATATTAGAAGGGTCACACAAAAACCTCTCTGAAAAGGTTAATAATTCTTTTTTTTTAAATGAAATTTCGTATATATCTATTGTAAGAGATGCCGAATGCACGGGCGTAGTTATTTTCTTCATCGAAATGGCTCGAACCCTTTTTTTACATTTTTTGACATAGAAAAACTGCATTAGTGGGCCCTGGTCAGGTGACACAAGAACAATTTTCACAGCATTTGTAGAGTTTCTCATCTTGTGTATTTTGACTTGTTCATCAAAATCGAATTATAAATACATCTAGACTGGGCGACAATATATATATATATATATATATATATATATATATATATATATATATATATATATATATATATATATATATATATATATATATATATATATCACACAGATGGTTATCTGTTTGTTCAACCCTAGACCTGAACGGGCTTTGAGGTTCTAGTGCTGAACAAACTGAGACTTTAAAGACGATCGCCAGTGAGATTTTTTGAGCAGGCAGATTGAGGTCCCGTCAGTGAGCTATAACAACCCAACCTACCCCTATTCACCGCTCTTATAAGCATACAGATTAAGGACTTATAGTTCATATTCTTTCGTATTTCCTCAACCTCTTGAAAATGGCTCAAAGACAGAAACTGAAACGTCGAGTTTTAATAAATTCTGGACGCGAGCCTCCCCGAACCTACTCGTATATATATATATATATATATATATATATATATATATATATATATATATATATATATATATATATATATATATATATATATATAGGGTGTCTTATCCCTGGAACACTCACGTATATCCCGGAATGAGTCCCCGTGTTTCTAGAGATATGTAAGGTTTTAGGTCGTGCGTGCTTTTAAGACTGAAACTATGCCGGTATTAACTATAACTATATTGTAAAACTCTATAAACATAACAATGGTGAAGTAATTAAATGCCAAGTAATAGTCTATCGTCTTTAGTTACGGGATCCAGCTGTTATCGTCGTCGTCGTTCTGGATGGCCTGTCACACGGTCGTTGAGTACCCCTGCGTCGTCTAGATACTCTCTTGTCGTACTTGTCGCGCACTATGTTCACTCAAGCTCTCTTCACACTCGACTTTCGACTCCGACCGTCTCGTACGAACTAGTCATGTGTAACACTGTGTTGAATGACACTTTTGTCCTGTCACCCTTTATATATCATGAGTGTTTTTTAAAACAACGTCCATCATTGTAATGACACTGACAGTTGTTGACATAAAATTAATTCCCACAACTCGGCTCTCCTGACCATCATCCGCCTCGGATGATGAACCATTGTCATCTGAACACATTTTACGCCATGACTTCATATATTCGGAACATGTAGAAGTGTAGGTTGGACCCTCGTGGAGACCTTCTTTCTTGACGTCGTAGGTATCGTTTGTCTTGACCTTTACGACTCTGTATGGACCTATGAACTTCGACTTCAAGTTCGATCCTGGGCAGAACTGGGTTCTTCGAATGACGACTAGATTATTTAACCCATAAGCGGCAGGTTTTCTTCTTCTCAGGTTATACAATCTCTTATTTTCTTCCCGGACTTTGAGCAGTTGCTCTTTTGCTAATCTTCTCAATTATTCTCTATCTTCTTGAAATTGATTCTTCTCTTCTTCTTCGATGATTTTTCCTATCTTGATTTAAACTTTATCGTTCATCTTGACACCCATGAGCAATTCAAATGGCGTGGTTCCAATGCTTCTTTGGTAGGTGGAGTTTATAACTCTCTGGACACGATCTACGTAAAGGTACCATTTTGCTGGGTCTTCTAAGGATATCTTGGTTAGAACAGAAATAATAATAGAGTTAATTCGTTCTATCTGACCATTAACTCTTGGTAGACCAGTAGTAATCTTATGATGCTTTACGTCATTCTCGTTACATTAAGATTCGAATTCTTCAGAGGTAAAGGCTGTGCCTCTGTCGGAAATAATGTTAACAAGATTTCCGAAGGTCTTTCTTTGGATCTCGAGTTTGGCAATAACTTCTTTCGAGGAAGTGCTCTTCGTCGGATATAACCAAACAAACTTCGTAAATGAGTCAATTATGGCAAGAATATGTTTGTAATTCTTGTTCGTAGACTCAATAGGACCGAGGTGATCAATATGGTATGTCTGTAAAGGAATGTCATTTTTCTTAAGTGGATGTAAAAATCATTCCTGCTTTCCACGCTTCCTGTTAGATAAGATGCAATTTCTAATACACCTCTCGATCTTTTGCTTTACATTCGGTATGTAGTATTCTCTCTTTATTAAGTCTTCAGTTTTTCTGACTGCAAAGTGTCCTTTTTCGTGTGCTTCTTAAATTATCTCTGGTTGCATCTGCTTGGGAATTACAACTACTTCCCTTTCGTCTTCCATTTTGTAAAGTAAGTCGTTTTTCAAGATGTAATCTTTATACGGTTGTGCTTTTAAGATTTCCTTGATTGCCTTGATTTCGCCATCTTCTTCTTGACTATTTCGTATAGCTTGGGGAATGCTAGTACAAACCAACATAACAGGGTTTCTACTTAGAGCGTCTACGTGTCTCATTCTGGTGCCTGACCGATGAACTACGGTACAATCGAAATCTTGAAGTAGTAAGGCCCATCTTGCAATCCTTGTTGATAAATCTCTCTTGCTCATAGTCTTCTCAAAGGCAGAACAATCTGTTACAATCTTGAAGCGTGTTCCAAGCAAGTATACTCTAAACTTCTTGAGTGCTTCGACTATTGCTAAAACTTCTAACTCATAGCTGCAGTACTTCTTTTCGGCGTCAGATGTCTTCTTACTCATGTAGTAAATTGGATGCATCTGGTTATCTTCATAGGAACGTTGGAGAAGAATGGCTCTGTATCCTTCCATTGATGCGTGTGTATGCAATTCTATCTCGGCATCTTGGCAGTAAATATTTAGCACTGGATTCTTAGCTAATATCTGCTTGAGCTTCATAAATGCATCTTTTTCTTTGAACCCAAATTTAAAGGTACGATCCTTCTTCAAAAGATCGGTTAGCGGCAATACTACCACTGAAAATCCTGGAATGAATTTTCTAAAATAGCTGGCAAGTCCCAAAAAGCTTTGTACTTGCTTTGTAGTTCTTGGTTCTGGAAACTTGGTTACAGCGTTGGTCTTTAATTCTGAAGGGTAGAGCCTGGCTTCCTCTATCCTGTGACCTAAAAATTCGACAGTTCTTTTAATAAACTGACATTTTTTCTTATTAATCTCCAATCCATATTCTTCAGCGGCCTTGAAAACGATTTTTAATCTTTCCAATGCGTCTTCGTCATCCTTGGCTGGAATAATTAAATCGTCCATGTAGGGCAGTACAATTCCTTTGTTTACTAGATCTCTGAAAACTACGTCGATGCATCTCATAAATACGGATGAACTTATACAAAGACCAAAGGGAACTTTCAGGAATCGATATTGACCTTAGTGCGTCACAAATGCTGTATACTTTCGGCTTTGTTCTTCTACGGGAACGTGAAAGAAACCATTCTTAAGATCAATTGTGCTAAAAACACGATCTTTTCGCAGCTTGTCTAGCTGATCTTCTATAAGCGGCAGCGGAAATCGATCTTTTATTATCTTTTGGTTGATTCTTCTAAATTTAATGCATACTCTTGGTGTCCCATCTTTTTTCTTGGTTACTACCACTTGGCTAGCATATTCAGAAGTGCAGGGTTCTACTACACCATCTCGATCCCATTGCTCAACTTGGTGATCAACAATCTCTCTTTGAAAAAATGGTAGTCTTCTAGGACTATTGTAGATCTGTTCTTCGTCTTTGACTAATATTTTCATCACAACGTTTGCAGTTTTGCATTTTCTTGGTTTATACGTCTTCACAATATGTTCAACTTCTTTTCTTATACGCGTCGGTACTTCATTTCCAATATCAACTTCATCAAGTACATCTACTTGCATTATTTCTTTAACGCTGTCGCCGTCGTCGATCTTCTTGATGGTGATCCCACTTGGATTAATCGTAAGTTCAACATGTTGGAGAAATTCATGACCTAGTATAGCAGGATTACTAGACATATATTCACCGTTGACAACATGCATCTTGGTATCAACCAGTACGTCATCTAAATTGATTTGACAGTTAAAATAGCCCAAAGGTTTCACTTTTAACTTACCGAAACCATTTAAAACTATTTTAGAATCATGCATAGTTGGTGCTCCAATACGTCGATATACTTCTGACCCTATAAGGTTAACTTGGCTTCCGGTATCTACCAGACAAATAATATTTTCATTATTGATCCTTATAATTCTGTGCATTTTGCTCATCGTGATTACTTCAACGTTTTGCACATTCGACGTGGTGGGGTTGGTTGGAGAAGCGCCACTCTTTCTGTTTTGAGTTTGACATTCAAAAGATTTATGTCCAAACTTATTACATCTGAAACACTTGGTGCCTAGATTTTTATATCTGCACTCATTCGACTTATGGCCTTGGTTACCACAGTTAAAACAACGAACTTTTGTCATCTGCGTCGACTTGGCATTTGACATTTCTGTTAAACTGGAAGCTGTTGCTTTATTTTTCCTTGTGTTCGGCTTGTAAGATTCCTGTTTAGTTTTCATTTCAGCGTATATTCGCAATTTTTTCCTTGAATTCTTTAAATGTCTTGGCCCCATACAAAAATATATTATTCGGTGGTTCATCTGTTATGCCATCTATGACATAATGCATTAATGCTTCATCTTCAACTCTGCCTCGATTAGCAATATCCTTCATTATTAAGAAATACTCATGAATGCTTTCGTTTTTCATCAACTTTCTTTCAGATAGTGCTTTATGCAGTTGGGCACTATTTAATCTTGAAGAGTATTCGTCGATTAAAACTTCTTTCAAAGATTTCCAACATTTTATATTCTTTTCTCCTTGCATGAACAGCTTTGCGAGACCTGTCAATGATTTTTTTGCAAAAATAAACATATGCAGCTGATTCCATGAACATAGATCAGCCATGTCTTCCATATCTTGAATCCATTTTTCTATTGGGTAGCCACTGCTTCCATCAAAGCGTTGAATCGAATCTTCTACGTCCCTAAAATTCATAGCAAAGAACGTTTTTCCATTCGATGAAGAGTTTGAATAAACAGAACAATTTTCTGAAAGATGATCTTCCTTCTCGGCTTCTTTGTCTTCTTCAGTCTCGTCGTCGTCACGCATAGACAGTTTTGTAATGTCTACTAGATTATCGCAAATGTTTTTTATTAACGCGTCTTTATCACAATTATAGTCCAAACACAAAATATTTGCAACCGACGTTAGGTCATTGTCCGAAAAATTAGCACTGACATAGGTAATTTTGTCTTTATATTCCTCAGAAAACACCTCGAAATCAAAACCGTTAAACTCACGCAGTCTTTGTCTATTTTTTCTATCACCTTCGCTCTGAAAAATAAGTTTGTGCAAGTTCTTTATAGCACTAGTATGAGCCGACTTTATATTGTTTAAAATGAATTTGTTCTACGAAAATTAGCTAAAAATTATAGACCGGTAAAACATAATCTTCACTAAACCTACAGCGAAATCATCAACTTAACTAAACGACAACCAAAGCATCGGAGAAAGGGTCTACTTGAAATTAATTTTCTGTAAATATTTTAGTAAAGTGAAGGGCAATGACGGTTGAATCTGAAACTTAAGGGTTCGCAGAACACTCTTCTTGCAACATTTTCTTTTCACAATCCTTATTTGTTTTACGTTCTTTGCCTAAACATTGCCAATTTTGACGTTTTAAATTGCGAGTTTGACGTTTTGAGGAAAACTCCAAAATTTGTTTTTTAGCTGCCCGTAACATTTGTCCTTAAACTTAGAGACCTAAATTTTGGTACATGGTTCACTCTTTATAACACAAATACGCGTACCAAATTTGGTTGCTCTCACTTTCTGATTTCCGGAGATATCAATTTTTTTAGAAAGAAAACACAAAATTTTCCGGGAAAACCTTGTCCAATTTTCCTGGCAACGAGCATATCTAAGGCACTTGCAAAAGGAAGGTACTCACCAAATTTGATCAAGATCGGTCTATTATTTTTTGAGTTATCGGTACGATATATATATATATATATATATATATATATATATATATATATATATATATATATATATATATATATATATATATATATATATATATATATATATATATATATATATATATATATATAATTCCCCATTAGTAAATTTTTTTTGAGATACCCCCAAAAAAGGAAATTTGAATTACCAACGACTTATGGGCCACCCTGTAATTGTAGAAATATTTTTTAAGATGTAGCTCAAGACAGCCTATAGTTAATGTATACAATTTTGTTCGTATCTTGTACAATAACGGATATATTGGAATTTAATTTTTTTTACGAAAATTCGACAAAAATGATATACCATTAACCGATAAACTCTATAGCCAACACTACTGCCAAAGTATCAGAGAAAGGGTCTATTTGAAATGAATTTTCTAGGAATATTTTAGTAAAATCAAGGACAATCACGATTGAAACTAAGACTTCAGGCTTTGTAAAACATTCTTCTTGAGACATTTTACTTCCATAGCTCATATTATTTTCAGGTTCATTGCCTAAATATGACCAATTTTGACGTTTTAAATCACGACTTTAACGTTTTGAGGGAAGCCCGAATTTATTTTTCTTTAAATGCCTTGTCCTTTAACCTACAGAGCTAAATTCTGGTAGGTAACTTACCTATAATAATATAAACCCACGTACCAAATTTGGTTGCACTTACTTTGTTAATTCCGGATATATAATTTTTTTCGAAAGGAAACAAAATTTCCCAGGAAAATCTCGGAGGATTTTGCTGGCTAACGAACTTATCCAAGCCACCAGCCAAAGGAACTTACTTTCTCAAAATCGGTCCATTATTTTTTTAGTTATAGGTGTGACACATAAATAAATATATATATATATATGTATATATATATATATATATATATATATATATATATATATATATATATATATATATATATATATATATATATATATATATATATATATATATATATATATACAAACATATAAAGTCTGGAACTCATCTCTGATTTGGGTTCCAGCGGTCCTAAATAGCGTTCATTTGAATAATTTTTTTTTAAATTCAAAAGTCGGGACCTCATCATTAGTGATTTTTTAAAAAGAAAATTCACTAAAATGCAATATTTAGCTGCTTAACCTACATTAACATAAAATGCATAGGCGGAGCATATTACCTTTTGCGAAGTAAGTCAAAATCAGGGGAACATGTTTACAACGCAGGCTTCATGACGATGAATCTAGGTTAAGTATTCATTTGTAGTATCAAATATTCACAGTTTGAGCTATGTATTGCCGTAGATAAGTTAATTTTGCATAAATCGTCGACAGTTCAATGTGAGCTTTATGAAAATATTACCCTCTTGCAACTCTATTATACATTCTAGAAAATGGGCTGCAACTAAAAAAGTCTTCATGGAAATACAATTGCAGGTTTTATCCCAAACTATATTACTTACATTTTTTTCTATTGAATTGCTAAAGGTTAAAGAAGTAACCAATTAGATAAATTCCAACAAACGAATACCTCCTTATACAAACATAAAAATGTGCAGTTAAATAGCAGCTGCAGAAAAAATACCACACAATAAGGAACTAGACCTAAGGAAACTCTGGATAGATACCTTTTAAGTTTCCTAAAAATATTAATAATTGTTTTTGAATATCGGAATGTTATTTTAAAACTGGTTTGCTCCTTGAATATAAGTTTCAATATATCGGATACATTCTTAAGTTAAGGAATCGATATGTAACAAGTTTTAGGTGTTTCTCGATTGGAAATTGAAAACAAAAGGTTTGTTAACCTGATACTTGGCGCCGGCTTCATGCCCCGGAACATTTTATATTATATTAAAAGTAAACGTAACAACTAATTACATAAATAATTAAATTATGACTTGAAACATATCCAACCACTCTTTTGATCTTTGATAGTAGCTCATGTTCAAGTTTAAAGATAAAGCACAAACTGTTTTAATATGATTTTTATAGAGACGTGAGTCGATGTTCTTTACGTTGCCACTATATTATGCTTTATTTTCAGTCTAAAACTTTAATTGGGACCGTTCATCAAGCTACAAATATAGTATACTTAAAATTTATTGAACGTCCCAGTTGAAAAACAATCATTTCACAAATTTTTAATTTCCCACCCACACACAAGCACACTGATATGACGGGTTCCGTTTTTGTCGAAACTTTTCTTTTTAATTAAATATATAAAACAGAAAAAACTTTTAAAAAATTAAACCGACTTCAAAATAGGCACTAAAAGCGTAAATTAACTGGACTACAGGTTCCATTCAAAAGACAAAAATTAATCTAAATGAAATATTATTATATGCGTTACCTGCTGATCTATGTGAGGTCGGTGCCAAGATAATAAGGTAGTAGGTCGATGGGCTAGACCCACTTCCGCCACACAAGTTTATCCGCGCACGTGATGGAATGCGTGAGCGTGGGTTGGTCTTTGATAATTAACAACATATTTGGGTATTTCATTAGAATTATAACCCGTTATTAATTAAGTTGCTTACATCGCTGAGTATTATCGTGTTTCGGGCCTGCCACCGAATTCAAACAGATAAGTAGGTAGCGCATATAATCATATTTCATTTGAAATAATTGTCTTTTGAATTAAACCTGTAATCCAGTATGTTTTTGCTTTTTAATGCCTATTTTGAAGTAGGATTAGTTTTTTAAGTTTGTCTGTTTTATATTTTTTGTGTAAATATACGTAAGTAGTAGTGAGTGCGCTATTATAAAACTGGTATAGTATAACAAAAGTGCCGTATTACAGTATAACTTTAAGCTACCTGGATTATAATTAAGGATTTCCCTCGATTCCCCTGAGATCCCATCATCAGATCCAGACTTGGTTAAAGTGGGACCCCCTCAGGAGTATACTCTTTCAAACAAAAAATATTTTTTCAAGATGGTCCATAATTGACGAAAATATCGGTTAACATACATAAAAAATAATTTTTTAGGATTTCCTTTAATTTACCTGACATTCCATCATCACATCCCGACTTGGTGAAAATATAACTACCACCTAATTACTTTGACAAACAAAAACAAAAAGATTTTTAAAATCGCCCCTTAATTGACGAAAATATCGGTTACGACACACAAAAAAACACAAAGAGACGAACATAGCACCCCCTCCTTTTTTAAAGTCGGGTAAAAATACGTGAAACCGTATTAAAAATAGTTGTAATAATGTAATATGTCGATATTTTTGTTATAAAATGCTTCTATTGTTGTTATTGTTATTTAGTTACTTACCTCCTTTTTTAAAATCGGGTAAAAATACGTTAAACAGCATTAAAAATAGTTGTAATAATGTAATATGTCGATATTTTCGTTATAAAATGCTTCTATTGTTGTTACTGTTGTTTAGTTACTTCAATATTATAATTGTTATGGTTATCATTATTATGATTTTAAACCAGTGTCATTTTTATTTTATTTAAAATTGTTTTTTATGAAACCACCCTCATGTAGCAACGCATTTATTTTGATGGTTGTCATCGGTGCATACAAATAAATTCAATTTTCCACTGCTTAACGATACCGTAAAAGACGAAACTAATTGCAGAGAAGAAAACAAGCATTTGTAAAGCCAGGGAAAAAGTCTCTAGATCTTTGTATGTTTGTAGCTTTCTTCTTTAAGGACGTATACTTATGTTTTAGTACTTAAAGAACTTATATATTTTAAGGTGAATATTTAGCAGTTTGGCGGCCAGTGGAATGCTAAGGATGAAGGCTTCAGTTTTCGGTAGAAGTCTCATTTCACCTCGATAGTACATTCAAGAAAATTAACATTAATAGGTTGTAGCGTAGGCTTGAGCAAGTTAGATCTCTGTACGGTCCGCCCTTTGAAGGGGGGCGTAAAGCAGTCAGTATCGTGTAAAACGGTTAAAGATGAATAACATAAATGACAATGTCTGCAAAGAACATTAAACTTGAACAAACCTTTACATTAATTTTTTTTTTCAATTCAACAATGAGTTTTTTGAACAAGCCCAAGGCACGGCAATGTGCCGCTATCGCCATTTATTGCAGACATTTTCACGAGTAGATTTGAAACAGATCTTGAAAGTGAAAGTGAGTATTTTCCTAGAGTGTGATTTTGCTACGTGGATGATATTTTCGCAATGTTTAACACAAACATTTGCAGAACAGAAGATCTTATTGCCAAATTAAACAATAAATTTGATTCTATAAAATTTACCCACGAATTAGAACTTAATAATAAATTACCCTTCCCAGATGTACTAGTTATAAAAAATAAAGAGACTTTAGAATTCCATGTCCATAGAAAGGAAACCACCACCCTAAGCTACATTCCAAATGACTCACATCATACGTACGCACAAAAAATGGCCAGTCTGAATTTTTTAGTAAACAGGTTAATTAATTTTCCTTTAAGTAAAAGTATATATAACAAAGAATTAAAGCATATTAAGAACGTGGCCGAATATAACGGAAACACTGCTTCCCTAGTGGAGAAATTAACTAACAAACAGAAGCCAATTTGCAACTAACATTTTCGGCAGAAAATACTTTAAAGAACTTGCTAGGTAACCCAAAAGACAAGGATAGTACGGTCAAAATGTCGGGAATGTATGAAAGAAGTCGCAAAGATTACGATCTTAAATACGTCGGAAAAACAAAAAGATCTACTGGATTTAGATTCAAAGAGCATCTAGCACAATTAAGATACGGTAATATAGATAGATCTTGTGTGTATGTGTGTGTGTGTGGCGTGCACCTTGCGAGGGCACGGCTCTGGCCTTAGACATATGTTTCTTGGCCACAGGTTATATATTCCTAACTTAGTGCAATTAATAGATAGATCCTCCGTCGCCCGACATATTTGAGATAATAATCACCGCCTAAAATTAATAAAAAATGTTAGATAACCAGGACAGCTTAATGCCTTCGAAAGTATATATATATATATATATATATATATATATATATATATATATATATATATATATATATATATATATATATATCCCTATATATAGTAATAATAAAAAAAAGTCTGAACGCAGCAAATGCGTTATGGTAGTGAATTTTCATTAAAAAAAATTAAAAGCAAATATGTGTGATTTTTTTTAAGAAAGCAGGCTCAAATATGGTTACTAGTATAACCTATATTGTATAAACAATGTGCCATGTTTCATCAAAATAACTTTATTGTTTGATAATGTACAAAAAATTCCGGAAGTAAACTTAAAATGTTCCTGAAAAAACTGGTCTCTTGGTCAACCTTATAGGTTAATAATAGCAATATGAGCTATTCAAATTTGAGGCATTTGATGAAAATTCGCTACCATAACGCATTTGCTGCGTCCCGAATTTCTTTTCTTAAAAACATGCATTATATTTCGATGGAAAATGCAAAAATGCAATAACATAAGGCGTGTTCAGTGAAAAATAAATAAAAAATTGTACCACTAACGGCTTATGGGCCAGCCTGTGATTGTAGAATTTTTTTAATATATAGATTAAGAGACCCTATAATTAATGTACACAATTTTTTTTCGTATCTTGTATATTAACGGATACATTGGGTTTTATTGATTTTTTAAGAAAATTCGACAAAAATTATATACCATTAAACGATAAACTCTATAGCTAAGACTACTGCCATCAGAAAAAGGGTCTATTTGAAATGAATTTTCTGGAAATATTTTAGTAAAATGAGGACAATGACGATTGAAGCTAAGACTTCAGGCTTTGTAAAACATTCTTCTTGAGACATTTTCTTTGCATAGCTTATATTAGTTTCAGGTTATTTGCATAAATGTTGCCAATTTTGACGTTTTAAATCGCTATTTTGACATTTTGAGGAAAACCCCAATTTATTTTTCCTTAAATGCCTGTAACTTTTTCGTTTTTTAACCTAAAGAGCTAAATTTCGGTGGGTAATTTCTCTATAATGATATAAATCCCCGTACCAAATTTGGTTGCCCTTCCTGTGTTACTTCCGGAGATATGAAATTTTTTCAAAGAAAACACAAAATTTTCCGGGAGAATCTAGGCCGATTTTCCTGGAAACAAACTTATCCAAGCCACTTGCAAGGGTAAGGTACTCACCAAATTGAATCAAAATCGGCCCATTATTTTTTAAGTTATCGATGTGATACACACACACACACACACACACACACACACACACACACACACACACACACATATATATATATATATATATATATATATATATATATATATATATATATATATATATATATATATATATATATATATATATATATATATATATATATATATAAACATTTAAAAATTGAAACTGACCCCGGATATGTGTTCTAGGAGGCCTAATTAGTGCTCATTTGAAGACCTTTTTTCAAAATTCAGGATCTCCTCAATAGTGAATTTTTTAAAAAAGAAAATTCACTAAAATGTATGAATCTCGCTCTGCTGCCTATGGGAAGTCTCCTGATAGATTACTTTATAAAATAAATACCGGCAGAGGCACGTCCGATTGATAATAAAAGAATACAGATATTTCCGCCAAACGAAATATGTTCATTTTGGTGTCGTTGAACCTCCCTAAATCGTTAGTGACCGATTACCTGCAGAAGAATATAAAAAGTTCGGGACGCAGCAAGTGCGTTATGGTAGCGAATTTTCTTTAAAATATTTTTAATAGCAAATGTCTTTCTTTGATGAAAGCAGGCATCAAACTTGGTTGCCTATATAGTAGACACAATGTACCATATTTCATTGAAATAAATTTATTGTTGGAAAATCTATAAACATTTTTCAAAAGTCTAGATGTAGCAAATGTGTTATGGAAGTGAATTTCCATAAAAATGTTTTTAATAGCAAATGCGAGCAGGCATCAATCTGATTACCGGTATAGCCTATGTGGTAGAAACAATGTACTATATTATATCAAAATTACTTATGGTTTGAAAATATACAAACATTTTCCGAAAATAAACTTAAATGTTGTTTTTCTATCCAACAAAGCTTACGTTAATAGCAATTGAGTTATTGCAATTTGAAGGATTTAATGAAAATTCGGTAAATTTGCAGATTAGCTCCCGAACGCTTTTCAGCAAATTGTTTTCAGAAACATTACTAGGACCCCACCTGGATGCACAAACCAAAACGCACTTACTGCGTCCAGATTTTTTTCTTACAAACGCATCATATTTCGATAAAAAATGCAAAAATGCATTAACGAATTTGTTCTACGAAAATTAGCTTAAAAAAAATTATACACCTCTACTCACTCCTGGTCCCGTAACTTCCTTGGGGAGTGTGAACAAGAAGTTTTTCTTGGGGTTTGTGGATCCAGGGGGGTGGGGGCCTAGGCAGGTTTCTGAAAACAGTTTTTTGGAAAGCGTTCGGGAGCTAAACTGCAAATTTACCGAAAATTCGCTACCAAAACGCACTTACTGCGTCCAGATTTTTTCTTACAAACGCATCATATTTCGACAAAAAATGCAAAAATGCATTAACGAATTTGTTCTATGAAATTTAGCTAAAAAAAAATATGCACCCCTACTCACCGCTGGTCCCGTAACTTCCTTAGGGGGTGTGAACAAGAAATTTTTCTTGGGGTCTGTGGATTCAGAGGGGCCCTAGGCAGGTTTCTGAAAACAGTTTTTTTGAAAAGAGTTCGGGAGCTAAACTGCAAATTTACCGAAAATTTGCTACCAAAACGCACTTGCTGCGTCCAGTTTTTTCCTTACAAACGCATCATATTTCGATAAAAAATGCAAAAATGCATTAACGAATTTGTTCTACAAAAATTACCTAAAAAAAATTATACACCCCTACTCACTCCTGGTCCCGTAACTTCCTTGGGGAGTGTGAACAAGAAATTTTTCTTGGGGTTTGTGGATCCAGGGGGGGGGGCTAGGCAGGTTTCTGAAAACAGTGTTTTGAAAAGCGTTGGGCAGCTAAACTGCAAATTTATCGAAAATTCGCTACCAAAACGCACTTACTGCGTCTAGATCTTTTTCTTACAAACGCATCATATTTCGATAAAAAATGCAAAAATGCATTAACGAATTTGTTCTACGAAAATTAGCTTAAAAAAATTATACACCTCTACTTACTCCTGGTCCCGTAACTTCCTTGGGGAGTGTGAACAAGAAGTTTTCCTTGGGGTTTGTGGATCCAGGGGGGTGGGGGCCTAGGCAGGTTTCTAAAAACAGTTTTTTGGAAAGCGTTCGGGAGCTAAACTGCAAATTCACCGAAAATTCGCTACCAAAACGCACTTACTGCGTCCAGATTTTTCTTACAAACGCATCATATTTCGACAAAAAAATGCAAAAATGCATTAACGAATTTGTTCTATGAAATTTAGCTAAAAAAAATATGCACCCCTACTCATCCCTGGTCCCGTAACTTCCTTAGGGGGTGTGAACAAGAAATTTTTCTTGGGGTTTGTGGATTCAGGGGGGCCCTAGGCAGGTTTCTGTAAACAGTTTTTTTGAAAAGAGTTCGGGAGCTAAACTGCAAATTTACCGAAAATTTGCTACCAAAACGCACTTGCTGCGTCCAGTTTTTTTCCTTACAAACGCATCATATTTCGATAAAAAATGCAAAAATGCATTAACGAATTTGTTCTACAAAAATTAGATAAAAAAAAATTATACACCCCTACTCACTCCTGGTCCCGTAACTTCCTTGGGGAGTGTGAACAAGAAATTTTTCTTGGGGTTTGTGGATCCAGGGGGGGCTAGGCAGGTTTCTGAAAACAGTGTTTTGAAAAGCGTTGGGGAGCTAAACTGCAAATTTACCGAAAATTCGCTACCAAAACGCACTTACTGCGTCTAGATCTTTTTCTTACAAACGCATCATATTTCGATAAAAAATTCAAAAATGCATTAACGAATTTGTTCTACGAAAATTAGCTAAAAAAATTATACACCCCTACTTACTCCTGGTCCCGTAACTTCCTTGGGGAGTGTAAACAAGAAATGTTTGGGGGAATAGGGGTGCTGTGCGGGGTAGGCAGGGTTTAAGGGGGATATGGCTTCAAGATGTGAAAAAGACAACTTTCAAGCCCGTTTTATTCGCATTTTCTGCTCATATTTCCTTTTTACTACCTACCCCGCCCAGCAGCTCCACTCACTTCTGGTCCCGTGAACAAGAAATGTTTCTTGGGGTTTGTGGATCCAGGAAGGGGGGGCTAGGCAGGTATCTGAAAACAGTTTTTTGAAAAGCGTTCGGGAGCTAATCTGCAAATTTACCGAAAATTCGCTACCAAAACGCACTTACTGCGTCCAGATTTTTTTTAATAAACGCATCATATTTCGATAAAAAAATGCAAAAATGCATTAACAAATTTGTTTTACGATAATTAGCTAAAAAAATTAAAATTAAAAAATTCGCTAATAAAGTTGCGGATATAAGATATTTAGAATTATTCATCCTCTCATGACGCTAACTCTGTTATTGAAACGGTCGTCAGGTTTTTTTATTGTGTTGTGGTGATTTGGGTTCTCCAAGTGTGTTTATCAGTGCTCATCACAGGTTCCCATCTTCACTTACTGGTCCATACTACTTACAGACTTGGCGACTACTTCTCTGGCTTCACCATAAATTCCGAAAGGTGCTCGATCTTCAAATCCGATAAAAAGCTAAACTTCTGTTTTTCGTTTTAACTTTTTGAGACTGCTTTTCATAACGGTACATTCTATGTGTGCTATTTTAGATGCACGTTGTTAATCCGTATCACTTCATGGGAAAGAGGGAAAGCACTAGAGAGGTGATAAATTAGTTTTTTAATATCTTCTACTTATTTCTATAAAGCCTTTGAATAATAATGATAAAAATATGTATATTAGATTGATGACAACTGAAGTTTGATTCAGAACAGTTACCGGTTTATCTTTCTGGATCTGCTAGTAATAAGAAGTAACATATTGTATGTCACTTGTCTTTTGAATGTCCAATCTGACTTAATATATCCCATAGTAGTCACATAATTTATCATTGTTTGTAAAATTTTTTCTCGAAGACGCATAGGTCAAATAAATATATCAAATGTTCACCCTTAGCGCTTTCTGCAGCTCTGTCAGTTGTTACAAAATTTATGGATATCAATGGAAATTCGATTAGTAGAACAACAGATTTTTCACCTACGATTTATATCTAAGGGTTCCGAATTCAACAGTATTCCCAAGACAATTTGATGTCACTTGATGAAGTACCCGCGCTCTCGACGGAGACCCGCGGAACGTTCCGAAACGGCGTCGGCGTCGCGATGCGCTAGTGTTTACTACTCTAGCGTCGCGGCGGTATTTTCTCTTGTGTTTAATCAGTTTGCCGCAAAGCGTCTTTGTGTCCGGACGACCGCGTCGAGGTGCTCACGTAAACCACCGATTCGCGAAATCCAAACAGACGATTTGTGCGAAACCGTGCTTTAACTTCTGTGAGCTTTCTTTAGAACTTCATCTTCTCTATTAGTGACGTGTTTTGAAACATCTCAATAAACCAGTTTATTTAAGAGGGTAAGTTGACCAGCACTTTGAATTCGATGTTAAATAATTATAAAACTTTACATTTTTCTTAATTAAATGCGAAGAAAATAACTTACTATGTTGCAGTGGTCTAAGTGCCTAAATAACAGCAAATGAGGTAAAAAAAGTAATATCTTATTTTTCCGACGGTAAAACCGTATACCGGTTTAGTGGTTGTGAGCGCGTCTTAAAGGATTAAAAAGTATATCTGTAAAAACTGCTAATTTAAAATAAAATAGTTTTTAATAGGGTTCTTTAAGGTTTTCATTTACTTGGAATTTGTTTTAAACTTTTTAAAGTATTTGCCTCTGTTTTATTACGCGTTACCCAACAAATTACACACAAAAACATAGCGTTTAAAATTTTAAACATTGCCTCTTGAGTAACATACTTTTTGAAGCACATCTAGAAAAAATTTGGAAAACCTGAAATTCATTTACTTGCAGCTGGTAAAGTTAAAATATTTTAAAGCTATTACAGCTGCAAATATATATGGGAGCAGATATATTTTTTTCTTGAAGTTTTATAAATTTTGGTACATTATTTAATGGCTTAACAGAAATTATTATTTTCTAAATTTATGTAATAATTATAAAACCCGACGCAAGCTTATACATTCTCAAATTTTTTGTTTGCAATTAAGCAATACTTGAAAAACAAAGTTTGTTTAAAGGGGAAGTCCAGAGCGTACGGTGTATTAACTAATACTTAAATTTTGAAAACACTTAATTTACCGCAACAAAATCATTTGATAATCCCAAGGTAGCAAAGCAAAACCTTATTAGAGTTTGGATTACATAGTTTATATTAGTTTCCGATTAAGCTGGTTTTGTTAGTGAAACGATTTCCAGATATAAAACTGTGTCGTGGAAACAAATATTCTTAAATAATTGTACTTACCTATAAAAGACAACCTGTCAAAATAATAAATAAATATAAATTTAATAAAATTAAACCATACAGCGACTATAAATTATTATATTTTAAAAAGCCCTGACACACCAAGTCCGTTATGGTACAAAATGTATATTTAAATACCTTGAAATATTCCCCGATCTTTCATGTTTCTAGGAACATTACATTTTTTTTGCCTTTGTGGCCACTACTTTATCAAAATAACTGTATTAATTTAGGAGATGCAAACGTTTTTTTTGAAAGAAGCTGGTACCATTATCTTCTCCAATTCTCCATGTATCTAGGAACATTAAATGAAGTGCGTTTGTAGGTACTACATTAATCAAAATAACCGTATTAATTTTGGAGATGCAAAAGTTTTTGTTAGAAGAGGTTGATACTATTATGTTCCCCAATTCTCCATGTATCTTGGAACATTAAATATAGTGCGTTTGTAGGTACTACGTTCATCAAAATCACTGTATTAATGTTTGAGATGCAAAAGTTTTTGTTGGAAAAAGCTGATACTGTTATGTTAGCCATATGGATTTTTCATTGATTGTTGTTGCCCTTACTTGGTGAAACTTGTCCATACTGCATACAGACTTGGAGAATACTTCTCTGGCTTCACTGTTGGTTTTTAGTGGTGAAGGACGTAGCCAGCGCGTGAGCTAACTGGAGCAAGTGGCCCTTCGAATTCTGGAAGTTCTAGGATGTTCTTCAATGCTTCTGTGACTATAGTTTCGCTGCTTGACAGCATTTTCCAGACAGATTAAAATTGAATTAGTACGAAATCATGACAACTACAAATAAATATCTGTTGCTATGTTATGATATGATGTTTTGATCAAAAAAATTTATCAAATTGAAAATAAAATGAAATACAGATGACAGATGAGGTTTTCAAAATGTCTATGTGATGTATGTCAATATTTAACATAAAAACTAGAACTAGCCTATAATAACTATGATAACAGTTACAACAATAAAATAACTAAACAATAAAAGTATAAAAGTAGTCTCTATACAACGAAAATATCGACATACATCAACTCATTATTTTATTACAACTTTTTTGAAATAATAGTTAAATTTATTTTCTTTGACATATCTAATTAGAAAGAAGAATATCCAAGAAAGGGGAATTCATTAAATCAGTTTGCTCGTTTAAAACAAGGTAGTCATTGTCGTGTGTGTGCCTTTTGACTTCTAAAACTTCAAAAAATCTAGTTTACGTTTGTCATTATAAAAATGTAGTGGTTGTATGCGGTTATTTATTGTAGGTCTATGTTCGGTATCAATAATATGTTTTGCAAATGTAGATTTGTCAGCGTGGTTATGTCTAAATGCAGAAATATGTTCTTTGTATCAGGTGTTAAAATTTCTAGAAGTTTGACCTATGTAGATTGCGTTACAATGTGTACAAGCTAATTTATAAACTCCAGCTTTTGTTAGGAAACAAGATTTTTCTTTCGCGTTAAATAACAAATCACGCGTCGTGTTGTAAGATTTAAAAGCTACCTTTGTATTTGTACAAGTGTTTCAAATTGGATTTTTGTCTAGGTGTATTTAAAGATATTTTTGCAAAGTCAATATGTAATCTGATATAATGCGTTTCTTTTTCAAGAATTCGATATTTTTTGTATCGAATTTATTGCCTTCGGATGCAGTCTCTATTCGCCTAGTTTTCCGTTCCTATGGTCTTATGTTCTAATTCATTAATCATGTAAAACCAGATCGTCAATAGACTGTTCTTGATACTTACTTACTAAATGCGCCATTTGAAAATAACATATAGTTGGCTGAGGTTGCCCTAACTTGGCGAATCCATTCTATGACTATATACAGACGAATATCTTATAGCGAAATGGTTAACAAACAAACTTAAACGCTTGCCTATCAAACAAAAAAGTTTTTCAGTTTCAAATTCACTTGAATTTATTAATAAAGTGAAATTATTAAATTGCTTGAAGGCGAGGTTTTAATATCATTCGATGTGACCTCGTTGTTTCCCGGTCTTCCCATAAAAGAAACGCTAACGTATTTAGACCATATGTCAAAAGTAAACACCGTAGATAAAGATGTCTGCAAAACATATATAAATTTAACAAATCTTTGGATAAATCAGAATATTTTTCAATTTAATAATGAAATTTTTTAACAAACCCATGGCACAGCAATGTGCAACCCCCTTTCCCCATTCATTGCAGACCTTTTTATGAGTAAATTTGAAACAGACTTAGCAAATAAAACTGACTATTTACCCAGAGTATGGTTTCATTATGTGGACAACGTTTTTGCAGTATTTAATACAATGTATGCCAGGTAAATTATTTTATTGCCAAATTAGCAGTAAATTTGATTTTATCAAACTCACTTATGAAATAAAAATTAATAACAAATCACCTTTTCTTAATGCATTAGTCATTAAAAATAGATACTTTAGATTTTGACACCCACAGAAAGGAAACAACTACCGTGAGTTACATTTCGAGTAACTGACACCATAGTTCTCCACAAAAAACAGCTAGTTTGAATTTTATGGTTCAGTGATTAATACATTTTCCATTAAATATAGAAAGATACAACAAAAAACTTCGATATACTAAAAGTCTGGCCTCAGCAAGTGCGTAATGGTAGTGAATTTCCATAAAAATGTTTTTAATATCAAATATGTCTCTTTTTTAAGAAAGTAGCCATGCAATTTGGTTACCAGTATAACCCATATGGTAGAAAAAATGTACCGTATTTCATTAAAATGGCATTATTGTTTGAAAATGTACAAAAATTTTCTGAAAATAAGCTTAAATGTTCCAGAAAAACTGGTTCCTAGCCAACGAACGTTAGGTTAATAGCAAATTGAGCTATTGAAAGTTGAAACTTTAATGAAAATTAGCCATCATAACACACTTTCTGCGTCCAGTTAAAACTGAAATCGGTTTCAGAAAATAACAAGCACTTGTGAAGCCACGGGAAAAGCCTACGGCTGTATTAAGTATGGAACGGTTTCACTAAATAAGGGCAATAACAAACAACCAGATGTGCTATTCAAATTGAATTAAGTTTTAAAAGTTTCCATCTCGTCCTAATTGAAATTGTCATACAAAAACTTGCTAAAAGATTCATCGGAATTACACATTCTGATCAGATAACGGTAAAATGAAATAAGCCTAAAAAAAGGGAAGTCACTAACGGATTAGCACGCGTGTTATAGGAGTCCATTATTAAATTAACACTGCTGCCTTTACCTCTCGGCATGACAGATGTATCTATCAACAGGTATCTACTCTAGTATATTACTCATCTAAGGTCTTGATTATTTACACCATACAATGTTTGTTTAAAATTGATTTGTTTCTCATATTTTATCGAAATGAAGGAAAATGACGGCTGAGCCACATCTAGGAGCTTGTTAGTCATTTCGAGCCGTATTTTTAACTCACAAAGCGCTACTGCGTACTAATGTACGACTATTAGAATTATCAATTTTGACGTTTCAACTTTTTTCTAATCAGGGGCTTGTAATTTCTTTGTCTTTTAATCTAGAGATCTGGTACAAAGCATACTGTTTACGACAGAAACCAGCGTACCAAATTTGGTTACCATAGCTTTTAAATTTTCGGAGATATGAATTTTTTCGAAAGAAAATCCAAAATTTTCCCGGAAAACATGATCTGATTTTCCTGGCTAACGAACTTATCAAAGCCATTTACGAAAGGAAGGTACTCACCAAATTTGATAACAATCGGCTTATTATTTTTTCAGTTATCGGTGTGATATATATATATATATATATATATATATATATATATATATATATATATATATATATATATATATAGATAACTGTTCAAACAATGGACTACATAGAACCGGACCGACTCTATTCATCGAAACATTTTCGTTTAAATTTCTAACTCAACAGTGGGTATCTATCTGTGTACCTTCGTAGAGGAGGTTTTTCGCAACTGCTTGGCAACTAACATATACGTAGTAGTACTTTTAGTTTTTATTTGCTTAGTTTTTCAACCCCCTGATGAAGCTAACTTTGTTAGAGAAACGATCGTCAGGTCTAAAAACTGTATTGTGATGAGTAGGGTTTTCAAATTATACTTATCAGTGCTCATCATAGGTTCCAATCTTCACTCATTTTATCTGCTATTTTATTTTTATACAGCTTGCACATTTTGGAAATATTCAGTATTGAAAGAAGGTATAATCTCTGGGACTTAAGCCCTGTTGTAATGACTTTCCCATGCTTTTAATTTTCCGATAAATTGCTTCACACTTTCAGTTCTATGACTGTTTCTTTTTGACCGACTGTCACCACCTCGCCTATATTTCGCCTCCATTGCCTTTTCTAAGTTGTTTCGCAACATTTATGATTCTTCATGTTGAAATTTCACAGAGCCTCTGAACAATGTCTTCAAACTTGATACACGTCTTTTCTTTTGCGAATTCTATATTTTATTTGAAAACTATGTAGTTTATAGGATTTAAAGTTATCTCCTTTTTTTATGCCGTTTTGGATTGTAAATTTTAATTAACTGCATAATAAAATAATTTTTCTTTTTCTTATTGCTATCTTTGTAAAAGCACTTCTTGGCATATTCTAAAGTTCTTGTATCAATTTGTCTACACCTAAAGTTTTTATTAGCAGTGTGATTGCATCGAACTTTCCAGTTTAAGAGAATTTTAGATATGTTGCTGTATACCTACCTACAAAAATAAAACACGTTTGTAGGTATACACATAACCTCAAAATAATTAAAGAGCTTACCTAAGTTTTTTCTCTTTTGATTTTTACCACTCCTTAATTTTACGTTTTTAGTGAATTCACTAAAGGGGAGAACCCGACTTTTGAATTTTGAAACAACTCCAACCAGATATCCTAGAACATATATCCGGGGCCTGTTTCAATTTTTATATGTTTACATATATATGTATCACACCGATAACAAAAAACTATGGGCCCATTTAAATCAAATATGCTTAGTACCTTCCTTTTGCAAGTGGCTTGGATAAGTTCATTAGCCAGGCAAATGGGCCTAGCTATTCCCGGAAATGTTGTGTTTTTTTTTTCGGACAAATGGTTATATCTCCGGAAAGAAGAAAATTGTGGCAACCAAATTTTGTACGCGGGTTTATATCATAAAAAGTAAACTATGTACCAATATTTAGATCTGACAAAAAAGTTATAGGCATTTAAAGAAAAACATTTTGGGATTTTCTTCTTAAAACATGAAAGTCGCAATTTGAAAGTCAAAATTGGCAACATTTAGGCAAAGAACCTGTAACTATGTAGCAAGAAGGGTGTTTTACACCTTAAGTTGCAGCTTCAACCATCATTGTCCTTCATTTTTGTAAAATATTTCCAGAAAATTCATTTCAAATAGACCCTTTTTTTAATTCTTTGGCAGTAGTTTACCTTTTAGAGTTTATCGCTTAGTGGTGTATAATTTTGAGCGAATTTCCGTATAAAAAAATTCGCTAATGAGGAGACCGACACTTTTAAATTTTGAAAGTATTTCTTCAAATGAGCGCGATCTAGGGCCTAGAACACACATCGGGGGTTATTTTCAGTTGTTATCTATTTTCATATATACAGGGTGATGCTTTTTTTCTGTATAGCTATATATATCCGTTATTATACAATATACGAGAAAAAATTGTATACGTTAATTATAGGGTCTCTTCAGCTGCATCTTATACAATTGTTTTTATACTCACAGGATGACCCATTAGTTGTTGGTGATACAAAATTTCTTTTTTTAAATAGAACACGCCTTATATTATAGCATTTATGGATTTTCCATCGAAATATAATACATGTTTGTAAGAAAATAACTTCAGGAAGCAGCAAATGTTGGTACCGAACTATAATTAAAGGCCACACATTTCAATAGCTCAATTTGCTATTAACTTAAGGTTCGTTGGCTAGAAAACCAGTTTATTAGGGAACACTTTCAGTTTATTTTCGGAAAATGTTTGTACATTTTCAAATAATAAATCGCCTTCGAAACATGAGTTTATAACTCAACTATCCACAACTCAGTTCGCAAAAGCCGCTTCTCACCCAAATGCTCCGTAGTGCCACAGACTACGACGAGCAACTTCCACATAAGCAAAAACAAAATGGAAATATTCATACCCAAAAAGTCATTGTGTGAAATTTTTCCGACGGAGGTATGGACTAAGGTCCGGTACTCCCAGGGAGAGGCTTTTAGTAAGTACAGTCTCACAGTACCTCGATATACCACGGCACCTATGGGGCCGTGAATGGGGTCTGCATGAGCATTTCCCCCTCCTGTAAAAAAAAACAAAAACAAAAAAAGTTATTTTATTAAAATATGGTACACTGTTTCTACTATATAGGTTCTACTAGTAAACAAATTTGATGCTTGCTTCCATTACAAAAATACCTATGTGCTATTAAAAAAATGCAACATTCTTTTCGGATTTTCGTGAAAAAATTGTTTGAAAATTATCAGGAAATTTTTTTTTGTTGTAAGTTTTGTCGAAAATTTTTTTATGAATAATTATATCTCGGTAGGTGGGTAAATAGCTTGAAGAAGTTCGTTGGCCAGGAAAATCGGACCAGTTTTTTCGGGAACATTTTAAGTTGATTTTCGCTAAATCTTTCTACTTATTCAAACAATAAAGTTATTTTGATGAAATATGGTACATTGTTTTTACTATATAGGTTATACTGGTAACCAAATTTGATGCATATTTTCTTAAAAAAATCCATATTTGCTATTGTGTGCCGTCAAATTTACACGACTGCGGCTTTAATGCCATCTGCACATTTTCAAAGCGATTAGCTCTATGTGTGTGTGTTTTGTTTCTTTAACGTCGGCCTATTTCCGCGACTATGGCCAATCACCGACGCCAGGAAGGAGTTTCACCTCACCATCCTGGAAATTTTGCCGAACCCCTGTCTTTCTGTAAGGAGGGTAGTGATCTTTAACGTGCCCCACATCGCATGGTCACGGGACCGACGGCTTTACGCCCCCTCCGAAGGGCGGAACGTGCAGATATTGAACTTGCTCAAATACAATCCCAGAACCTCGGTTGATGTTAATTTTACAGTTTGCACTGAAAAAGTGAAAGGAGTACCCCGGGATCGAACCCAGTACCCTTCGGTTCAGAGGCACACATTCTTACCCCTGAACCACAGAGGGTTAAATTAGCTCTAAACTCCCTCAATATCAAATACTATATACATATGTAATCGCATATATATAACACACTGATATTTTTTAAATGACCCAATTTTAGTGTCTTAATTTGTTACCACTTTCGTCTTTAATCAACCCATTTCATATAAATATAACACATACATATATTGCAGTAACATAAGGATACAATATAAAATCTAGGTTGCGTTTGCTCGAATGGCAGCACGTTTCGATGTGACGGCCTGGAAACCAGATTTAATACTAGCTACAGAACATCGAGACCCACAAGTTTCACATTGTAAAAAGAACAATCTTGTGTCTTTTTGGAGGATTGTGTCAGGTGAACGACAAGTATGACATGTTACATATTCCTCAATGTATCTTCTCAATACATTTTCTATCTGTTTTTGCTGGAAACGACCCTTGATGATCAACTGACTGTTACCATCTACCGATCCACTTGTACCCAATTCAGCCAGAAGGAAATCCAGCACGATGAAGCATCTTGCAGATTTCTGTAAAATTTGCAAAATATGTCTTTTTTGTCCCAATCCTGACCACTTGTGGAGGTCACATCACAAACTTCTATTTTTTGCCGGATGCCATGTCAGGATTCTTGACACGCATTATTTCAAAGGCACGGTTTAACAGTTCATCATAGGTGTAATCACGATCCGAGGCCAGTCCAGGTCACTGCGTTTTCATTCAATATGCGTACTCAACACCTTAGGCTACTATATAAAGTCTCTTAAGGCTACTGTCAGTAGGACATAGTTGTTTGTCCTTTTTTGTAATATTTCTTAAAAAATAAAAACCAGTCCTTATATATTTTCCTATTTATTTGGGATTAAAACAGTGGACACAACTTTGATAGACGAACAGGGTGGGCCACGGATAAAAAGCAAAACACAAATAGGTAAATACATTTATAGTTTTTTTTTAATATTTCAACAACACACCACGAGGGCTTACAGCCGAAATACTATCGTACCGTGGGTGTCGACAATGAGGAAAGAGACAACTTGTTAATTCTGGACCTGAAGGTTTGGAGGTTCGGAGGAGAAGGAAAAACATGTGCCGGCAAGGAATTCCACAACTCGGAAGTCCTCGGGACATAAGAGCAGGCATAACAAGATGTTCTATGTCTGGTGACCTGGACAGCAAAAGGATGCATTCGCTCTGTTCCCCTGATAGATCTGTTGGGGGCAGCAGGTGGAGGAACTATGGAAGAAAGCTCCTCTGAGCAGTGCCCGTGCAGATATCTATAAAAGAGGGAGAGGTCACCAACGGCACGTCGGTGGGCAAGGGATGGCAGCCTTTGGGTGAGGTAGGGTCACCGATGAGACGTATAACTCTCTTCTGCATGGAGTCCAGGATAGCGAGTGTAGAAGCGGCACCCCAGATGCGGGAGCAGTATTCGAGGTTTGGCCTCATTTGTGAAGTATATAAGGTATAGAGATTAACTGGTGAAAAGTGTTTGCGAGCCCGGAAGAGGAAACCTAATTTCTTAGCAGCCGCTTCTTCAATTAATGTGACATGTTGGTGCCAATTAAGATTTCGATCCACAGAAATGCCAACAAGTGAAAAGGACTCATTACTTTAAATAACTTTGTTGTTCATTGTGATGGGTCTAGGGCTGGTGTATTTCTTATGAGATAGAAAGCAAGACAGATTTGGTAGAGTTGAATTATAGGTTGACTATACTTTATATTCTTAACCTTAATTTGTTAATTAACCCATAGATTTGTACATATGTATAATCTTTACTATTTGACTGTAGCAACTATTTAAAATCAAAAGGTTGCTCGACGTCCTGTATCTTATGTATCTCAGTTAAAAATTATAGTCTGTATTCGAATCCCATTGAACATTCCAAGCGAATATGTTGTGCGTTTCCTATTTCTCCACATTCACAATATGGATCGTCTTTAATATTACCTTTATGTAGGTGTTCCTGTAGCACAGAATAATTAAATCGTAGACGGCATATTTTTGTTATATTTGGTATTAAAAACATTTTAATGAAAATTCACATTCATCACGTACTTGTTGCGCCCAGACTCTTTTTTTGCTGCCTTTGCTCTCCTCTATCACATCTACTAGATATAAAGCCACTTTCCAAAGTAAACTTGAAGATTTTCGAAATTTTGCACTTACGGCAGACGCACTGTCACTCTATTGGAGTGGACAATTTTAACGCGTGTAAGCGGCTAACGCACTGGACATGTTTTACTTTAAAATGAAATGATGAGGACATGTGGCATTTTAAAGTGCATATATGCCTGTATTTTTCTACAGGACATATCGCGTTTAGAACCAAACTTGATCTTTATTTCGATTTGCGGCTCCATAGTACACCTAGTTCTGTCTAGTACTGAAATATGAGGAACCTAGGCATACTGCATTTTGGAAAAAAACTGCTTATATCATACCTGACCGGAACTCGTACCTACCAGCATGTATCAATGTTTTTGTCACTCACTCAAAAAATAAAATATTCAATTTTAAAGAAAGTTTCGCAAATAAGATAAATTTGGGTTTATATAAAATTTGGTTTCTGGTTAATAGGTTTTTTATTGTTGTGTTCAAAAGTTACAACTAAAAGAAAATCTTAGTACTCAAACAGCGTAAGTTTTATATGTATTATATTTTTTAGTTTCACTAGAAAACATAGGGACAGGTTATTTAATTTTCCTAAAAGCTTTCAGCTAAAACATAAACGAAAGTGTCAGAAACACTTTTGCATCGAAGCATTGTTACGAACTTTTCCCATTAGTTGGCAAATTTCTTTGTACGCTTTACAATATAAAGCGTTCTAGCATTTTAAATTGGCCGTAAAACAACTACATTTCTCATATTATTTCGGTGTCATTAATAACCATTATATAATACTGTTTTTTGTTTCATCCTTCTGCTATTGATAACGTTTCAATCTTCGCAGGTATAAAAAATTTTGTTATATAAGCTAAATATCTAGATTGATGTATTGTTATTTTGAGTTATTTATAATTTTAAATTTCATAATGTATTTTCACTACGATGATTGATGATGTCAGGACCTGTCAATTAGTACATTGCTTGCGCACTATCACACTTTGTCTACAAAACTTAAAGTATAAATAGTAAATAGTAAGAGTAAAAATACAATAGATTATTATTTTTAAGTATATCATAGTGTCATTCATTTTACAGTAGGGTGATTATAAAAGCCAACTTTTTTATATTTTGGTCAGAATTTATCAAATGTGCTTTTTGTTCAATAACAGCACCTCAAAATGTGAAATAGTAAAGAAATTATTGGCTTCAGGAACGTGTTAAAGTTTTTAATACTATGCTATTTGCATCCGGCTATGGAAAACACAACCGTATATTAAATGCACTTACTAAAAACGTAAATATAATAATGGAATCACAAAAATTCAGAAGCTGTTTCTAGATCAAAACTTGGACAAGTTCTCACCAGAATTCAATCGACTTTGAATAAAATCACCTCGTCCAAATTTCCCACACACAGGTTGGTGGCTTCTGTGATTACTTAAGCCGTTGCTACCATACCTTAAGTGTTGTTTAGAAACCTTGGAATGTGTGTGTGTGTGTGTGCTTTTTGTTTCTGTAAGGTCGGTCTATTTCCGCAACTATGGCAACTAACAGACGCTAGGTAGCAGTTTCACCTCACTATCCTGGAAAGTTTGCCGAACCTATACCTTTCTGTAGAGAATGTAGGGATATTTAACGTGCCCAACATTGCAGGGACACGGGACTGGCGGCTTTACGCCTCCTCCGGAGGGCGGAATATGCAGACATTTAACTTGCAAAAATACAATGCCACAAGCTCGGTTGATGTTAATGTTACAGTATGTACTGAAAAACTGAAAGAAGAACGTTGGGATCGAACTCAGTACCGTTCGGGTCAGAGGCACACGTTCTCACCACTGAACAACCGAGACTCTTTTTCCTAAGTATAAAGTGTATTTCACTCCACAGTAGGGTGACTGTAAAAGCCAACTTTTTCAGTTTTGGCCAGAGTTTACAGAATGTGCTTTTTAGTGAATTTTCTTAACAAAAACACTAATGGGGAGATCGTGACTTTTGAATTGTAAAAAAATTTCGATTATATATATATATATATATATATATATATATATATTATTTATTATATTTGTCTTATAAATAGTGAACCATCCACCAAAATCTAGGTCTATAAGTTGAATGACAAAAAAGTTATAGGCATTAAAAAAAGGGGGTTTTCCTCAAAACGTCAGTCGCGATTTGAAACGTCAAATTGGCAACATTTAACTAGAAATCTGCGTATATCAAAACTCGCGTAAAAGAAATTCACGAATAACGAAGTGTTACTGTATATACTTACCAAGATTAAGAAGGCCTTATTTTGGTGGATGCTAATTACCATACCAACTTTGATATTCATCAGAAAATATGTTTTCATACTGATATATATAACCACACCTGAATCGAATTTTAGTCCGTCATTCAGGTGTTGGCTATATTCAACGCTGATTGACTGGAACTAAGAAACCTCGGAAACATTACACACAGCAGCAAAAGTATAGTTTATAGTTTCGATTTAAAATCATTGCGTTTAATTAAAGTAACAAGTTAATTTTTCAAAAATCGCCGGATCCTGGAAAGAGTTCATTCTTTTGTTTTTTCGATTTTATAAAGAAGTATAACCATCACTGAAATGTATTACAGAACCGAAGAGAGAACGTAAAGTATTATTAACGAGTAAATATTTGGTATAGGCTTGCTGCACAAAACCTGAATCAACTCCCAAACAGAGCATTCAATTTAGCTCGGGTTTTCGAAGTAATCGCTATGAAATTGGCGTAAAAATTGCATTAGAGAGAATGCCATGCAATTACCACTTTCCAATAAAAGTGTACACGAGGGCCTTAGAAAACCTGATTTAATAACATGGAAATGTGAATTGTCAGATCGACCGGAAACGTTCCGCTGTTTGATGGATAATCGAACTCCGATTGGGACCTGTTATTTATGAATATATGCATTGTTCCGATGACGGTTCCACTCCTTTTTTTACTATCATCTGTTGACAATGGCTTGACATTGTAAGTAATTAAAAAATGAACTGCATATTGTACACATTTCCATGATTTTAAATAATACCAATTAATTGCATGTATTATTGACTTGCCTCTGTCAAATAAATATAGTCATGCATTTTCGTTCAGGAATTTTACGAATTAGTATATATATATATATATATATATATATATATATATATATATATATATATATATATATATATATATATATATAATATGTAAAGCAAGAGACATAGACCGGTTTTGTCCTTCTTAGGACTCCTCAATATGCCATACCTACGATCCAACAAGTCGGCCTTAAGGGAGAGTAGAGTAAATAGGTATGTTCTGGGCCATTTGCGACTGCGACTCCACCCGGTTAGAGCACTTGACAGTTGATCTGTCATGTCAGCTGTCATTGGACCACAGTATAGTCAATGGTTGTGTATACGTCACAGCGAATGTGTGTGTACGTCACAAGGTATGCTGTATGGTTAAGTTGGCAAGTTGTGTGTGCGTGTGTGTATGGTAATAGAAGTGATGTTGTATGAGAAGAAAAAAAAATTTAGCTGTGTGCTAGAGAGAGAGAGAGATGATGGATCTGGTACATATCGTAAAAGAAAAAAACCATAGATGTAATTTTTGTTGTTTATGATGATGTGTGATGCTGCTGCTGCTAATGCTAATGCTGTTAAATGTTGATGAACGACCAACAAGTTGTATGTATGATGAGAGATGAGAGATGAGTATGAGGAATTCTGATGTGTGTGTGTGTGTGTGTGGGAGAATTTTTAAATTTTTATTTTTATTTTTTGATCAGATGTGTATGTGTATGTGTATGTATATGATACGGGTATCGAGACGGGATCTAGACGGGGGCTAGGCAGGGGTCGAGACCTGACGGGGGTCTTGGCAGATGCGGTATGAGTTTGGATTTAATTTAAAACCATAAGAAGATTTTTTCATTTGATCTATTTTTTTAATATTTTGTCTATGTTATGTTATGTTATATTAATAAAAATAAAAAAAATATCAGAAGATGGAGCTTCAAGTGTTTTTAGAGAGAGAGAAATATATTCTGATATAATTTTTGAAATAGCATAAACTTCGAAACATCATAGAAAAATATGAGAATAGAGCAATGAAAAAAAATTCTCTTTATGGGTTTACATTTTGTGAATTGAACATAATAAAATTGTACAAAAAATATTTTAAATTTTTTATTTAACAATATGATTAGTTTTTAAACAAATTTTCTTTGAAATAAGAGTACATTTTTCTGTAATATATAAAAAAAGTTATGAGAATTATATATATAAATAGTAAAATATTAATTACTTTATTTATAAAAACATTATAAAGAACTTCATTTAGTGAATTCCATCTGATTAGTTCATCTTCTTCTTTTTGAGAGGAACAATTTTGCGATGACTCATCGGAGATTTCGTTTTTGTAGCTATCGGTAAAGGTATCATTTAAAACTTGCTTCCATTGACTATCTTTAAAACTTCGATCTGAATAAATTAATTTTAATTTATATTTGAGAACACTTGCATTCTTATTTGGTATATCAAATGTTTGGAGTGTAGGTATATTACTATCTTGAATTCTAGGAAATAATTTTATCCAGTTATACGGCCAGCTATCATTTTTTGTATTGAAACAAACGTATGCAGATATTACGTCTGATTGATGATAGACAATAAAATTATCTTTAACTAATACTACAAAAATTAAAAGAGTTGTTTGTAACAACGCCATTCTGATTGAACTGATATTTTTGGTTACTTTATTCACATTTTTATTATTAAGTTATCTTAAAAAAGGAGGAGGAGAGAATAAAAAGTCAATATCTAATAATATATATATTTTTAAAAATTTAATTTAACAGTTAATGAAAAACAGAATGAATCAAATATGACAATATTATAAGATACATATTTTTTTACAAAATTACCATTGTGTAGGTTTGAGTTACATTTCCGGAATTGATATATTCAGGGAGCGACGATAAGGCTGATGCTTTTTCGACTTCTCCATTGCTGAAAATTCTCTGATCGTCAACTTCTCTATACTCGTAGCATGAAATTGAAAGTTGTCGTTGAACATAATTGGCATCATACGTACACCTTATAGGTAAAACCACTCCATCACCATACTCGAGTCTGAAATGATGATAGAATGGGTTAACACTTTCAATAATACCAGCAATTTCCAACTCTTTTGCAATCAAATCTTGTCTGAACATTTCGATAGCATCCTCTACTGTCACAAGAGACTGTTCTAAATCATGTACAGACGTACCTTCTTCTTCTTCATTTATCTGAGGTATAGCAGTTGGTAAATTTGTTTCAGTTTCCATCGAGTCTTCAGATGACTTTAATATTTCATATTGCGAAGTATTGTTGAGAAAATGATTTTGATCATATACAGGTAAATTAGGACTCTCTGTTAATAATTTAAAAGCTAATTTGATTTGCACAGTTTCATTAGTAGGCAGTAAAACGTTAAATTTCATTCGAGCTACTTGATCAGCTTTGGTTAACTCTATAGCCACTGGAGCACTAGATGTTACGTTAATCGTTAAACAACAATAGCAGAAATACAGAATAATACCAAAAAAATATATACACATTTTTATATACGTTTTTTCTAACTATATATACTTTAACTATATAATACACTTATATTTCAACTATACTAAAGCAAAACAAACGAGATTTTATTTTATATAAAGTTGCTATCGCAAAGTTCATAACCTATTAATTTTAGAATAATTATTATATCTCTCTCGTGTTTCGTATTATTATTTTATGATGAACAACATTTACAAATAAAATAATTGCTTAATGATCTAATTTTTGCTAAACCTATATGAGAGTGAAAAACAAGTCTGTTTTTAGATCGATATGACCAATGATCTCTGATCTCAACTCAACCTTTTAAGATAAGCATGTTAATTATACGTTTATATAGTATAGTCTCTTCAGATATAATTTTGATAATATTTTAATTACACAAACAGGATCTCTTTAGAAAAATGAACTTCTCTGTAATGAAATATAATGTTACATCAGCCGTTAACAAAAACAAGTTGTTTATATTACGTCATTAGCATTAATCCAAGTGTTGTGCTCATTTGAAAATCCTAACCACTTGACTAGCATTTTCCCGGATTTCCTTTTTAAAATATTCTCCACTAGATAGACATCAGGATTTCGTGTTTTTAACAATTCGGTTTCGTAAAAGCTTCCTTGAATTATTTTATTTTGATAATCTTTAATAATGTATGTTACAGGATTGGTATTTTTGATTTTTATAATCTTGAAAACCTCAGTAGTCCAGTTAGGAGTATACCCTTTCTCAAAATGATATTTGTATTTACTCAAACGTACATAATCACCCACAGCATATTTAGGAAGAGGCATTGTTTTAAGTTTATTATTATAAACGGTTTTTAGCAAAATATTTTCATTATTAGCGTTAACATTACGAGGCTTCATTTTGATAGTTCTATGAACCTTCTTGTTATACTTGTCAACTAATTTCTGCACGTTATTTAGCCATTTATAAGATCCGTTGAAACTAAATTGCTTCCACATCCAATTTTTTAGAGTTCTGTTAAATCTTTCCACAATAGATGCTTTAACTGTACTGTATGTAGAGTAATGATTGATGTTATATTTTTTCATTAGACTCATAAAATGACGATTGAAATATTCGCGACCATCGTCAGTCTGGATATGGGAAGGTGCTTGTTTTCTTAAGATTTGTTCCATCGCATTACTTACTTCGACACCTGTCTTAGTTTTCACTGGTACCACCCAAGCAAATTTTGAAAAACAATCAATAACTGTAAGCAAGTAACGATAACCTTTATTTTCTGCAGAATATTTACCCATTTCGACGAGATCGGCTTGCCAAAGATCATTGATACCTTTTAATATAACTGCACGTCGTTTAAAGTTTCTACGAGCAGGTCTATGTAGTTCATCTACTAAACTTTGTTTGCTCATGACGTGGAATTCTGATGATTATTTAGCTGGTATGAGATGTATAATTGCTTGATTTTGCTGATTGTGCTGAAAGATTTTTTCGATGTAAAGGCTTTACGGTTTTTTCTTCTACGCTATTATTCTTATTCTTCAGGCGAGGTAAATAGATTCCTACAGGTTTCGTAGATGTCGCTTCTACGTTAGTATTATTCTTCAATTGCTCAATGTCTTTCTTAATTTTATTTAATGTATTACTTAGATTATGAATTTTTTGACGCAGATCAATTTTAATTGAGTTTATTTGATCGGTTTTATCATCAACATACTGCTTGTTAGCTGCGTCTTTTGCTGATGAAGGACTTTGCAAATTACATAAACGTTTATCTTGAATATCAAGGTTCTCGTCTTTGGTGAGAGAAAGACCTACTGTCTGGAGAAATGAAGCAGCAGATCGCTTTGAATTTTGTTGTACAATGTCTGTTGAACGTCCGAATTTATCGATCGGCATTTTAGTTATGTGCGAAATTACATTAACTTCTTTTTTATATAATAACTTCAGCCTCTTTTAATTCCTCTATAATAGAAATAATTTCGTTGACATGATTTGAATGACCCGCCTGTTGTGATGCCAGTAATAATTTCAATCTTTCCACTAATTCATCAGGATCGTCCCAGAAAATAAAGTCGGTCTTGTCGCTCAGAGATTTCATCAGCAATCCTGAACCCTGTCGTGTAGAAGTATGACTCTGTACAAGTTTCTTGATCAATTTATATTTTACACTTTTGTTTCCGGCATGCTGTAGCGATTTATCATAGTTCCGATACATTAAATTGGAATTTTTCACAATTTTCAAATAGTTTGATATATCGTCGGAATCGCACTTTGCTAACGAAGGTTTCTTTAAAAAAATCAGATTTATTAATCCCCGTGTACTCTTATAAGCTTCTTCGTTTATAAAAATGGTATCATATTTTACCTCGAAAGGAGAGCTGCCAATTTTCCATTTATTTTCTTCAATGTTAAAATGAGGGCCATATTTGTGATCGAGATAATGAGGTTTTATATTCAATGAATTCACAAATAAACTGGTTTCATCGGGTATTTGTAAATGTGAGTCATCCATTTGAACGTCTTCATATACTGATGGTTCGTTATCGGTTTCGGTCATGAGACTTGATTCATTTAACTGAGAATTTTCATATTTTGAGGAATCGTTACCAGGCTCAGGCATGAAGCTATTCATCTCATTCAACTTAGAATCACTAAAAACGGATGTATTCAAATCAAATTTGGGAATGTTTTCACTGTTGCCGATTATTTTTCTTTGCTTGACTAGAGGCATCTCAGTTTTATCGGCATTTGCTATTTTCTTTAAAGGTTTCGTAATTGGTTGAAAAATACGTTCCAGTTGCGTTGTATCTGAAATTTTGGAAGCTTTCAGAGCATTATATTTTTTTCTTATTACATCTCGTGTTTTTATAATATCTCGTACTACTTGTTCGTTCATTATTACTTATTGAAGTTATATATATATATTGATCAGCTTACGATCAGCTCTAACAAGTATTTGATCAGATCGAGCAGGTATTTTGATCAGATCTAACAGGTATTTAATCAAATCCAACAGGTATTTAATCAGGTCGAACAGATATTTGATCAGATTCAACAGATATCTAATTAACTTACGATCAGCTCCACCAGATATCTAATCTGTAGTGAAGGCGATAACGATTAACACAGATATTTATAAGTTGATATATGTATCGAATCCTTTTCTATATCGACCATTCTCTAACGGACATTCCTTGTTAATGACTAAAAATCCGTAAGAATTGCTCCAACATTCAGAACAGACTTGTTGGAATTGAGCGAAAAGCATATCAGTATTCACATGATCCTCGTATATATGTTTCAGATTTAATCCATCTTGTTTAAAAATAACTAAAAGATTTGTATTGTCACGTATCAAGTGTTTCGGAATCCTCGTATACGTCTGACCTAAGTAAAAACTATCAATATTTTTATGTCGACCCATACAGAAATAGGATCTCACATGATTCTGTTTTTCGCAAGCAATATCATCGAAAATAAATATCGAATTATGCTTTGCTTGATCAAGAGGTAGTACAGCATTATTTTCTGTAAAAGTATAATATCCCATACCTTTTATGCCTGCGAGTAATTTTTTCAAATATTGATATTTTGGTTGATATAAAGACTTGGAGTAGATATAAACGTTTTCAAACTTCAATCCATTTGGATGTTCTAGTAATGATAATAGTAAATTAGTTTTTCCGCAATTTGATGGACCTACAACTAGAGCTCGTATAGTGTCAGGTAATAATTTACCGTGTTTGTGACGATTTTTACAATTTTGTTTGAAATCAATATTTCTAATCGGCAGTTGATCATGTTGCTTAATCAACTTCATTTTAACAACTGTCTAGATCTATAAATACAATGGTTTTTTACTGAAACGTTCAGTTTCCGTGAAAGACCATTATTATAAATAGTACTGACATATAATGATTGAGCACAGAAGGTTCTCAGCTAATAGCAGAATAACTTCAAGCGGAACAGGTTTAATTAATAGCGCAATAAACAAATTACCATTCGAGCTTCATTTGCCAGGAGGCTATCAATTTTGTGGACCCGGTACTAAGCTCAAAGAACGTTTAGCAAGAGGTGATTCAGGTGTAAATCCTTTAGATCGAGCTTGCAGAGATCATGATATAGCTTATTCTGAAAAAAGAGCCGTATCGCAAAGAAATAAAGCAGATCTCGTGTTAGCCGATAAAGCGTGGCAAAGAGTGAAAGCTAAAGATTCGACATTTGGTGAAAAAATCAATGCATGGTTTGTAACGAACGTTATGAAAGGAAAAGCTAAAATAGGTACGGGAGTGAAGAAATCGAATAAAAAATTAATTAAAAAACCGACTAAAAATATTCTTCACCAACTTATATCGAAAGCTAGAAGCGATGTGAAATCGAAGAAGCCGTCAAGTGTGAAAACTGCCATTCGTATTGCATTAGCTGCCGCTAAAAGTGGTGTAAAAGGAAAACATGTTGATTCGCTCAAAACACGAATAATTCCGATTCCAAAAACTGGAGGTGTATTACCTTTCCTCATACCGCTGTTTGCGGGTCTCTCTGCTCTTGGAACTTTATCTGGCGGAGCTGCGGCTATTGCTAAAGCCGTTAACGATGCAAAGCATGGGCGCAAACAGCTGCTTGAAAGTGAACGGCATAACAAGAAAATGGAAACAATAGCCATGGGAAAGGGACTATTTCTGAAACCGTATAGGAAAGGTCTTGGTTTATACTTGAAACCAAAAAACTTTTAAGAATGCTACCCAAAAGAGCTCTAAGTGAAATTGATTTATATAAAATTGGTAAAGAACTTCCTAATTTTAGAGGGGTATTCATGCTGAACGAATTACCTACAACACCTAAGAAAATAGAGTGCGGAATTGTTAACTTAGATCAATCAAGTGGATCAGGTACACATTGGGTGGCATACTATAAAAACAACGATAGAATTATTTATTTTGATAGTTATATTGATCTTCGACCGCCAAGGGAAATAATAAACTATTTAGGCAAAAACATTATATATAACTATGTTAGATATCAAAACTTTAATTCTGTAAATTGCGGCCATTTATGTTTGAAATTTTTATGTGAAAATATATATAAATAAAGATTTATCACTAGGAGATGCTTTAGTTTTATTAAAACCTTCAATATGTCCCGAGTATTAGAGTTCTCTGGAAATGATTCCGTTTTAAGTGCAGATTACTTCCCTCCCTTAGAATTGTATGCTGATTATGAGTGTGGTTTAGTTAGTTTATACGTATACAACTCTATACCAAATATAGATAATAGTAATAATTTATTTCACATTGGAAAAGAATTTATTGCTCTACCAGAAGGTTCTTATGAAATCGATGACATTGCCAGCTACATAACAGCTAAATTAAAACAGAGAAAAACTAGACCTATTGTTACAATTCATGCAAATACAAATACATTGAAAACAGATCAAGTCTAGCGAAACAATTTACTTCGATCGTGAGAAAAGTATTGGTAAATTATTAGGATTCAGCAGACGACAAATAGCTCCTAATCTACTATCAGAGTCTGATTTACCTGTTAATATTAACAAGGTTAACAGTATACGTGTACAGTGTAATATAGTAAGCGGTTCATATGCGAATAGCAAACTTATTCATACAATTCACGAATTTTCACCTGACGTACCGCCAGGTTATAAAATAAACGAAATTCCTAAAAATATAATTTATCTACCAGTCAATACGCATACTATAAGATCAATTGTTCTTCAATTGGTAGATCAAGATGGTCATTTAATTGATTTTCGTCAAGAGAAAATAAACATAAAATTGCATTTACGTCCTCTTATTTAGAAGGTGTAAAGTTTAAATAATCCTGATTTGATTAAATCCTATTTAGTCGTAAATATATGTTGACCGATTAAGATCTATATGCTACTATTATTATATAATATAAGTTTTGCATAATGTTGATATATAATCATAACTATAATACTAATAAATACGTTCAACCCTCGCTCAAGTCACTTAGTTCTCGCAGTGACTCGAGACCAACAACAATAAGCAAAAAAAAGTGTGTTAAGTCTTTAACGCAGGAGAATAAAGCTTTTTTAAAGTCTCTAGGACTGAGTCTAAAAAATGTCTGACGTACTAAACATATCCGAAAGAGTTCAATATAATGACTCCATAGTAAATAAATCACATCATACATACACTCCATTTGTTGAGTCGTATGATACAAACGATATAATTAGAATTTGCGTGCAAAATCAAGATTTAATTCTACTTCCTTGCGAGAGCGTTCTTAATGTGGAAGGTTCTCTTTTCAACGACAAAGATGCTGCTGACGATGCCGTAAAATTTGCTAACAATTGTGTAGCTTTTATGTTTGAGGAAATCCGTTACGAAATTAATGGAATTGAAGTTGATCGTTGTAGAAATGTAGGCATTACTACGACTCTAAAGAATTATATATCATTAAATTCGGCGGAAAGCAAAACACTTTCTAAGGCAGGATGGTTCATAAAAAGTGAACAGAGACATGCGGGCGGTCAATTTAATTTTTGTGTGCCTTTAAGCATGTTATTAGGTTTTGCTGAAGATTATCGTAAAATCATTCCAAATTCTCGACATGAATTAATTCTCACAAGAGCTAAGACAAATCATAATTGTGTAGATACAGCAGTGGTTAACTATAAACTGAATATTAAGAAACTTAGCTGGAAAATACCTCATGTTATTGTAAATGATGTTGAGCGACTTAAACTGTATAACTTCATCAAGACTCAAGTTCCAATGCAAATAAGTTTTCGCAGTTGGGATTTGCATGAATATCCTAATGTTCCTAAATCTACGCATAATATTTGGCATGTAAAAACTACAAATCAGCTTGAGAAGCCTAGATTTGCGATCTTCGCTCTACAGACAAATAAAGGCAACAAAAGTGAAGAAAACTCTAGCGAATTTAATCACTGTCAGCTTACAAACTTTAAATTACGTTTAAATTCAGAATCATATCCATATGAAAATTTAAATAATCTATATCAAGAAAATCGATATGCATGGTTATATCATTTATATTCAATATTTCAAGAAAGTTATTATGGATGCAACTCATCACCTCTACTAGACATTAAAAAATTTAAATCTGTGGCACCGTTGATTATAGTAGACTGTTCGCACCAGAACGAATCGATTAAAACAGGTTCTGTTGATGTGCAAATAGAATTTGAGTGTAGTAATACTGGCATTGGCGATAACACAACTGCGTATTGCTTATTACTACATGATAAACAACTTGAACTGACCCCACTAACTGGAGATATCAACAAACTAATATAAATAGAGAGAATTCTCGAGCAAATCTGCTATTCATTCAAATTAAGTTAAAGTTATACTATAGTATAGTATATATATATATTAAAATAAAGTTATGAAAAACGTAATCGTGATCGAAGTTCAGGGTTTTAAAGACTTTAGAAATATATTTATTTGTAAAGAATTCGTGATAGTGTTCAGTGCAGAAGATTATGTGCGATTTCTAATTAAACCGCCTTACGATTTTAGCTTGCTTACCCAAACTGAACGAGATCAGGTAGGATGGCTCCAAAAATTTAAACACGGATTGAGATGGGAGATTGGATCTGCTAGCTTAGAGAGCGTTAAAAAATTCGTCTCTGCCAATATCAGTGATAAGAAAAAGACAGCTGTATTAACAAAAGGTTTGGAAAAGAAACACTGGTTGGAATCAATGCTTGATTTAGATTTGCAAATAATCAACGCTGAAGATGTAGGATGTAGCAGTCTAATGGAATTGAAAAAAGACTTTCCCTTAACCCAAAGGTGTGTAACACATAAAGGATCTTGTGCTGTGGAAAATGCCTTTTTACTTAAACATTTTATTAATTCGCATAATGTATCTTGCAGCAGTGATGGTCATGTGTTATGTAAAATATCTTTTTAGTTAAGTCTTTTTAATTAATTTTATATGATGTATCTTGATTATCGTAAAACTTGTTTTTAATAAAATTATTTTAAGAAAATTTTTTGCAGTTTATTTTATCATAAGACATTCTATATATAATGAGTAATTTACATTTTTCAACAGTTTACTTTGAATATAGAATATAAATATTTTACGTTTATTTCAGCTAGATTTTTATCTATTTTTGCAGACAATTAGTTATTTTTAACAAAAAAAAAAAAAAAAAGATATATTGTTTATACTTAAATTGATATTTGTTTTTGCAAAGCTGTAATGATGATAAAATTAAAAGCATCTTTACCCAGTTATATTCGAGGATCCGTATCCATATATTATATAATTTATATATAGCTCCCAGGTAGAAATCAATGTTAAAGCCGATCTTTAGATTGTAGCGCCCAGCATTAGAAGAATACACACACGCACACACACACACACACACACACAGTTATATTTCATTCTCTTTAATAACAGCTTTAGCATCCGTGAATACATTGAACCTTCATTCATTCCTTGTATTGAAATTGGTTTTAAACTTTCGATCTTATAAAAACACGTGTGTGAACTTTTGATTATAATATGTTAAAATTTTATTCCCCTCTATACTTTCACTAGATATAAGTTTCAACTTGATGCTTAAATCCGATTAATTCATTCATATATCTAGTCGTGTGTGCATCTACTTTTACAAGTATAGTTTGGATATTTTTTATTTAATAGAAATTTAATCTCGATAAAAAATGAATAACAACAAAACCGCTACTTCTGCATCATTAAAAAAGGCTTTAAAACTATCTAATTCAGTTAGTGGAGCTGCTGCTATTAACAAAAAAGTGATAAAGAATAAATGTCTGTTGGAAAAGTTTAATTCTTTTGGAGCATATAAGTGGTTAAATTTAGATACAATGAAAAAACACTTCGCGTATCATCTTACAAGTCTCGAGAGATGTTCATCAAAATTTGGTGTGAGAATTCTAGCTATATTAAATGGAAATTTAAAACTGTACCTTCCTCAGCGATATACATATTTTAGTGATCGTCAGTTAAGTGAATTAGGTAGTGGTGATTTTTCTCTAATAAATCATGGTCGTGAAGGCAAGATATATAAACTACAATTAATTAATAAAAACGAAAGTGAGATATTTCATCAACAACAACACCAACAACAGCAGCAGCAGCAGAATCAAGACATGCCTGAATTATATTCTGCAACATCATTGTATGAACGAGAAGAAAAAGAAGAAGATCAACAAGAAGATCAAGAAGAAAATAATGAAAATGATCAACTCATTGTCTCAAAAAATTTCACTGTGCCACCGCCTGAATCTCAAGTGATAGGTTATTACAATCCGAATCAGAATTACTGAACACTAATGGGAAAATGAGTATAAATATTTTCTGTGAAATTCTTATACAATAATAATTTAATAATATATATTTTGCACATGATATGTATCTTAGAAAAAATAAAAAAACTTAAACTTTGTCTTTTTTTTCATATATATATATACTTAACTTAGTATCACGTTAAAAATATTATTATTAACAAAAATTAAAACAAAAATGTAGCCAGATATATTTTTTTTATTCAATAATCATTATTATACATACATTTTATTAAAATAAAAATGAGTGACAGTGACATCATTTACAAACAATTCTCTCATATAAATTCATTATTTTATCTATCTCTCGTTTCACAAATTTTAAATCTTTACATCCACATGTATCAGGTCCACTTGTTGTATTATTTGAAGACCAAGCACATCCTCATAATGTAAACCATAAAGAGATTTTTTCATTGCTCTATTCTCATATTTTTCTATGATATTTTGAAGTTTACACAGTTTAATCTTATGCTCTTCCAAAATTATATCAGAATATTTGTCTAAAAACACTTGAAGCTCCATCTTTTTCTTCTTCTTGTATTTTTTTAAAATAATTTTTATATTAATATAACATACACGCAATCTTCAATAGTCAATAGGCAATTAATTCAAATACGATTAAAAATAATCTAATATAAAAATAAATTAAATCCAAACTCATACCGCAGCTGCCAAGACCCCCGTCAGGTCTCGACCCCCGCCTAGCCCCCGTCTAGATCCCGTCTCGATACCCGTATCATATACATACACATACACATACACATCTGATCAAAAAATAGAAATAAAAATTTAAAAATTCTCCCACACACACACACACACACACACACATCAGAATTCCTCATACTCATCTCTCATCTCTCATCATACATACAACTTGTTGGTCGTTCATCAACATTTAACAGCATTAGCATTAGCAGCAGCAGCAGCATCACACATCATCATAAACAACAAAAATTACATCTATGGTTTTTTTCTTTTACGATATGTACCAGATCCATCATCTCTCTCTCTCTCTAGCACACAGCTAAATTTTTTTTCTTCTCATACAACATCACTTCTATTACCATACACACACGCACACACAACTTGCCAACTTAACCATACAGCATACCTTGTGACGTACACACACATTCGCTGTGACGTATACACAACCATTGACTATACTGTGGTCCAATGACAGCTGACATGACTGATCAACTGTCAAGTGCTCTAACCGGGTGGAGTCGCAGTCGCAAATGGCCCAGAACATACCTATTTACTCTACTAGGGAGGCATTGCCATAATATGCATTAGATAATAGCACAAATCTCTGGTGTTGTTCTAGACGTCGACGTACATGTTACAGCAAACAGGAAGCCGGGGGAAGAAAACTAGCGAGCGAAAACAACTACTGCCCTTGGCTAGTGGCACCACGGGCATTGAATTACATCGATCTCTAACCAGCATCACTTCAGTCGTGACAGAACTTGCGGTAAAATGAATGCAGGAGACATGGGCCGGTTTAGTCCTTCTTAGGACTCCTCAATATGCCATAACCGCGCTGTAACAAGTCCTGCCTTAAGGTAGGCATTGCCATCATATGCATTGGAGAATATCTCAACGAGCCATCTCGCGTTTTGTGACAATTCTAGGCTTCCACAGCAGCTTTGACGTACACACAATACAGCAAGAAGAAAGCCGTGAAAAGAAAATTTCATTTCTGATTTCATTTCTGAACGCCACATAGTCTGGGATTGACTTACTTAATATTTAATGAAAGGCTTATCCTCCAGACACCAAAATTTATTTCAGATTTCTCTTACTCCCAACGCGTTTCGACCCTCCAAGAGGTCATCTTCAGGGGATAAATCTACAAACATAACAAGAGAGTTCTGTCAGAAAAACATTAGTTTTCTGGTAGGCAATTGTGCATGTCAGAGCACAATCATGACAAGGTGATGTTTACAGAAAAGTCAAATGTTAAAGTCACAAGTCACACAGTAAAACATCAGCCAACAGTCAAGTTAAAATCTAAAAGGCCAAAAAGCTACAGATACAGTAATAACAGTTAAAATATGCTAAGTTAAACATGCAATTACATTATCAAAACTAAAAGCATCAAAGCAACTGAAAAGCGCTGAAAGTCACAAAAACTACAAAAATCTAAAATTTGAACATTAAGAAAACAAGTCTATTGTAGAAGCACAAAGAAAAGCCAATGAGCGAAACTGACAGGTTAAACAACACAATAGGCAGGCAAAATCAAGTAAGAAACCCAATGAAAACCGTTAGGGCAAAGAAGACTGTGAAACATTAAGTGAACAAAAACAAAATGAGCCATACTCACTTGAACAATTCTAAAAAAAATTGAACTCGAAACTATACAGGAAGGTTCAACAGGTAACAACTTCATCCAATGTGCTAGGGGCCCTACAAAACTACATCTGCATATTGCCAGAAAATTGTCTTCAAATACAAAAATCAATGGAAAAGATCGGCGATTTTTAACAACCATGATGAGGGGCGGCCATTATGTGAACTTGAAACGGACAGGGTGCACCGGCGCAGGTGCGGGAAGAAGTGTCAGAAGCGAAACATGTCAATGACAAAAGAATAAGAAATGGAAGGGGAGCCATAGAGCAGTCATCTTCAAATCATTATGTTCATGGTCATGTAGAAAAACCATAGAGTTCAGCAGCACTGTTACACCAATTGGCTATAGAATGAAGGAAAGTTAGTTATATCTGTGTTGGACAGGTTTAAAACATCACTGGCTTGGCACTTGGAATGTTGGAAAATCTCAATTTCCTCTAAGACGAATTGTTCTACGCCAAAACTTGAAGGGTGCAAGAATTCAGCATCTGTATTTTTGCTGAAGCAGTGGCAACTCTCCCTCAAATGGCAACCAAAGATTGACGTGTCATTGTTGAGCCGGTTTCTACTTCTAAGGTGTTCTGTGACTCTGGTGCCCAAAGATCTTCCGGTTCTTCCCATGTAGACAGCTTTACAACCGGGGGTACCACATTTTAAGCGATAAACACCCGACATCTTCAGGTCTGAGATGCTATCCTTGTTGTGAATTAATAAATTGTTGACGGTGTTCAAAGACTTGAGTGAAAACCTGACATTGTTACATTTGAGAGCCTTGACAACGGTATTGGAAACAGGACCACAATAGGCGAACGGGAAATACGAAATCCTCTCAGGTTGAGCGAGGGGTAAACTGGTGCTCGCTTCTATCAAGAGCTGACGGCTCTTTCTGTTGACGAACTTATCGACTATTTTGAGTGGGTAGTCGTTGTTGACTGCGAGTTGTTCAATATTTAAGTGTGAGAAGAAAACTCTGGTATATATATATATATATATATATATATATATATATATATATATATATATATATATATATATATATATATATAATTGTTAGTTAACGGTTGGTCAGATATAAAAAAAATCTGCCGAAATAATAACTTCCTTAATTAGAACATAATTCAGAAAACATAGGTTTTTGTGTCAATGGGTTAAAAATTTTATAAGCCAATGGTTCTGAGAACCAGCTGCCTTCGTTGTTGTTGCTTATTCTGTGCTCTTAGGTCCTTTGGCAGGAATCTCTCAATCTGTCAACCTTCTGTTGGCACTCTTGTTACCAACAAAATGGGAAAGTCAGCTGTCAATCAACAGATTTTCCAGAACCACATGTGTTACATCAACTATTTTACTTTGAATTTAAAATTTTAACAATGGTCTTCTAAATATGACCATGTAACCCAGGTTTTTAAGTATTCTGGTGTGTTCTGTGTGAAATACCAAACCGGTGAGATCTCTTACTCTCTCTCTGTGTGTTCCATCCTGGGCTGCCTCTTTTACTTTACAGTTTTCGGTAGGTAACTATACGTTAATTTTGCACTGTATATCATAGTTGTAATTCCTTTCAGGCTCCTGAAGATGCACCAAAAAAGGTGCGAAATATAGAGCATGTTTTAGCGAAAGATCATAAATTTTTTAAATCGACAGCCTTTAATAGGACTTTATGTATGTATATATATATATATATATATATATATATATATATATATATATATATATATATATATATATATATATATATATAAGCAGACTGATAGGGAATAGCGGTTGTTAAGGGAGCGGAGGGTAATTAGGGAATAACTTTTAGAACTAGGATAATTTTGACATAGTAAAGATGTAATAAATTTTGATAGATCAAATAAAATTCTACAATTCTTACAACTAATTTAACTAACTGAAATTAAAACCGACAAAATCTTTACATATTAAGATCTTAATTAAAAGTCTCGCTAATGTTTATCAACAACACTACTTATAACCTTGCTTGGTCTACATAATTCATAAATGGCAAACCTCATCAGTCAGCGTTTCTTGTACTGTACTCTGCAATTCCAACTTGTTTATTGTTTAGATAAATATGTAATATTATTTCAATGCCAATGTTTATGATCTGTGATCTATTTCTACATGAAATACTACATTAATTGTTGCAGCGACTTTTCCTATCACTGATTTTTAATTATGAATTGAATGATATTAAAAAAATATATTTTCACGCCTTAGAATGCCCTCCTGCATAGCTTCCTGTTCCATGAACAGCGGCCGTTAGTGTTAGTTAGTTAGCAGGTCAGGTATAACAAAAAATCTGCCATATATATATATATATATATATATATATATATATATATATATATATATATATATATATATATATATATATATATAAACACACATATGCTCGTTTATGTAAAGCAGTAGAGGCATGTTTCGTTTATCTCGAACTATTTAACTATTTAGATGCTGCGTTGTCACACATATTTATGTCTTCTTGACAATTTGAGCATGTATGAAATACTCTTAATTTGGAGCAAAACCATCTGTCAATAAATGAAATAGTGGTTGAAGCATGAATATCAACTCTGCAACTTCACTGAAAAGGAAATAAATTGCCCAGTAACTTGATTTAATCAGCAAAAAGAAGGTGTGTTTATTTTTCAGGTAGACACATGTAATTAAATGATAGTTTTATAAAATTTTGTTATCTCTCCTGTTTCAGTACAGTATCTGCAGTTTTCACTGCCCGCCTTACCCCATCTTAATAAGCTGATACCTTACCGGGTAGTGTCCCGTGAAAAGTCCTGTGGATATTTTCTAGTCGCTACTGAGAAACTGTTCTGATTTGTCTACTGATATAATGACCGACTGTTTTGCCTGCTTAAGCCTGGAGTTTTCCTCCAGTATGACAGCATTTTGTTTCTCACCAAGTATCGAGTTCATTTGTTACGTGGCTTTTTGTGTTGCTAACAAGCTTTACGAAATGTTAAAGCTGATACTAGCAATCATGCTCACTAACTTATGGTGAGTATGATAATAATATTTTGTAGATTTTGGAGCATTTTAATAACTAGAGTTTCTTGGGAATGACCTGAAAACATTGCAGAAATTCTTTATTTTTTGAAAACTGTCACATAAAAGTTCGCTACCAAGATGCACTTGCTGCGCCCAGACATTTGTTATTTTCGGAGTGGTGAGAATTACAATGAACAAAACAACCTGGCCTCAATTTCTAGTATATCACTCAGTTTTTGTTTTACCTACACAACGAAAATAGTCACCTAATATTGTTTTAAGTAACAAAGCAAAGAAGTCCTATTAAAAAACTTCAAAAATTATATATTTAGTGAAAGGGGTAATAATAATAAATTATAACCAAAAGTACTTATGTTTTTAATTTTAGAGAAAAGCATTGCATTGTAATCAAACGATAAACTCGAGTAGATACCCACCGAACTTATCAAAAAACGATCGGAACACTTTATAAGCGTTAAAATGTTACATTTCCAATGTCAATATTCAATTAGAACCTCCTGCAGAATGATAAATGATGTTTGATGTCTCGCCCATCTCTTTTCCACTTGCTTCTCTATTCATGTCGCTCTGTTTCTCTATGTGTATTTGCGAATGGGGGCAGCAATCCTCAAAGCCTTGCACACAGTCAATAAGGTGCAGAACCATCTGTCAACAAATGAATTAATGGTCGAAGCATGAATTGCAACTCTGCAACTTCATTGAAAGGAGAAGAACTTGTCGAGTAACACGAATTAATCAGCAAAGAGAAGGTGTCTTTATTTTCCAGGTAGACTGATGTAATTGAATGCTAAATTTGGCGAATTTTAATAAAGAAAATTTACTTTTAGAAGGGTAAAGACTTTTGATTTTTTTTTTAATCAGTTTGAATTAGAGCCCCTAGAACCCACATCGGAGGTCAGTTATATATATATATATATATATATATATATATATATATATATATATATATATATATATATATATATATATATATATATATATATAGTAATAATAATAATGTATTCACTATAAATACAATGTAATCACACAAAAAATCGTAACTAGTGAATAATATTGATCCACAAAGCATCTAACATGCTGTACGTAGAGAAAAACATAAATAATTAATCTAAAATCTAAAATACGGTTCAAAATCATGGGGAAAAATATACAATTGATCTAAATTCTAAAATACATTTGGAAAAATCGTGTTAAACATAGAGAAACAATCAACGTACACCACACATACCAACAAACGCACACCACAAAAAACAACATATCTCCCAGCAAACACAGTAATAAAAGACAAAACCTGCAGAAAGAAACAGACACAACACCGAAACAAAAACCAGAACACCAGTCCGCGTTTTTACATTATGTAAACCAAAATTACACAGTCTAAAATACAAAATCACAACTTTATATACACACACACAATCATATACATACATATATATATATATATATATATATATATATATATATATATATATATATATATATATATATATATATATATATATATATATATATATATATATATATATATATTTATATTGAACCGAGACGGCTCCAAAACTGCAGTTTACGTGAACCAATAAAAAATCACAAAAAGTACAGCAAACAAATAAAGTATATATATATATATATATATATATATATATATATATATATATATATATATATATATATATATATATATATATATATATATATATATATATATATATATATATATATATATATAATACCTTAAATGTATCCCATTTACTAGGACAGCTATAAATTAATTGATCAGTCCAAATGAAACTCAATTATGGCACCTAAAGTAAAAGTAAAAGTTATGTATTTGGTAGTACAAAGAGCGATGAGACAAATATTTAGTTTTTAAGTGATAAAATTGTGTATTGTACCATAAATGAAAATTATAACAGGACAATGCACTAGATATAATTGAAGTGAAATGATATATGAGGTCTAAATATCAAAAAAATGATCTTAGAGAGTGTGTGTGTGTATGTGTGTGTTTTGCTTCTTTAACGTCGGCCTATTTCCGCGACTATGGCCAATCACCGACGCCAGGGAGCACTTTCAGCTCACTATCCTGCAAATTTTGCCGAACCCATGCCTTTCTGTAAGGAGGGTAGGGATATTTAACGTGCCCAACATCGCATGGACACGGGACCAACAGATTTATACCCCCTTCGAAGGGCGGATCGTGCAGACATTTAACTTTCTCAAATACAATGCCAGAACCTCGGTTGATGTTAATGTTATAGTTTGTACTGTAAAAGTGAAAGGGGTACCCTCGATCGAACCCAGTACCCTTCGGTTCAGAGGCACACGTTATTTTCCCTGAACCACCGAGGCTCTACTCCTAGAAAGTGAAAAACTATTACAATTAGTGTGGAAATATTAAGTGGACAAGTATGGTATTATACCTAAAGAGACTGTTATTTACAAAGAAAATTGATGTTAAATTATGTAAACAGGACGATATAGGCTGAGAACTAGATAAAGAAAAGACAAATGATTATAGGCGTAAGTTAGTAATAATATTAAGTAAGTTTAATAAGTTTTGTTAAAAGGGGTTAGTTTAAGGAAGCTAAAATGATTTTAAATTTAGCGGTTAATAAGAACATACTTTTGACTCACCTAATACACGTACACTTTAAATTAATGTGTAAAAAGGAAACGACTGTTTTTGAATCATATTGTGATTCAGCAACATGATTGGCAGCATCTAAAACAAATTTGTATTTGAGGGAAATAACAATCTAATTAGCGAACAGGTAGAATTGAATTTCCGGCATGGAGATTACGAAGGCGAGGGTTAAGCGAGAACCTCAAGCAAACATCGGTACAGCAATCGTTGTTATGAAAAATGTAGAAAGTTTAATAAAATTCGATGAACAAAGGCAGAAGAGCCTACCAAGTGATAGTAGATATCAAGAGTTACCCATATAAATGAGTTTAAAACCAGTATACCAGTCCAGACTACAAGTCAAAGAAAAATCGAGTGGATAGCCAAGTGACGCCACTTCGTAAACAAGGTATTTGTAACATAATCCAGTTTAACAGTACAATTATCGTGAATGCTTGTTACTTAACCTGACAAATAGCAAATATCCGTCTATGGAGGTAGAATGAACGAGTGAAATTTCATTTATGCCGATATATAGTTCGTAAAATATAATTAGAATCAGGAATCTCCATTAGACATCAATCACCACATTGCCTATCAGGGAATCTAAACATAATCTCGTCCCTTTGATCAATTTTCGTTGCATAGAGACAACGAACAGTAAAAATATGCGGTTCATATGGAAACGCTATATAAGATAAGATACCGCGGGAAAGTTCAAAACAGCACATAATCAGTTTGTATTTAGATTAAGTAACATAAAACTTAGTAACAAATTTTAATTGTCAATATTTGTCAAATTTTAGAAAGATCCGAGTAAGCTTGATATGTGTTAAAAGAAAGTAAATTTGTCTTTAAAAAGGTTTTGATGTGTATATATATATATATATATATATATATATATATATATATATATATATATATATATATATATATATAGTGTCCTGAAAGTAAAAGGCATTAATATTAAAATATTAAATAATTTAACAAGTCAAATAACAAAATTTAACAAAATATATAACAATATCGACACCAAATCGCCACCAAAAAGATCCACCACATAATTAAAAGGCCTCCCATATCATAGGAATATATATATATATATATATATATATATATATATATATATATATATATATATATATATATATATATATATATATATATATATATAGGGTCTCCAAAGTTAGGCAAACTATTAGATTATTTTCCGAAATATGCATATTTGAGTGGTGCACATTTGTATAGAGGGGTTTTCAGAGAAGACACATTTCTGGAAAGCGTATTCAGCGTACTTTTTGATGATGTTAATTATTTTAAAGTTACCTTTGGCAAGAACGAAAACAATCAGATGATCATAAAAATAAATTAAGTGAAATAAAGACTATTAAAACAATTTTGTCACTGCCCAAAAAGCCTAAAATGCATGGCCTTCTCAGACATGGTATTCAATTAAGCGACAATACAGGCTACACTTTAATAATTTCACACAGAAAACCACTTTTGTCAGAAATGATCTTCCGCAGTGGCAAGCGTATTTTGCCTATAAGGTTTATAACCTGCAAGACCTTTTCGCAGACGATTTTGACAAAATGAGCGAATTTTGAAAACAAACAATTCAGATTATTCAATAAATGGTGATTTGTAAAACCACTGCTTTTTACCTTAATGGTAGTGTAAACAAACACAATTGTCGATAGTTCTGAGAGTAGCATCCATTGGATGGAAGAAATTTTTGCCCAGGATACTCAAAAATAAACGTATGGGCCGGAATTGTTAGTCATCAGGTAATTGGCCCCCCTTCTTTGAAGAAACTTTAACAGGTCCACGCTAACTAAGATGATTGCGAGAGGCAATTGTGCCCCATATCGGAGAATTGTTTCAAAACGATTTCCGAAGGTCTACTTCCAACAAAATGGTTCCCACATCACTTCAGTCAAGAGATAAGGAAATACCTTAATATAATATTTCCTAGTCAATGGATAAGCAGAAGAGGACCCAATGAGGGGCCAGCAAAGTCTCCAGATTTCTCTGCACTCACTATTTTTACTTTTCTTTGTGGTCATTCAAAAAGAGTTGTTTACAACGATAGGCCTGCGACATCTACGAAACCGAATTGTGATGGTCTTTCGACAACTACCTAACGAATCACTGCAAAACTCTATTTATCAGTTCGACAAGAGCCGTTACGATTGTCAAGAAGTTCAAGGGACTCAATTTGGGCATTTTTTTCAATAAAGTAAGATGTTACCATTTTTGCAAATAATTTTCATGAAAAGCCGATTGTTTTCGTTCTTGCCAAAGGTATTTTAAAAATACCTTATACCATCAAAAAGTACGCTGAATCCACTTTATAAAAATGTTACGCATGACGCATATTGCTATTTAAGAAATTAAGGGGTTCTCACCATTCCAAAAAGGGCTGCGCCAAAAAATATGGATAACACCAAATTGTCGCAAATAATCTATTATGCAACCCTGGAAATTTTCAGTCCGATGTCTTTTTCGGTGTAAAAGTTGTGACTTTTACTAAGTGAAGATTGGAACCTTCGATGAGCACTGATAAGTTCACCTGGAGAACCAAAATCACCACAACACATCTTTTTAAAGACCCGACGATCGTTTCACTAACAAAGTTAGCGTCATCGGAGGATGAAAAATTCTAAACCAATTACAACTTAACATCACTTTTTACACTACGTCTTAGGTAAAGACCGATAAAGAGGGGGACGAAATCCCAGGTAAATTTTCTGTGTTTTGTATTTTAATCGCCTGCCGAGTTTCGGAATATCTTCTATGTCACAGGGAAAGTGTAAACAAAGGGCTACAAATCAAGCATGGAGCTCGGCTTAAGGAACTTTAATTTTTTATTGCTTTAGAAATATAAATACTTTTGTACGCATCTGACTTCGCTGGTTAACATTTTTAATAACTTACATATTCTCTCTATCTATGTGGTGATCGTTATCCCAAATATGTGCCACGCATCACTTGTCTACACTACCGTATCTCAGCTGTGTCATATTCTCCTTGAACCTGGTTTCAACGGTTCTTTTAGTCTACCTAACGTATTTAAGATTACAATCTTTACAACTTATCTCGTAGATACCCGGTATTTCAGTGGTTTCATCTTTATTTTTCGTATTATCTAACAAATTTTCTAAATTATTATTTTTTTCGAAAAGATTAGCTGGAAATCAGCTTTCTTAAAAATGCTCTCTAGGCCTCTTGTGATACGCAGTTCAAATGGTAGGCAAACACACATTTTTTGAATTTAACCATTCCTTAATGTTGTGGATCCCGTTAACATTTTTTTTGCTCGGTGTTTATTAATTAGTTTTCCACTAAGCAATCAGAATATCCGTTATATTTAGCCATGTCTTTAATGTATTGTAATTCTCTACTATATCTGCTTTCACTTAAGGGAAATTTTATTAATCTATTTATCAAAAAATTTAAACTCGCCGTTTTTTGTTTAAATGTATGATGCGAGTTATTTTGAATGTAACTTAGAGTGGTAGTTTCCTTCCCGTGGTCATCGAATCCAAGAAAGTCATTATGTTTAATAACCAGTAATCTCGAAAATAAAGTTTACTCTTAACTTCCAATTCGTAATTGAAGTTTATTGAATCAAATTGACAGTTAAGTCTCTTAGTAAAGGCTTTGCATATATAGGGTGGCGCATTGAAAACGAAACAGACCAATTTGCATCCAGCGAATTTTTTTTAAGAAACGCTTAAACAGGTGAATTTTAATATTCAGGGGGACATGTTTTGACATAAAACTCAACTTTGTCACATCAACCCCTTAAGGGTGGTGATAACAACCCTTATATTTTAAATAGGGAACATGGATTGAGTGTTACATCATTTGAAAGCTCTTTCTTTTCTGAATTCAGCACCTACATTTTTTTGGAAGTTTTATCAACTCGTTTAAAAATTACTCACAGTTGAAGATGCAAAAACGCATTTCACTCATTCCGATAAGAAATGTGCTGATAGTCAATGTTTAGTTGGTTTGTTAACAAAACATTGACTATCAGAACATTTTTTATCGGAATGAGAGAAATGCGGTTTATTATTTCAGTTTATCCGTCGATTTTATACTTGATAGTACTACCGAAAATTAATTTCACAATGGTGTATTTTGTAGAAGAAAGAGTTGAAATAATTACTCTTTTTTCAAAAACGATGACAGTGCCAACCGTACCGCAAATTTGTTTAATCAACGACATCCGAACCGACATGCTAACAGAAAATACATTTTGGAGTTAGTTGCAAAGTTTCAACAAAGTGGTTCAGTAGCCAATAAAAAACGGGATCCTGAACGTGAATTTCCGGTTAGAAATGAGACTACTGAGATTGAAGTTTTAGCACAAATTGCTGCAGACCCAACTTTGAGCACGGGAAAATTGGCCACTGTTTCAAACATCACAAGAAGAACTATTCAGCGAATATTGAAGCATCATAAATTTCATCTGTATAAAATTCATCTTGTACAACAACTAAATGAAGACGATTTTGATCGGCGGCTGGAGTTTTGTGAAGTTATGACTGCACGAATAGCTGATAACGGGAACTTTCTGTTAAATATCTGTTCTTCAGACGAGTGTACGTTTTTATTAAACTCTACAGACAATCGTCATAATTGTCGTTATGGGGCAGATAATAATCAAAGAAATTTTCACGAAGCCCACACTCAAACGCCACAGAAATTGAATGTCTGGACTGGCATTTTTGGAGACCGTTTAATCGGACCAATTTTTCTTGATGGCAATTTGAGTGGCGAAACGTATTTGGAGTTACTAGAAGATGTCGTTTACTCTCTTCTAATTAACATTGTTGAAAATGATGATCGCTATCAAGAAAATCAATTAGTGTTTCAACAAGGTGGAGCTCCTCCGCATTTTTCACAACGTGTTAGGAAGTTTTTGAACAGAGAGTTTCCAGGACAATGGTTTGGGCGTAGAGGTGCTATTGAGTGGCCCCCTAGATCACCGGATTTAACTCCTTGAGACTTCTTTCTATGGGACTATTTAAAGTGTAGAATTTTCGCAACAGAACCGCAGTCTCTGGAAGAATTACGATGACGCATTGTTGAAGAATGCCGTCTAATAACTCCACAAATGCTTCAGAATGTCAGAGCTCGTTTTGAACAAAATTTGTACTTTTGTATGGAAGCTGGTGGTCAACAATTTGAACACTTACTTAACTGAATAAACATTTTTGTATGTTTGGTTTTGTTTTTTAGTTTTTTTTTAACGAAAAATTGACTAATCAGTGCATTTCTTGTCACAATGAATGAAATACGTTCTTGCAATTCCAACTGTGAATAATTTTTAAACGAGTTGATAAAACTTCCAAGAAAATTAGTGTGCTCAATTCAGAAAAGAAAGGGCTTTCAAACGATGTAACACTCGACCTATGTTCCCTATTTAAAATATAGGGATTGTTATCACTACCCTTAAGGGGTTGATGTGACAAAGTTGAGTTTTATGTCAAAACATGTCCCTCTCAATATTAAAATCGACGTGTTTCAGCGTTTCTTAAAAAAAATTATCTGGACGCAAATCGGTCTGTTTCGTTTTTAATGCGGCACCCTGTATTTGTGTTAAACACTGCAGAGGTATCGTCCACATAATAAAACGACCTTGTTGAGTTACTTATGCGCAAGCTTGTATGTATATATGTACAACATGCTATATCTTTCACTCAACAGTTGATTTTTACCAAATTTCACTTATTGCTGCCGCTAAGCTAATGCATTGTGCCAAAATTAAGTAACGTTTAAAATAATTTATGACAAGGAAACAGGTAACAAAATTTTTACTGGCTTTCTAACATGTGATTATGTGTGCACATTTATGGTAGCAAATTACACAAATTGTAGCATTTGTCGTCGTCGAATTCTCAAATACAACAAACATAATAATAAGAGGCTGATTAGGTAAACAATGTCACATAAAAAACTTTGTGTGCAGTTTGTTACTAGGAAAACATAGAGCTTAAATTAAGACTGATGTAAACTATTCTAACTAGTTCGAATTATTTGGTCGTGTTTAAGTTTAATTCTGCAGCTTTACTGCATATTTAGAACGAGCTATTTTATTACACGAAGTCAGCAACAAATTTGAAGAGTATCCCTGCTTTAGTAGCGAACTTCTCTAACTTATAGTCCCATAACTGCAGCTTTCGTGCAGACCTGAGATAATCAAGCAACTCTATTAAACGTTAATGCCGAATTTCTCAGAATACCATCATGCATTCTGGAAATGTCATGAAACAATTCTTACTAATATATTAATGATGAATGTTTGCCGACTACAATCGATAACACTCACTGTGTCTCCCTTTGCTAAATAGATACGTATATTAAACCATCGCTTGGGCCAGTATACGTTGTATTGATTTGTATTTCATAACTACCTGACCCGACAGACGTTGTCCTGTCCAAATTTCAATATGTCAAATGACATTTTTGCGCACGTAGCGGAATAAATCAAAGAAAAAGGCACTTTCAGTTTTTCCCGAATTTGCCAATTTTCCGTGCAACTTCTTTAATTTTTCTTTCCCTAAAAATCTTATTCGGACTATTACGAACATTTTGAAAATGAAATTAGCCAAATCGGACTAGCTGTTCTCAAGATTTAGAATGAAATTTAACTTTAACTGTTTCCAAATCGTGATCTAGTTATTCGCGCCTTTTAGTGAATTTTCTTTACAAAATTCATTAATAAGGAGATCGCGACTTTTGAATTTTGAAAAAATTTCTTTGAATGAGCTGTATTCAGGACCCCTGGAACCCAAATCCGAGGTCGGTTTCAGACTTTATATGTTTATATATATATATATATATATATATATATATATATATATATATATATATATATATATATATATATATATATATATATATATATATATATATATATATATAGGTGTGTGTGTATGTGTGTGTCACACCTATAACTAAAAGAATAATGGACCGATTTTGATGAAACTTGGTGAGTACCTTCCTTTCCCAAGTGGTTTGGATAAGTTCGTTAGCTAAGAAAATCCGCTGAGGTTTTCCCGGAAAATTCAGTGTTTTCTTTCCAAAAAGAAAATATATCTCCAGAATTAACAAAGTAAGGGCAACCAAATTTGGTACGCGAGTTTATATCATTATATGTAAGTCACCCAAAAAAATTATCTCTGTAGATTAAAGGACAAAAAAGTTACAGGCATTTTAAGAAAAATATATTTGGATTTTCCTCAAAACGTCAAAGTCGCGATTTAAGACGTCAAAATTGGTAATATTTAGGCAATGAACCTAAAACTAATATGACTTATGGAAGGAAAATGTCTTACAAAGCCTGAAGTCTTAGTTTCAATCGTCATTGTCCTTCATTTTACTGAAATGTTCCCAAAATATTCATTTCAAATAGACCCTTTCTCTGATGCTTTGGCAGTAGTGTTGGCTATAGAGTTAATCGGTTAATGGTATATCATTTTTGTCGAATTTTCGTAAAAAATCTTTAAAGTTCAATATATCCGTTATTATGCAAAATACGAAAAAAATTGTATACATTAGTTATAGGGTGTCTTGAGCTACATCTTACAAAAACATGTCTACAATTACAGGCTGGCCCATAAGTGATTCAAATTTTCCTTTTAGTGAATTTTCTTTAAAATAATTCACTTATGAGGAGATCTCGACTTTTGAATTGTGAATAAATTCCTTCAAATTAGCACTAATTAGGCCCCCGAGAATACATATCCGGAGTCGGTTTCAATTTTTATATGTTTATATATATATATATATATATATATATATATATATATATATATATATATATATATATATATATATATATATATATATATATATATATATCTGTGTGTGTGTGTGTGTGTATGTGTATGTATCACACCGATAATTAAAAAAATAATGGGCCGATTTTGATCAAATTTGGTGAGTACCTACCTCTTGCAAGTGGCTTGGATAAGTTCGTTAACCAGGAAAATCTGCTCAGTTGAAAAATATTAAACAATGTTTTCTTATAATTAGACAGACGGATTCCCTCTATCACTGTCAGTTCTGAGTCAGCCTTAAATGTATGCAATTTAGACCACGAAATTATAATGCATGTTTGTAAGGAAATAAATTCGGGACTCAGCAAGTGCGTTATGGTAGCGAGTTTTATTGAATGCCTCAAATTTGAATAGCTCAATTTGCTATTAACCTATAAGGTTCGTGGCCAGGAAACTAGTTTTTTCGGCAACATTTTAAATTTATTTTCGGTTTTTTTTTACATTTTCAAACAATAAAGTTATTTTGATGAAATATGGTACATTATTTTTACTATATATGTTATACTGGTAACCAAATTTGATGTCTGTTTTCTTTAAAAAAAACACACATATTTGCTATTTAAAACATTTTTATGAAAATCATAACGCACTTGCTGCGTCCAGGCTTTTGTTAATCGAACACGCCTTATGTTATTGCATTTTTGCATTTTCCATCGAAATATAATACATCTTTGTAAGAAAAGAAATTCGGAACGCAGCAGAAGCGTTATGGTACCCAATTTTCATTAAATGCTTTAAATTTGAATAGCTCAATTTCCTATTAACCTATAAGGATGACCAAGAAACCAGTTTTTTTGGGAACACTTTAAGTTTACTTGCGGAAATTTTAGTACATTTTCAAACAATAAAGTTATTTTGATGAAACATGGCACATTGTTTCTACTCTATAGGTTATACTGGTAACCAAATTTGATGCCTGCTTTCTTAAAAAGAACATATTTGCTATTAAAAATATTTTTATGAAAATTCACTACCATAACGCACTTTCTGCGTCCAGAAACTTTTTAGTAGTAACGATGGTAAGACTCTGAGAAAACTTTTTCAAGTGAGTGCGAATTAGGGCTCCTAGAGCCCAAATCGAGGGTCCGTTTGAATTTCTATATATTTACATACATTATATATATATATATATATATATATATATATATATATATATATTATATATATATATATATATATATATATATATATATATATATATATATATATATATATATATATATATATATATATGTGTGTGTGTGTGTGTGTGTGTGTGTGTGTGTGTGTGTGTGTGTGTGTGTGTGCGTGCGTGTGTATGTATGTATCAGAGCGATAAGTCAAAAAATACTCAACTGATTTGAACGAAACCAAGTCACATATCTGCACTATATTGAGACCGAGGACGAGTTCGTAAATCGGCTATAACGGACATTTTTTTCCACAAAAATATACAAAAACATTTTTGAAAATATTGTAACTGAAACGAGATTTAACATGTGGCTAGAAATGGTGTAAATAAACCTATGTTGGTTCACAAAACTTAGTTTTTTTCCAAATTAAAAATAAAATCTGAAATACGCGTTGAAACGACTCGGTGGTTAATGTATAATGCCTGGCAGACAGGGTAGTTAACTGCAATGCGTAGATTGATTCATACAACAGGGATAAACCATACATCAGCGGGAACTTAACTAAATAAATAACAGGCATACAACATACTACCCCAACCAACGATCGTGAAATCTTGACCACAAATATCTCAAATGAGAGACGACATGAAATTAAAAATTTGCCAAGTAATTGTTTTCTAACTGGTGGCTTCAAATCAATTTTTAAAACACACAATATTTGTAGCATAATATAGTGTAAATGTAAACAAAATCAAATCAAGTCTCTATAAAAATGATTTTAGAACAGTTTGTTCTGTTATTTGTGTGTATGTGTGTGTGTTGGCCGCGCATCTGTATGTGTAGGTGACTTTGTCACCTTTGAATCTGAAATTATAATTTTCAGCAGACATTTTGTTATTGCTGATATTGAAAAAAATCGGTTTGATTAGGTTGACTAAAGTGAAATCATTGAGGCGATTAATAATGAAAAAATAACTGCTACGCTTATAATTTGGCAGATACTTTACTTTTCTGAATATGAATTAAGCTTCCTTCGGGAAAGCTTTTGATACTTTAATGAAATTTGTAATACAAGTTTATTTTACAGAGACTTACACAAGAATGTGGGAATGGTCTGATGACCTCAGCCATATAACACGACAACATACATACACACACACACACAAGAGACTTACACTATCTATAGATATAGCAAAATTTAACTTTCTAGCTTCTTAGAAAATTGAGTTTTGGGCATTTTTCTCAAAAGGAAATAAGTCACAAAGAGTTTTTGATAATAGAGAGATATTGATGGTAATACTTTTAAAAGAATTCTTCAAATATACTATTACTAGGACCTCTAAAATTAATCTTCAACGTCTGTGTAAGTTTAAAGTATTAATTTTAGTAACACGCCGTATAATAGTAGTGTAGAATTCTTATGAAATTTTATAACTGATTTTTTTTTTCTTTATTTTACTAGGGCGTTTCCCCTCTTCCTAGCCAGGTTCGCCGTTGCATGACCCCCTCTATCTCTAGCAGAATTTTTACCTTTATTGCAGCTTCCACACTTCATCAATTGGGGCATGTTTTGCAGGAATGGTCCTCTTCGTATACCTCTTCCTTTATTCCAAGTGTCGTTTTGATAATGTTGTTAAACAATTATTATCTAGATACAGATGTGGAGATTATACGTTATTATAAAGCAATTCTTAATCCTTAAAAATGCTTTAACTTGGTCTTCAAACCAATCCTTAACAGTACCTATGACTTCGTTGTTTGTCGAAAATTTTATAAAATTTCTTTGAAAATTCGCTACCATAACACACTTGCTGCATCCATTTTTATTTTATTTTTTTTGTTCCCTCAGGGCTCGTCCGCGGCCTTGCCGCCCCGATAGCACCGCAACCCTTGGTTGATTGTGCATATGCTGCATCCATACTTTTTTGTTGGTAAATTAAACGCGAAGGTAGGCAAATCTTTTGGTCTTTTTGATCAACATAGTTGCTAGTGCTTGCTTCGTTGAATGGATTGATGCGACGCATACGTATAAGCATATGGAAGCACTACAAAGCTCATAAATTAGTCGATAATGGTGACTAATCATGTCTCTGACACAACACAAGCGATATATATTATGCAGAGTAAGGTTACACACTACTAACCAGGATGTCTTCGAATTTATTAAGTACATACCTACATACAGCGTTCTCTATGACGTTTATCTAAATTAAATGACGTATTTTGTATAGTTTTACTAAGCTTTTTCAGGTGAATAAAAATCAATAAAATGTATTGATACCTCAAAGGATACTTACGAGTATAATATAGTATACAAACTTGCTCCGTTTGAAGATGACATGCCCTCCCCTTCATTATGTCACATTACTACAAAGGTGTTCGGGAATTTATAAAGCATACACATACAGCGTTTTATTATTACGTTTATCTAAATTGATCGTCGTATTTTGTGCAGTTTTACTGAAAACATTTTGAGATGTACGACAGGGTCGCCATCGCGGTGCGTAACCAGATGGTATGTTGTCAGGGCAGCTCCAATAAACACAAAACGTTATAAATAGAGACTGTATACAACCAACCAACTATTATGTAAACTGTCAGCCCTGGCCCTTTCTTCGCTAATACAGCTACAATGTGTCTAAAGCTAGATGCATTCTTTTTTTCCTAAAAGATTTAAAAATTATTATACATTGCTTAGTCTTAAATACTTGAAAACAAAATATCTCCTTAGAATATTTCACAACATTTTTTTACCAGCTTCAGTCTTTAATTTCTAGTAATGCTTTCAAAGGCTCTATAGTCATATTTAACTCTCAAATTAGTATATATTACCCTACTATTAAGCAAGAGCCAATATATATATATATATATATATATATATATATATATATATATATATATATATATATATATATACCCAGGGTAGTTTAAATTCAAGCCTCACCATTGGGATTTTGTAAACCATAAGAGATACGAGGATGGTTAAATTCGGGAAAAGTTGCACGTTTCTATAGTGATCAATTACCTGAAAGAAAGTTTGAGGTGATATTTTTAGTTTTTTAATTATTAGATAAAAAACGAAATTTTCAATTTTGGTTTTTTGTTTTCAAGCGAATACTTAAAGAACTAGACTTTTTAACTGTGACATTGTTAGGACACTTTTTTATGGGTAATCTAAATCTGTCATCATATCTTCCAAGGCGGTCTTGATGCAAGAATTACAATACTTAACTTTAAGTTTTCTCATGGGCGCCATATTGGATTTTTGAATTTTTGATAAGTCTTTGTTTTTCTAATTACAATGATATACCACACGATACGATCACACCTTACCTACTATCAAAATTTTGAAAAGATCGTTTCTCGAAGAGTGCTTTGGTTTGTACTCGCTTCGCTTGAGAAGAAACTCTCTACACTCGTCTGAAAAAAGCCGCGTTAACCTCTAGGTGCATACTATTATCTGAACCGGACCAAATCACAGAATTATTTTTCAATTTAATCACAGACTACTAGATAAGTGATAAAATTAAAAGTTTTCTAGTGAACAAACTGTGGAACCTTATATTACAAGGATAGCAACGGCTCAATACAAAGGACAAACAAAATTCCTGACAGGGGACATCCTTGACGTATTCCATTGTTAAACGGTATGGGGGCAGTTAAAAACGATGAAACACGAACCATGCATATGGCTTCGGTATATAATATTCTTATGCAGTTAATTATATAGTCGCCCAAGTTGTAGGTGTTTAAAAGATGGAATAAATAGTTGTGTCTTAACCTGTCAAAAGCCTTATTTTGGTCGAGTGATAATATACACAATTCGGTGTTAGACCTATTAGCGTATGATATTAGCTCCCTGTATAGGTGCAACACATCATGAATTGATCTGCCAGGTATGCAGTAGATCTGGTCTGGATGTATTAATTTATCAATTACACTCGATAGTCTATTAGCTACATACATTTCGTTATTATTTTATTATCTGTTGTTAACACAGACACAGCCCGCCAGTTGTCTAGAAGCTCTTTGTCTTCTTTTTTATGCGAAAGGGATACTATGGATGTTCTCACTGATCTTGGAAAGGTTCCGTTGGCCAATGAATTATTAACCATGTTAAAAAATGGTTGTTTCAATATGTCCCAAAATGCTATATAAAACTCTGTGGTTAAATCATCTATACCGGGAGATTTGTTTTTACTTAGTGACTTTAGGGCGGCTGTAAGTTCGTTTAACGTTACTGGATCATTAATTGTTTGCTTTTCTGCCAAAGAAAATTTGGGAAGACCATCAAACAACGCACTGTTCTCTTTAACTAATATTGTGTTTAAGGCCCTCCCAAAAGAACTCTGGATGGTTATTTTCATCTACACACACCGTTTCCAGGTACGTGTTAAAATGATCAATATACATGAGACCATCAAGAAGTGAGTGTGTGTGTGTGTGTGTGTGTATGTATGTGTATGTGTATGTGGGCGCGTGTATGCGCGTGCGTGCGCGTGTGAGTGCGTGCGTACGTGCGTGCATGCGCCTGCCTGTCTGTGTGTAAACGTGGTGAAGAATATATTGGCGGCGCACAAGAGTCTGCAAGTAGAGTGATTCAATATTGGAAACAAATATTTCGGGCAAGACTTTTAAGTACACAGATATCACCAATTAACCGGATTATGTCTCATGATGTGTCAGAATCTTTGTCATAAGTAAGCTATGCTTATGTGAGTATCTATCCGTTTATTCATCGTAGGGTCAGAGAGAATCTAAAACTGTATCTCTGCCCGTATTTTCGGTGAACAATAATGATTAAAAATGAACGAACCATTTTGGTTCTCATTATATAAAAATAAATTGCTTAATGGAGCTAAATTCTATTATGAACATTAACGTGAAAATATTTTACGCTTTGCAATTGAATACGAGTGTTCAAAAAGTTAACTATTTTCATTTATAATTCATTAAATTTTCCGAATGACAGGCCTGCGATGCTTTTGTTAGTTATTTTCGTGCAGGTGGAGGTGCGTGCACACTGCAGATAGAGTGAATATATTATTACACACTCCCCAATCCTACAATCGCACGACATTTTTATATTTTCCGCTCTGATGGCGGCGGATTATTCAATTATATGCCTCTTAACGGTTTTTGATTTACATTGTGATTTTAAGAAACGCCAACAGAAACAGCGGAAACAAGAAACTTGTCGACAACTTAATTATTGGATGCAAAACTAGAGTATTTTTGAATGCTTTGGGTCATTATTTTTACATTGATGAATGACCAGGTATTTCTATCTTTGTCCCAGAGGTCGTTTTAGTAACCACATGCTAATTAGCAATTGTTTTAAAACTGGTGCTTAATGGAGATTTACAACTCTCTGGCCTGACAATATCAAGCGACGAACCGGCAAGTAATTATATGAAAGTAGTATTGTTTATTTGATTTTCACCAGCTATGAGTTTAGTGATCTAGAAAAGTACAAACATATTTGTTATTCAGCAGTTGAAATTTTTTTTTGGTTTATTTAAGTTAACCACACATTACTTTAAGCAAAATAGCAAAATTTGCTGACAGAATTAAAATTAATATTATTCTAAAAAAATTGGGTTTGGATGTTGCAGAATTTTGTTTGCAACCTTGTGAAAACAAGGTCAAGAATAAAGTTTTCTGAAATAATAAAACCTCATTGGACATCTACAGGTTGACAATAAAAATAAAATAATACTTACAATCAACATAACAATTAAGAAATTTTCTTAGATAACACATAAAGGCCAAAAAAAAAATAAATCTAAAACAAACAAGAATGCTCAAAAGAAAAGTTGTAGAATACATATCGAAATCCAATATTATTTTTTAGAAACACCGGGTGCACAAGGTTTATACCATGGTAACTATATTATTAATGAAAAGTGCATGTTACTAAAACAAATTTAAAATGAAAGATAGCTTAGTGGTAGTTTATATATAAAAATCGTCCACAGAGTAGCACTTCTTGTTTAGTCACTCTCTTCTTGAAAGCTGGTGAAGTGTCTACATTCCGTATATCTTCTGACGCATGCATTAAACAGCTTGCAGCCATAGTAGAACCGTGACTTTTGGTACAGAGCTGTGCAATGTTTGTCGCTTTGCAAGTTATTTTTACCTCTTGTGGAAAAGCCATGTTCAACTGCATTGCGTGTCTATTAGATGCTGTGTAGTTTTTTTAATTTCAACAACACCACGAGGGCTCACAGCCTAAATACTATCGTACCGTGGGTGTCGACAAGGAGGAAAGAGGCAACTTGCTAATTCTGGACTTGTCGGTTTGGAGGTTCGGAGGAGAAGGAAAAACATGTGCCGGCAAGGAGTTACACTCGGGACAGAAGAGCGGGCATAACAAGACGTTCTATGTCTGGTGACCTGCACAGTAAAAGGGTGCATTTTCTCTGTTCCCCTGGTAGATCTGTTGGGCGCAGCAGGTGGAGGAACTATGGAACAAAGCTCCTTTGAGGAGTGCCCCTGCAGATATCTATAAGAGAGAAATGTCACCAACGGCACGTCGGTGGGCAAGGATGGCAGCCTTTGAGTTATCGTAGGGTCACCGATGAGATGTATAGCTCTCTTCTGAATGGAGTCCAGGATAGTGAGTGTAGAAGCGGCAGCTGCAGTCCAGATGTGGGAGCAGTATTCAAGGTTTGGCCTTATCTGTGAAGTATATAAGGTTTAGAGATTAGCTGGTGAAAAGTATTTCCGAGCCCGGAAGAGGAAACCTAATTTCTTAGCGGCCGCTTCTGCAATTGATGTGACATGTTGGTGCCAATTGAGATTTCGATCCACAGAAATACCAACAAGTGAAAAGGACTCATTACTTTGAATAGCTTGGTTATTCATTGTGGTGGGTCTAGGGCTGATGTATCTCTTATGAGATATAAAGCAAAACTGGTATTTGGTGGAGTTCAATAGTACAAGATTTCTACTTTCCAAGTCTAATATTTTTTGGAGATCGACAGAGACAGAACCCTCTATGAGTCTGCCATCCTCATCTAATTGGGCTAAAGATACAGGCTTAGAATATTATATATTTGAGTGGAGGGTGCTGTCGTCCCCGTAACTGTGAACTGGGCTGGATGTTCTAGAGAGGAGGTCATTAACATGGAGAAGAAACAAAGTAGGGGCTAAAGCTGAACCTTGAGGGACTCCTTCATTAATTGGATACAGTTTAGGGAAATGGCCATCCACGACAACAAAAATGCTCCGGTTGGAGAGGAAATTTGCTGTCCAGTTACAGAGTTTTGGTGGTAGGCCGCAGGCCGGCAGTTTATTAAGCAGTGCTGCGTGCCCGACCTGGTCGAGTGCTTTGGATATATCTAGAGCGACAATCTAAAATTCACCGTGTAGTTCCATAGACTTGTTCCAAGAATGGGTGACACAGGAAAGGAGGTCGTGTTTATATACTTTTCCATCACTTTAGAGACGACTGAAAGAGAGAAATAGGCCTGTAGTTGCTAGGAAGCGTTTTGGATCATTTCCTGGGGACGGGTTGTACTCGAGCAGTTTTCCAGTTACTAGGGAATATGCCTCTATTGTTAGATGTCTGAAATAGACGAGTCAGGACAGAAGCAAGTTATGGTGCGCATTTTTTTAAACAATTGCTGGGATTCTCGTCAAGGCCAGAGGCTCTCCTGGTATTAAGAGAAGAGAGCATAGTAAGGTATACTATTAAAACTAATTCTTTAGATTTAAATGGATCTTGGAGATCGGTTTTAGAGGTCCCAGTGATTCCCAAGAGATTACTTAAAGAAATTTCTATTTTCTATGAAGCTAGAAAATTATAATTTGGTACATATATGTAAATACTGCCAGTCGCTTTAAAAAAATTGTGTTACAAATTTCAATAAAGTTACAAACGATTTACAGAAACAAATTAATTATTTACAAACGGAATATACCTGCCAAATTATCAACATGGCAGCTATTTTTCCTTATTAATTGCTTGGACGGTTTTCTTTTAGTCAACCCAATAGAACTAGTTTTTGCAAACAAAACAATCAAAAGAGCATTTTATATAATAGGTTTTACTATGGCTCCAGATTAAAGATTATAGCTTAATGGTAAATTGAGTCTGAATCGGATTTGAAATCTTATTTGCTGTTGCTGTATCTATACTTTTTTAAATCATAAAATATTGTAGCTCTCTATGCGAGACTGACAAACAAAACAATCTCAAAGACAATTTCGGAAAAATATTTTAGACAAATGAAATGGGGTAACAATTTAAACGTAAATTAAAAATTTTGCTTCTCGGTTTGATCACGGGGGGTGCTTCTCCCCCATCTACATGCCTACAACCACCCTCGATGCATAAACAAGAACAATATAAACAAGAAAAATTTCTTTGGAACAACCCCCAAGAAAGTTGCGGGACGGGCGGTGAATAAGGGTTCTGGGCGAAGTAAACAGGATTTTAAGGAATTATAGCTGCAACTAAGCTGCTCACATTTCTTGTTATATTCTTATCTTCTTCTCCGTCCATCACCCCTATTCACTCCTGGCCCTGTAATTTTCTTGGGGGCCATTTGAAAGACATTTTTCTTGTGATATGCGCTCAGAAAGGGTGCCAAGCATGTTTCTGAAATTTTTTTCTGAAAGTCCCCCGTGTGCTAAACTGCAAATTTACAGAAAATTTAATTTTTATTTCCAAAAGGAATGTATAAACGTGGGAGGTATTTTCTTAGTCAATTCAATCGAACCAGTTTCTGCAAACGAAATAACAAAAAAGGTTTTTAAAAAGAAACTCGTAGTTATTTTTTTTCTGAAATGAAGTACCGTGGCGCACTCCCTACGCACAGATTTTTTTCACCTTATAAACTTTTGTAAATCTTTTAAAATCTTTAAACTTATTGTTTTATGGATTTTTAATTAGCAACAAAAGGTTCACATTTTTAAGTAGACTGCATTAGTGTTCCCTTTCCATTCTATCAAGCATATAAAAAGCAATAACATCTCAAGGGAGTAAAAGAATCGATAAAGCGAGACCATCAGACAGCTAATTGAATTGGTCAGCACGAATCTAATTAATGGGCCTTAGAACGTATTCCCTCCTGCAGCTTCTAATTGATGCACGAGGAATTTATTACCTTATAAATTTCTCCTAAATGAATGGGGTAATCAATCTAAAGAAAGTATTTGTATCCTTTTAGAATTCAGTCTATTAGATCATGCTTTGAGGAAAAAACAAAACCATTAAGAACATTGGGATGCATTAAGCACTAACAAGTCTACACTCATTTATACAGGTCAAACCATTTATCCACTTGTCCCATTGTCCAAACAGCTACTTTATATGTTCGTATAAAAATATTTTATTCGAAAATGCTTTTAACATAAAATTATGATCGCTTTTGTTGGGTGTGTCATTTTTAATGTAATGAATTCAATTTGATTATTTTTTGTTGTGGGGCATTTTGTAATGGCTGAAGTTTCAGTTTCTGAATCAAATATTAAACAAAGTTTGTCAAATATCTACAACATCAAGTTAGTTATCACGGTTATTTCTTAGACTTACAATATATGGATTTTTAAGTTTTTGCGCCTTTTACTTTTAGTGAATTTTCATTAAGAAAATTCACTAATAGAGAGATAGCGATGTTGACACTTTTGGAAAACTTCTTTAAATAAGCGCGAATTAGCGCCCCTAGTACTATTTGGAAATTCCCTTCACTTTGTTAATAGCTTGGATGAGTTCGTTAGACAGTTTTGTCAATCAAATACTTTTAGAAAAAAAATTCAAAAAACTTCTTGAAAATGCAATATCTCTTTAGTTACTAGAAATATTAAACTACAGCTTTAAAAGCACGTACACATTGTACAAGTGGTCTTACCTACCAAATTTTAACTTAATTGGTTCAGTATATCTTGAGTTATAACTAAATAAAAAATCAATAATCTACGATATACCCTGAAATTACCTCTAGATGGATGCCTATAATGGTAGACAAGGTCAGACAGATAAATCAGGGTTCCGCTGCCATTGCAAACACATCTCCAAATTAAGTTTTAAACAGACAAGCTACGTAAATATGTCACAATAAACAATCGGCGGGGTTGCCATTTACGACAACCCTACTCTGAATCTGTAGATATCACAAAAATGTAAATAATTAAAATTTTTAATGAAAGTGATTCAATTTGGTTAAAAGACATCTAGAACTACGTTTTATTATGTATAAATATTAAGCTTTATATTTTCAGGGCATTTAAAAGCCATCTCCATCTCTCTAGTTTAATCTGACAACACCACTATTTGTCATTTGTCAACTGACAGGAGTCATGAGAGAAATGTGTACGTTCTACGCATAACCTCGAAATCGACTTCGCTAGTACCTTAAAATCTCAGAATATAAAACATCTACCTATATTCAGAGCTTAATGCAAATAGTAGGTAAATAATAACCCAACTTTTAATTTTAACATAACTTTAACAAATGCCTTTGGCCATCCACTGTGACTGTAGTATATTATGACTCTAACATCCAATCAAACAGATAAATGATTTCAAGAAGAAATATACCTACCGCAAACCAATATAAGTATAATACCTAGGGTAGCTAGGTACTTATGGTTTTCTTCACTCTTAGCTTCTTATCTTTATGAAACATTAGAAGTAAATGAAACTACACAATATAAATCAGTATTTTACATATATAATAAGATGTACAGTGTAAATTATTAAAATTTGAAATTCAAAATTTTGTATTGTTTATATTTATTTCATTTTTAAAAAGTATGAATACAGTAAGAGTAAATAGGTTTTGTAAAGAGTTTAGGTGTAGCAAGTGCGTTATGGTAGCGAATTTTTGTAAAAATATAACTCAATTTCTCATTGAACTAGAATCTTCAGTTTTGATACATAGTAAAACCCATATAAAGGCAGCGTGGGTACTAGATTTTAAAAATAACTACGAGTTTCTTTTCAAAAACCTTTTTTGTTATTTCGATTGCAGAAACTGGTTCGATTGAATTGACCAAGAAAATAGCTGCCACGTTTATACATTCCTTTTGGAAATAAAAATTAAATTTTCGGTAAATTTGCAGTTTAGCACACGGGGGATTTTTAGAAAAAAAATCAGAAACATGCTTAGCACCCTTTCTGAATGCGCATATCGCAAGAAAAATGTCTTTCAAATGGCCCCTAAGAAAGCTACAGGGCCAGAAGTGAATAGGGGTGCTGGACGGAGAAGAAGATAAGAATATAACAAGAAATGTGAAAAGTTCGGAAAAACAGCTTAATTGCAGCTATACTTTCTTAAAATCCTGTTTACTTCGCCCAAAACCCTTATTCACCGCCGGTCCCGCAACTTTCTTGGGGGTTGTTCCAAAGAAATTTTTTTTGTTTATATTGTTCTTGTTTATGCATCGAGGGTGGTTGTAGGCACGTAGATGGGGAAGAAGCACCCTCCGTGATCAAACCGAAAACTGAAATTTTTTATTTACGTTTAAATTGTTACCGAGATTGCTTTGTTTGTCAGTATCGTATAGAGAGCTACAATATTTTATGATTTAAAAAAGTATGGATACAGCAACAGTAAACAAGATTTCAAATCAAATACATATATATATATATATATATATATATATATATATATATATATATATATATATATATATATATATATATATATATATATAAATTGAAACTGACCCCGGATATCGGTATATGGGTTCTAGGGATCCTAGTTTGCGCTTATTTGCAAATTTTTTCAAAATTCAAAAGTCGGGATCTTCCCATTAGTGATTTTTTTCTATGAAAATTCACTAAAAATGCAAAATTTTCGCGAGCAACGCTTTGAGTGTTAAGTAGTGTAGTACGATGACTCCTTAAGAATCTCAACCTTAATTATTTTAGATGGAACAGAGAAATAATATGCCAGCTTTTATAGTTACCAATCTGAACAGGAAAACTAATATAACGTCTGGCTGAAACAGTGGGAACACTTTTCTATAAAACCTGAAATTCATTAATCACGATTTTGACACTAATATAAACGAAATCCGTTTAAAAACACACCTCTACCTACTAACCTCTTTCTGATAACTACTTGTGCTACTAAAGTCTGTTGTTGTAGTTAATTTTAGAAACCATTCGAATACCTTTGTGCTGCTAGGATAGAGTTTCCATATTCTTACGGAAATTATAACAGAATAAGCCCGCCACACCAAGTGCATTAGAGTAGCAAATTTTCATTATAATCGTTTAATGAGTGAAGATTGCAATCTGTGATGACCACTGACAAGTATAATTTGGAGAACTCAATTCATCACAATATGGTATTGTGGTGAATTGGAGCCTCAAAATTGTACTTATTGAATTTAAATTATAGTAAGTTGATTTTTGATTAACTAAAAGCTTTAAGTACCTTACAAAATAAACCCTAAAAAGCCAACATGCCTACCAAATTTTCTCAGAGTTAATTCTTCATTTTCGGAAATACACTTTTGTTGACTATACATTATACATATATTTTTAGGAAATATACAAAAGAAACTCCAGTGCCACATGTTTAAAAATATCATAAGCTACCGCGCGGATAATATATATATATATATATATATATATATATATATATATATATATATATATATATATATATATATATATATATATATTGGAATGTTGCACTACACTGTAATCACTTTAATTGTTTGATGTACTTTTTGTGATTGTTTATTGGTTTGCCTGGACTGCAGTTTTGAGTCGTCACGGTTCATCATCAGCACGCTACTGACTGTGATCGCTCCTGTGTGGCCTACGTCTGAGATTGTACGTGGTGCCTGCGCGTTGAGATTCTATTGGTAGGTTTACTGTTCTCTGATTGGTTGTGCCTTCGAACTGTGTCATGTGTATCGGTGTGTGTATCCTGTCTTGATCACTGTGGTTTGATAATTTGTCTATTTGTATGGCCTTTATTAAGTTTTGTTTAAATGTTTGTACTTCGATTTGTTCTGGCATTAACTGTTTCTTATTGATTGTTTTTTGAATGTAGTATTGTTCCCAGATTTCCATTTTTTGTTGGTCTTCATTAGTTGTAATTGGGTGATATCTGGTTTTTGGTGTTTTGTGTTGTGAATGTGTGTAGCTACGTTTGATTTGTAGCTAGGTATGTGGATTTTATCTAATGCTGTTATATGTTCCTTGAATGTTGTTTCTATTGATTTTTTTTGTCATTGCTATATATTTTTTATTGCATGTGTTACATTCTATTTGATATATTCCGTTTAATTCATGTGGGTTGTGTTCTTGTTTTTCATTTATTTTGTTTATTATTTTGTTATTGGTTTTGTAGCTGCTTGTTAAGTCATCTATATATATATATATATATATATATATATATATATATATATATATATATATATATATATATATATATCATTCAAAGAACATATTTTTAAGATGGCGACACTTCTGGTTATTCCGGAAGTAAGTATTAACTTTGTTATTTGGAATGGAAATTTCTATTTTTTATTACGCTTTCAGATGTAGTCTTTTCGAAAGAAATTCCATCAGCGTTCCTTATACCTAAGTTTAGCCGTTTTGGAAATATTTGGACTTTTTCGAAAATATTTGTGGTTGTTTATTCCTTTTCAAGAATCGATAACTTCGCTGTTTTTTAATCTTTTCGAGTGCACTTCAGGCATTTTGAAGAGGACGTATGGATATTTATTCTGATGTAATCAAAACTGTAAAAGGATTAATCTAACCCCCAAAATTTTAACATAGGTTTAAGAAACTTCAAATACTCTTAACTTAGTTTTTTCAAACGAAATGATTCAATTTTTTCTTCATCAAATTAAGGAACATTAGATTCTGAATCTGTCTGTAATAATATTCTATATACCTATATTTTATAGTTTTCAAGTAATTTTGATAACTGCAGGAAATTCATTACTAGATTGATAACTTTAGAAGAGCGACAACAACAGAAGTTCATGCCAGAATTCTGAAATGTCTGGTAAATAATGGGCAGCACATAGAACATCTTAAATTTATTAATCATCTGAATATTTCACCATCATTTCAGTTTTCAAGTTTTTTTGTTTTACAATTCATTATGTTAGTGAACTTCCAAAAATGCAGAATACATTAATCAAATCTTGGTTTGAATAACTTTGAACCTCCCTTTTTCTTTCTATTTATCGGATTATACATACAGCAATTACCCTGAAAGACGACGTTTGTTCAACAAAGTTATGACAGCTTTCATTTCCATGGCAATGGCGATTGATATACGAGTGCAATTTTAAAGCTAGTAATAAATTTCCTGGAATGTTATCAAAAAATCAAAATCACTTGAAAACTATAAAATATAGGTATATGGAATACTAATATAGATTCATTTAAAATTTAATGTTCCTTTATTTGATGCAGAAAAATTTGGTGCAATTTACTTGAAAAAATTGAGTTAAAAGTATTTGAAGTTTCCTAAACGTATGTTAAAATTTTGCAGGTTGTATTAATTTTTGTGCAGTTCTAAATACACCGAAAGAAAGATCTAACGTTCCTATTTAAAATACCCAAACTGTATTCGAAAATATTTAAAAAAAACGACGAAGTTATCGATTTTTGAAAAGGAATATGCAAACTCGAACATTTTGCCATTTAAAAAATTCAAATAGCAGCCTGTGACAAACACCAGTCTCACAAAACAAATGAAACTTATATCAAAATACGGGTATTTATGTATAATTTAACCCCCTCAAATGTCAAATCTAAATGTTATACCCCTTACGCATAATACCAATTGGCGCAGTACTAATTGTGTCTATTGTATTTTATGATAAGCAATTCAAAAGATACAGGCTGGTCTGTTACAAAAAATAGAAGTTTATATCATAGCCTCAAAACGATCCTTTTTAAAAAACTAGTGACGCCCAAAAAAGTGCTTCAAGAATGTTTTTTCAAAAATAGTAATAAATAAGTTACGGCGGTGGATCAAAAATGCACAAAATTGAAAACCACCCTATATATTTTAAACAGGTCAAGAAATCTAGCTTGTAACGTGTGGGTAATTTTTTTCTAGCTTCTCTAGAAGTTGTTATTTCCTATCAAAACTGTCCAATTTGAACCGCTATGTACAAGCAATAGCTTATTTGTACGGCACAATGTACAGGGTGAGTATTATAAATGATAACCCCCTTTTATTTTCGTTATTTCTGGGCGAATTGATCCGTTCAAAAACTTATTTTGAAAATTTTTTAACGTAGTTTCTGAATCTGCTATCGCTTTTCAAGAATTAAAAAAAATGTACGAGGTGGAACAAAAAATCTAGTTTTTTTAAATGGAACACTCTATATTTTTTTACATATTATAATTTTTCAATTTTTTCTGATTACAAAAATATATAGTTATAGCACATTTGTATACGCAGTTTTTAAGTTATGACGAAATATGTAAAACGACAAATCTGTTTACGTATTACTCAATAATATACGAAGTAGCCTTTGGAAATAAAATTCTAAATTTGTATAAACGTCAAAAAGGTTAAGATTTATTAGTGCTTTTTCTATTAGTAATCTTTATTGTGTGCAAAAAACGATTATGCCTTATCATAGTTTAGAGAATAGGCGTAGAATTTTAGAAATATTCTTATATTGTAATAAAAACATGACTGCTTCACAAAGGGAGTTTAGAAGACTGTATCCGAATGAGACTGTGCCTGGCAAAGGAACATTCAAGAAAATTTACAATAAATTTTAGGACACAAATTCATTAAAGAATGCAAATAGAAGAAAAACGAGGAATACTATTGGTGAGGAAATACAAATGAATATTCTATTATCGGTTATAGAGGAGCCATGTCGGTCTACTTATTTTGTAGCTAAAGATGAAATGTAAGCCAAAGCAGCGTTATGCAAATTTTAAAAAGAAATAAGTATAAACCTTTTCACATTCGTCCTGTTCAACACTTAACCGAAAATGATCGTCGACAGAGAATACTGTTTTGCCAACAAATTATTGAAAAATATAATGAAAATAATGATTTTTTTGCGAAATGTGTTTTGGACTCATGAGTTGTCCTTTTCTACAGCTGGTTTGTTTAATAGACATAACAAACATCATTGGGCTACAAAAAATCCACATAGGGTAAAGAAAATAAAAAAACAAGGACGTTAAACTGTCAATTTGTGGTGTGGGATACACCAAAATAAAACAATTGGTCCATTTTTTTTTTTTACATACAAATCTCACAGGTGTAGTTTATCTCCATTTGCTATAAGAGCAAGTTGAGGAATATTTGGATGACCTGCCAGTTATTTTAAATTTAAGAGCAATCTGACAGCAAGGCGAAGCTCCCCCACATAACGTTAGACCTGTGACGAACTACTTAAACAAAAAATATGGCCTCTGGATAGGAAAAAATGGTCCCATCCATTGGCCGGCTAAAAGCCCCGATTAAATCCGCTAGATTTTTTTCTTTGGGGTGCTCTTAAGAACAATATTTATAGTAAAGAACTGTCGGGGGACACTGTGCAATTAAAACAGCTTATACGACGAGAACTAAATTCTTTTAACGAAAATGCAGCGGTATTTGAAGATGTGCGATCAAATTTTTTACGGCGATGTTTCAAATGCTTAGAAAACAACGGAAGTTATGTAGAAGATACAATGTAATCTTTATATTGTTTTCTAATTTTTGTAAGTTTGATACTTTTATTTTATTTGTTTCCTTGTGTAGGGTTTCGTTATATATTTTGTTGTGCCAATTATTTAATAGACATCTTAGCTAGTTTTGTATAATAAATAATTAATTATTGACAAATCATATTTTTAGGTTAAACTAATAGTTTGACGTTTGTATACAAAATTAAAATTTTGTTTCCAAAGGCTACTTCGTATATTATTATTGAGTCATACGTAAATATATTTGTCGTTTTACATATTTCATCATAACTTAAAAACTCCTTATCCAAATGTGCTGTAACTATATATTTTTGTAGTCAGAAAAAATCGTCAAATTATAATATGTAAAAAATACAGGGTGTTCCATTTAAAAAACTAGATTTTTTGTTCCATCTCGTACAGTTTTCAAAATTCTTGAAAAGCGATTCAGAAACTTTGTTAAAAATTGTTCAAAATAAGTTTTTGAACGGAATTCGCTCAGAAATAACGAAAATAACAGGGGGTTATCATCTATAATACTCACCCTGTACCATTGTAGACAAAATATACTATACTATACGATAATATACTATTTATAGACTCTATACAGAACATGTTACATACAATGCCATCTAGCAACGAATTTTTATTTCAACTAAAACGGACATGCTGCATGTTGGAAATAAACTCCTTATATATCAATAGCCCACAATCCACTAAATTATTTAGAACCCATTCAATAGGACAATGAATTACAATTGTGTGGTTAGCAAAAGAAACTAAGTTGTTTTTTTGCGTAGCAAATAACATGTGTTAACGCAACCAGGACCAGGGTTCACCATAAGAGGAAGCTGTTACAAATTAGCTTCGCAGTGAGATATATGTGGTCATCCTGCTGCGCGTTGCGGCAAAACAAAGATGGGGAACAAAGTTGCGAGCCCTCGCTATGCCCTTATTATTACCCTCATGCTGGAGTTTGTAAACACACTAAAATTAACCATTGCTTTGACCACACACAGCGTATATAATTAACTTTGTTATTGAGTTAACTTTATGATGTTTATATTATTCATTCTATGAGCTTGGAATTGCCTATGTCTCGAATCCAGATGCCTGGAGTTTTGTACTCATTACCCTGATCTTGAAATATTAAGGAACTTCCTACAGTAAAGATAATTACGGGATACAAAAGTTTTCTTTCCAAGCACACAGGTCATTATAAAAATATGTCGACGCAGAGAAATGTCGTGCCAAGTTGATGCTTAATTCTACATTAGCTGAGCAGAAAATAAAGAGGGAACCTTAAAGGTTATATACGAGTAGTGCTCTATTAGAGCTTGCTGCATTTGGAAAGACGAATAATTATTGGTTTTACTCAAATCCAACTTAGAAATCATAAATAAGACTGGACGCCGAAAAAGCGTAAAGGTAGCGAATTTTCATAGAAGTGTTTTTAATTTAAATTATTTTTTTAAAGAAAGACAACAAATTTAGTAAATAATATAAAACAATGGACATCTAAGAAGATTCAGCAGCAAATTCACCACTGGCGGTCTGAGCAGCAGTTTTCTTTTCTTCCCTGATTCTGTCGCTTTTGAGCCGACCAAGGCAGCTTTGTTGGCTGCAGTCTGGAACTTTCCACGTCCAAACTTTTAAGTATTGGTTAATCTGAGGTTGATATTTTCCAAACCAACACAATTTGTGTGTACCACCAATGAGTTTCTCAGTGCGAAAGCGCGTATCCTGGGTCCCATACAGCAACCTTTGATCATGACGAAGTCATTGTTCACTTCACCGTAGTGAGGGAAACCACCCATTGGAGTGTTGGTCTTTTCTGTTAGATCAAAGTTAGTGGACGCATTGTTGTTAACGACCTTCCCATCAACTGTATTCCAGCTCCAATGCGATAAATTTTATATATATATATATATATATATATATATATATATATATATATATATATATATATATATATATATATATATATATATATATATACACAGAATGATTCGTAGAATAATGGACAAAGAATGTATGCGTGTAGAAGACTTAAAAACATGCCGATTTTATATATAAAATTTATCTCTCACGCCCATGGTTGGTGAGCAGCAAGTGCGTTATGGTAATGAATTTTCATACAAAGGTTTTTAATAGCCATTATGTGTGTTTTTTTTAAGTAAGTAGGCATCACATTTGGTTATAGTATAACCAATATACTAGAAACAAGGTGCCAGGTTTCGAAAATTTTCGAAAGTAAACTTAAATTGTTTCCGAAAAAACTGGTCTCTTGGTCAACCATATAGGTTAATAACAAATTAAGCTATTAAAATTTGAAGCATTTAAAGAATATTCTCTACCATAACGCACTTGCTGCGTCCCGAATTTCTTTTCTTACACACATGCATTATATTTCGATGGAAAATGCAAAAATGCGATAACATAACGCGTGTTCTATTAAAAAAAAAGAGAATTTGTATCACCAACGACTTATGGGCCACATGTGATTGTAGAAATATTTTTTAAGAGGTAGCTCAAGACACTCTATAATTCATGTATAGAATTTTTTTCGTATCTTGTATAATAACGTATATATTGAGCTTTATTGATTTTTTTCGAAAATTCGGTAAAAATTATATACCATTAAACAATAAACTCTATAGCTAAGACTACTGCCAAAACACAACAACCGGGTCTATTTGAAAGGAATTTTCTGGAACCCTTTTAGTAAAATGAAGGACAATGGCGGTTAACGCTTCGACTGCTTTGCAAAACATTCTTCTTGGGATATTTTCTTTCCATAGCTCGTATTACTTTCAAGTTCTTTGCCTAAATGTTGCCAATTTTGACGTTTTAAATCACGACTTTCAATTTGTTTTTCTTTAAATGCACATAACTTTTTTACCTTTCAACTTACAGAGCTACATTTTGGTCGATAATTTACAAATAATGATATAAACCTGAGAACCAAATTTCGCTGCCTTTTCTTTGTTACTTCCGGAGATATAATTTTTTTTCTAAAGAAAACACAACATTTTCCGGGAAAACCTGGGCCGATTTTCCTGGATAACAAACTTGTCCAAGCCACTTACAAAAGGAAGATACTCACCAAATCTAATCCAAATGGGCCTATCATTTTAGTGAATTTTCTTAGAAAAAATTCACTAATGAGGAGATCTCGACTTTTGAATTTTGAAAAAATTTCTTCAAATGAGCGCGATCTAGGACCCCTAGAACCCATATCCGGGGTCAGTTTCAATTTTTATATGTATATATATATATATATATATATATATATATATATATATATATATATATATATATATATATATATATATATATATAGTTAAATAAGGCCCTTTTGGCTTTATGATAAAAAATAATTTATTTAAACCCAAAAAGTACTACTAATTAACAAAGTGATTAATTACAAGTTACAACTAACGAACTATGAATGTTGTTAATCGTGGACAAGTAAAGAATGAATTCTAAATCTACATAACTCATACTTATAAACTAGGATTGATTATGATGCAGTTTCTGATTGAACTCTGTGACTGTGCGAGGTCGATGTCATGCTGAGTGGGCTAGATCGGGCCGGATGTCGTGGTATTGTTCCTACAGCAATCGGCTACCAGGCAACGTAACTCCTCCATCCCTAATGTGAAGGACGTCCTCGTTCTTTTCAGTAAGCTCTTCAGCTGCACATAGGTTTTTTGATTTGCGTAGCATGGCATTCTTCTTGAACTTATGTACGGAGATGTAACACAAGATGACCACTAGGATGACGGTGATTATGGTAGTCATTCCCATGTGTGTTGAATGTACCAAAGGATGCAGTACATTGTGATGCTTCCTTTGCTCCATCTGACTTTTCAACTTGCTGGCTTCCTTGAGATGAATTGGATTGAATCTTATGATATGTTGCGGCTGCGGCTGTAAGGGTTGTATCAACTCGGGTACCCATGTAATGTTTGGACTGGTTTCTTCATAAGTCTCTCCATTTATAGATATCTTGCATCGTTCTTGACTGGCTACGAGGGTGTTGGTTGTGGTAGTTTGTCTGTCTAGTCTTGACGGACACTCTTCTGAGATGCTGGTCTTCTGGTTAGTGATCAGTAAGATATTTCCATTTCGGAGTTGAACGGATGCTGTGTAAGAATTGGTTGTGGTGGCAAAGAGGCATGTTGATACGTTGTCTAATTTGCATCTTTCTTCATGGGGTTGGTCAGTACATATTATGGCTTCCTCGACAGCTGGGCATTGTTCTGCTGTCCACAGATTTTTCTGGGGTGTTTCCAAATAGAAGGAAGCAGGTGGTACAAGGACTCTATTGGTTTGAGGTGTTGGGATGATTCGAAAATATGCTCCTGATGTGGGATGTAGGATAGGAACCTTCAGGAGGCAAACAATTGTATCTTTTACAGATAAAACATTAAATTTGGTAAATTCTAAAATTTTGAAAATATGATTTTGGTCAAAACTAATTAATTCATTGTTATTATAAATGAGTTTCAGATGTTCTCTAATGACCTTTAGGTCTTTTGCAGTAAATATTTCTATGTTGGTTAATTGATTGAAACTAAGTGAAATTGTTCTTTGTAATACTTTTATATTCTCTAGTAATTTTGAACTTAGTGCTATCTGAAATTCTACAACAGCCTTATATTCCGTTTCGCGTTGCATCACATTTAGGGTGATTTTTAACGAGTCTAAATTTTTGTTAATCGACTCTTGTTCCTTTTCGAATCTTTGAGTCATTATATTGGCAAATGAGTTCAAGCTATCTAATTGAACCATTATCTCGTCTTGATTCGCATACAACAATTCTACGTTTTTATTGATTTCTTTTAGATCCTCCTGGTCCAAATTGCCAGTGATCATTCTTATAACCGATCCCGCGCCATCTATGAGACCGCGTTTGTATCTAGTGTGTGTTAGCTTTTGTAATTCATTTCTTATAATTCTTAGTTGACTGTTTAGAATTCGTGTATAATATTTGTTGATGGAATTTGACTTAATTTCACTAATCTAATAAGCGTTGTATATTAACTGATTATAGTTTTCATCTATAAGGGTGAGATTAAAATAAAAATAAAATCTATGGTAGTGATTTAGGATTTTGGCGATTCCAACATATTCTTTGAAATAGCCGTTAGTTTGGATGGGTTGAAGTTGAAGGAGTAGGGCTGTCCTCAGACATAGGCACAGCAGGCTGTAAAGAAGGAAATTTCTTTTTAGTTCTTTTGGTTTTATTTAAATGAGCCGTTTGTTTTCTCGAATGGGGAAGAAGTATTTTATTGCGTGGTAATTGTATAGGGTCGGAATGAATTTTATAAAGGGGATCTGCCTTTCGGATTGGTGGTACTCTTACTGCAACGTTTTCTTCATTAATTTGGATGTTTTGTTCTCGAGTTTCGTTGAATTTCTCGAGACGTTCTGTTGCTTTATGCTTTTGCTTTTCATAAATAGACTTGTAAAATTGAAGTATTTCTTTTAAGCGTCTATTGTTATATTCCTCGAATACTGTTTGATGAGGATCGATCGGTGGTATGTCATCATATGGGCCGTAGAGTAGTTTGAAAGGAGAGTGGCCTGTCGAAGAATGTATTGATTGGTTGTATATCAATACGGCAGTGATCATGAGTGATTGGGGGTTTTCTTTTGGGTTTTGAATTTTTAGTACACGTATTTTTTCTAATAATGTCGAATGTAACCGTTCTACAGGAGAATTTGAATTTGGATTTTGAGGGGTAGTAATGTGTAAATTGATTTTAAATATGGAACAGAACTCTTTGAGTACAGCATTTTCAAATTCGCGGCCTGGGTCCGAGACCATCTTAGAAGGGTAGTTGTGGTGAGAGAAGAAGTGACGTAGTTTGTTAACGATGGTCAGGGCAGTAGTATCGATAATGTAATATGCTTGCGCATATTTACTGAACAGATCGACGATGGTTAAGAATTTGCAGTTATCAAAGCTGAATACGTCGATGTGTATAACTTCGAAGGGTCTAGAAGCAATCAGTGGTCCTTGAAACGGGGGTTTGTAAGGGTTACGATCATATTTTGCCTGAAGGCATACGTCGCATTTATTAATAAAGTCGTTAATTTGAATTTTCATGTTAGGCCAATAAAATTTTGTTTTTAGTTGTGCGTACGTCTCGTTAATGCCGTTATGGTTTTGTTCGTGATAGTCTTGTATTGTTCCTTTTTGTTCAGTAAGTTTCGTTACGTCTTGTAATCGTTTTGTACATTTAATTATTTTAACCGAACTATTGAATAGATTGGAAGCTATTATTCTAAAGTAATGTTCGAGTTGTGGGTCCAAGAATAATATACCGTAATTATTATTAGGGTTGATGTAAGATTTCAAGAAGTCAGTCATCTGTTGCAGTTCGTGTTGTCTTTGGATGTATACTCTGTAGCATTTGTTTTTAAATAAGTTGTCTGTCTTTATTTCGTTATGAGGTCCGTAATACATAATTATCTGATATTTGAAGTGATTTAAAGGGTTTTCAGAAATGGGCATAGTAAAGACGGGGTTTTCTGCAGAAGTGTGTTGTGTTTGTGAGTCAGAATGTCGTTCGTCTTCCTGAGTGTTAATACCTAAATCTTTAAGATCGTCGTCGTTTAATACTCTAAGCTCTGATGGATCTAGATTATTAAAAATTGATGCCAGATCATCGTCGTCCTCAACTGCGTTGATTTCGACACGAGATAAAGCATCGGCTACTACGTTTTCTTTACCTCTTTTGTATTTAATTTCGTAGTCGAACTCTTCTAATTTCAAACGCCATTTCACTAAACGTGAATTTGGCTCTTTAATAGAAAATAACCATACAAGTGGTTTATGATCGGTTTCGATCGTAAATTTATTTCCAAAAAGGTAAGGCCTAAAGTGCTTAGTGTTTTCGACTATTGAAAGTAGTTCCTTCTCAATTGTTGAGTAGTTCCTTTCAGCGGAATTTAAAGTGCGGCTATAGTAAGCTATGGGCCTGTCGTTTTGTGACAAAACGCCTCCTATAGCGATATTACTAGCGTCGGTAGTCAGGTGAAAAGTTTTTGTAAAGTCTGGATACGTCAGTATAGGTGAATTTGTAATAAGTTTTTTGGCTTGTCTAAAGGCATTTACGTACTCTGTATCGTTAATGTCAATTTTGGAGTCTCTCTTAAGGCATTTGGTTAAGGGGAATAGGATTTTTGCGAAATTCCTAATGAAGCGGCGGTAATAGCCTATCAAACTGAGAAATGATTTTAATTCCTTTTGAGACTTGGGTATGGGAAAATCTTTTATACATTTAATTTTGTTCGGATTTGCTTTTACCTGGTCTTTTGTGACGATATGTCCTAAAAACTCAACTTCTTTTCTAAGGAATTCGGATTTGTTTAATTGCACCTTTAAATTAACGTCCTTTAATTTTTGGAAAATTTGTTTAATATGGAGAAGGTGTTCCTGAAGGGATTTAGAAAATATTATAATATCATCCATGTAGACAAAACAGCTTTTGTATAGGAATTCTTTTAAAACATCATGCATTACTTTTTTGAAAGTTATGGCCGAATTACGGAGACCATGGGGTATTTTCACGTACTCATAATGGCCGTTATTTACGCTGAAGGCTGTTTTTTCTGAACTTTCGGGAGTTAATTCGATCTGATGAAATCCTGGTGCCAATTCGAGGGTAGTAAAATATGTACATTTTCCTAAATTATTTAGAATCTCATCGACTTTTGGTAAGGGGTATTTTTCAGTTATGGTTTTCTCGTTAAGCTTCCTATAATCCACAACTAATCGCCATTTTGTCTTTTCTGGCGAGTTTACTTTCTTTGAAATAATCCATACCGGAGAGGAATAAGGGGATATAGAAGGCCTAATAATTTTATTATCCAATAAATTTTGAATTTCCTTTTGTATTTCAATGTTCAAGTGGTAGGGGTGTCTGTATGATTTTACATGTATTGGTTCGTCATCTTTTGTTCGTATGTCATGTTTAACACAGTTGGTAAACGTAAGGTCACTGTTTTCATGGTAAAATATGTTTTTGTATTTGTGACATAAAGAAAATAATCTTGACTTTTCTTCGGCGTTGAGATGCTCTACTCTTAATTGTTTTAAAATGTTAGGTTGGTTGTGTTTTATCGTTTCGTTCAGTTCGTAATAGTTTTGTAAAGGAGTGACTTTAATTCGTTCGTTGAAGTAAACTTCGACGTTGTCAGATGTATTTTTTGTAATGGGAATTGTGCAAATGCCAGAATGAGAAGTAGCTATAGCTTCTTCTACAGTTACAGTGTTGTCGGATAGTTGGGGAATCAGAACAGTTCCATTTTCTACGTTAACAGGAATTTTGATACTATTTACGCATATTTGTTTAAAGGGCTTAAAATTTTGAGGGTTAAGTTCGAAATAGAAAGGGATCTCTGTCTTGCCTAACGTTATAGTCTGTGTCTCGTAGTTTATACGTGCTTTCAATTTCTGGAAGTGAGCAGAACCGATCAAGGCGTCGAAACGATCATGCCATTGCATGACATGAAAATCGAAGGGGAATTTAATGCCATATTCTTGTAATATAGGGAACTGAATGTTGTCAATACCTCTGGAAATTTTGCCAACGGATTTCATGGCGAAGGGTTTTTGATAGAGATATTCGCTGAAAAATTCGTAAGCCGGACCTGGATTCATGATGCTATTAGACGCACCACTGTCAATGAGTATTTGTAGGCCTAAAGAGGGTAGACAGAAGAAGGGTAGTTTGGGTTGCATGGCAATATTATTTAAGTCAAGTTTTATAGTGTTTCCGAGGCTGTATTGTGAAAATCCTGATTTTCACCATACGGTTCCTCTGGTCCCTCGAGTTCCTCGTTATAGAAGTCCTCATCAGGTTGATAATCATTATCATCCTGGTATAAATAGTCAGGCTCTTGTTCCTGCTCTTGAAAAGTTTGGTTGTTATTTATTTGAGGAATGGGGTGATTTGTACGAGGGCGATTGTTTGTTAGGTTAGTAGAAATTGACATAGGGGTTGCCTGATTATTAATTCTTCTTCCGAAGACTTGTGAATTAGTGGGGTAATTTCGTTGTTGTGGAATTGGTCTTAAGTTTGAGATAGGTCGGCTTGGAAAGGGTTGTCGAAACGTTGGTTGTTGGTTATGACTTTGTGGGGGTATTCTCTGGAAATTGGGCCGATAGTTATAATTTTGTTGGGGTATTCTCTGGAAATCGGGCTGATGGTTATAATTTTGTTGAGGTATTTTCCGGAAATTGTGGTAGAAGTCGTTTATTTTTCTATTAACTATGTGTGTTTTTTGTTGCTGAGGATGCTTGTCGTTTTGACGGAAATGAGATTCATCTTTGTCTTTTATGACTTTTAGGAAATTTACTTGCATCTGCTCGTTATCAATGCGATGGCATTCGAGCAACGCTGTTTCTAAATTAGGGATGTTTAATAACCGTAAGTGACTGTGATATGGTTCGGCTATTCCTATTTTGAAAGAAGTAACAGCTGCTGTTTCGTATTGCTGTTTCTTGTAGGTTTTTATAATGTCGTCTAGGGCTTGTAGGGAAATATGTTCGTTTAACATTTTTAATTTGTCTTGTATAGTGTTGTAAAAATCAGTGGCAGTTTGAGTTTTACGCATATAACTAGTTCGTAGATCTGTCATTAAAAGGTCTTCTGATCTAGGGTCTGTATATTGGGCCTTAAGGGCATTTTCAATATTTTGCCAAGAAATGTCGTCTAGTTTCATAAGTATATCTCGGGCTTCACCTGTGATTTTGGCCTTAATAAATTCAATAATCATTCGGTTACAATGTAGGTCGTCAGGTGTGTCGCCTTGTCTTTTGTAACATAGGATATAAGTGCGACATTGATTCAGAAAATATGCTAATTGTTTTTGTCCACCATTGTACTCGGGAATCATTGCCGAAGCTTGACAGATTCGGGTGATTGATGCCTCTGACATGTTTTGGAATTTAGGGGTTTCTGATGAATTAAAATTGAGTGAATCTGGGGTAAAATTTGGCAAGATTCTTTCTGGAATTCGGGTAAATCTTATGGGAGATCTTTCACGAAGGCTCATGTAATGTATTAATAGATATAAAGGAGATTTCCTTTTTTTTATTAATTACAGGATAATAAGGGTATAAAATTATTAATTTTTTGTTGTAATAAATGGATAAAATTTGTAATTAATAGAATAATAATCAATCCTTAAAATAAATGCTTAATTCTAAAGGTAATCAATAATTTATAACTAAAAGAATAATAATACGGTGCAAATTATTATAACTGCATAAAATCTTAATGCTTTAAAATATTTCCGTTAAAATTGTTTATCTAGAGAGTTTTTAATTACAGTGGATATTTATACGATAAAAATTTACTCTAATTGTACTAAATGTTTTAAGCTTGCTTGTTATAATGTGTATTACAAAAGCGTTTTATCTAGTTACAACGGATCACACGATTCTGTTGAAATTGAATCTTGTATAATATCGCGTCTGTAAAGATTTTTATTTTGTCATCAGTTTTTTACGTACAATGACTGAATATCAAATTAATTGCGACGGTTAACTAAGTGCATGCAGTGTTTTTATTAAGCAACGACTAACTTGTGATACTGAGTTAATTTTAGAGAAATTTCATTAGATAAAATATATTTATTAATGTAATTATCACTTAATGCTAAGAATTTGTTAAACTGTATAAAAATAATTCTGCTTTATTTCATGTATTTTCGAAAAATTAAATTTGAAAATACAGTAAAAAATGCTTCTCTTTATAACTTGTACTATGAAAAAGTACCTTGTAATAATATCAATAATTATTCGTTTAAAAAATAAGGCTTGTATGTAGTAAATTAAAAGAAATTTGTTAACGCTATATTAACAAAATATTAATTATAATAGGTATCACGAAAGAAGATAGCTTTGTGATAATATTTATAATTATTAATAATCAATTATAGGGCATTTATGAAAAAAAGGATTTTTATGATGCCTTAAATATAAGTATTGCCAAAGAAAAACTTTGTGAATACTAAAAATAATTTGTATTTACGAAAAATGAATTTTGCAAATACTTAAAAGACACAATTGCATAGGAAATGAAAGAAATGGAACAACTTACAGAAGGGAAACTGCTTTGTTGGTCATCTATGGCTTTTCTTCCAATGCCCTTGCTCTTTCTTCTTGGATGGTTCTTCCAGCACAAACGTTCAAAAACGACCGACAATTTTGCTACTTTTAAGTTGCCAAAACGTCGTTACTGGATACAGTTCGCAGCGCCAGTTAAATAAGGCCCTTTTGGCTTTATGATAAAAAATAATTTATTTAAACCCAAAAAGTACTATTAATTAACAAAGTGATTAATTACAAGTTACAACTAACGAACTATGAATGTTGTTAATCGTGGACAAGTAAAGAATGAATTCTAAATCTACATAACTCATACTTATAAACTAGGATTGATTATGATGCAGTTTCTGATTGAACTCTGTGACTGTGCGAGGTCGATGTCATGCTGAGTGGGCTAGATCGGGCCGGATGTCGTGGTATTGTTCCTACAGCAATCGTCTACCAGGCAACGTAACTATATATATATATATATATATATATATATATATATATATATATATATATATATATATATATATATATATATATATATATATATATATATATATATATATATATATGTATCACACCGATAACTCAAAAAATAATGGGCCGATTTTGATAAAATTTGGCATGTACCTTTCTTTTGTAAATGGCTTGGATAAGTTCGTTAGTGAGGAAAATCGCACGAGGTTTTCCGGGAAAATTTTGAGTTTTCATTCGAAAAAAATTCTTATCTTGAAGAATAATAAGCCGATTTTGATAAAATTTTGCATGTACCTTCCTTTTGTAAATGGATTTGATAAGTTCGTTAATCAAAAAAATCAGACGAGGTTTTTCGGGAAAATTTTTAGTTTCCATTCGAAAAGAATTCTTTTCTCAAAAAATAAAGTGCCGATTTTAATCAAATTTGGCACGTACCTTCCTTTTGTAAATGGCGTTGACAGGTTTGTTAGTCAGGAAAATCGGACGAGGTTTTCCGGAAAAATTTTGAGTTTTTATTCGAAAAAATTTTTTTTCTTAAAGAATAATAGGCAGATTTTGATAAAATTTGGCATGTACCTTCCTTTTGTAAATGACTTTGATAAATTCGTTAGTCATAAAAATCGGACGAGGTTTTCAGAGAAAATTTTGAGTTTTCATTGAAAAAAAAATTTTATCTTAAAAAATAAAAAAGCTATGATAACCAAATTTAGTAGAAAGGTTTACGATATAAAAAGTAAACTATACACGAAAATTTAGATTTCTATCTTACAAGAAAAAAAAGTTATAATAAAATATTTTGTGCCAGATCATTTCTATGAAAATTCACTACCATAACGCAATTGCTGCGTCCAGGCTTTTTTTGAGTTATCGGTGTGATACATATATATATATATATATATATATATATATATATATATATATATATATATATATATATATATATATATATATATATATATATATATATATAAATTGTGGTAGAAAATTTTCGTAATAATATTTCAAATCCGATAGCTCAATAAATTTCCCCTTAAGCCAGAATCTTCAATCTTGAACCATAGTAACACCTATGTAAACGCACGTGGGTACTAAATTAAAGAACACTAAAGATAACTACAAGTTGGTTCTAAAAAACCTTTTTTGGTGTTAATTGTTTTCAAAAACTGGATGGGTTGACTAAAACGAAACCATCCAAGCAATTAATATGGAAAAATACCTGCCATATTTATAATTTGCCAGGTACATTCCCTTTGCAGATATTTTTTTTCTGAAATGCTTTTGTAACTTTAATGAAATTTGCAACACAATTTTTTTAAAGACAATTGCAGTACTTACATATTATATCTAAGACCAATTTTTAATTTTTTAGCTTCATATAAAATAAATTTTTTTTCAAATACTCGGTAACTGGGACTCTAAAATCGATCTCCAAGCTCCATTTAAATTTAAAGAATGAGTTTTAATAGTATATCTTAAAAAGTGTACAATTCTGATGAAAATTCCATACTATAACGCACTTGCTGCGTACCGAACTTTTTGACTTTATACCCACTTCAATTTTTTTTTAAATAACGACGTTGATAGAAGAGAACCAATTACCAAATATAGTTGTTATATGTTGGGGTTAATTGCTGCAACACAGCTGTTTCTTGTAATTATTAAGGCCTCTTCCCAGGTCAACAATATCTCGCCCAACCATGGGCGCCAGAGAAAAAATCGGCATGTTGTGAGGTCCTCCACACGCACATATTATGTGTCCATTGCGTTTTGAATCACACGTGTATAAAAACATGTAAAAACTGAAATTGACTTCGGATAACTGTTCTAGTGGGCCCTTTCATGCTCATTTTAAGAAACCTTTTCAAAATTTAAAAGCCTCGGTTTTCTCAATTACGAATTTTTTCTACGAAAATTTGCTAAAAAATTATACACTACTCCACCACAAACTCTACAACTAAAGCTGTTGCCAAAGCATCAGAGAAAGGGTCTATTTGAAATGAATTTTCTCCAAATATTTTAGGAAAATGAAGGACAATGGTGGTTGAAGCTGTACTTACGTCTTTTTAAAACACATTCCCTGCGGCACTTGGTCTACATAACACGCATTTGTTTCAGGTTTTTTTTATCTGAAGAAGGCCAATCATGGCTTTAATGTTTTAAGAAGAAAAATTTGGGATGAAGCAAGTGCGTTATAATAGTGTATTTATATTAAGTGCTCAAATTCGAATAACCCAATTGCTACTATAAACCTGGAACGTTGAATTTTGGCATATAGTAATGTCCTTACGGAAGCAAGATATCTACCAAACTTTATTTTTTAGATTTTTCAGAAAAAAATAATTTTTTGTAGACAAACTGGTCCGACCGGGCCTGGCTAACGAACTCGTCCGCAGCCTTAACAAAATGAAGATATGTGCCAAGTTTCGTTTTATATATATACATATATATATATATATATATATATATATATATATATATATATATATATATATATATATATATACAGGCTGTCCCACGTAAGGCGTGCATTAGAAGTTTTCGAATTAATATTGGTATTTGGAATCTGAAAATTTGCAAATGGATGTATCACCATCCGCTCATTATAACTAAAATATGTTGGTGACTGTATCATTTCTGGTTATACCGGAAGTTACCAACAACTTTCTTAATTTTAATGTAACACCCTATTATTATTGCATATTCTGAATGAGCATGCAATTATGAGCAAAACCACTTGCCTATACTGGTGTCAGCCGTTCTCAAGATATTCGATTTTCTATTGTTTTTCCGTCATAAAGTTGTAAATATTTGAAATGGCAATTCTCGGTCATCAAGTATGCCATGATTCTGAAACTTAGCGTAACTATAGTCCTAATGGTCGGAATTCTTCTTATTGCGAAAAAAATTACAAAATAGATACAGGGTGTTGCTTAACAAAGTTCAAATATTGATAACTTCAAACACCAAAAACTATTTTTTTCCAAATAGAACACCCTGTATATTTTCATCGCATATCATTCGGAATGATATTCTGCTTCGATCTGTATCAGCATTCCCTATACATATCTCGGGTGATTACCGAGTTATGATGGGAAATATGTGGATTTTGTATTATCCGAGATAATACTCTTTTCTTTTCTTTGTATTGATAAAATTATTAATAATAATAATAATTATTATTATTATTATTATTATTTTTATAATCAAAATAATAATAATAAGAATGATAATAATATTAACACGTAACTATACAACGGTATCGGGGGATGTTAATAGATACCACTAGTAAGCTTTGGGTATAGGGCAAAGAGAACCCAGAATTTTTCATGTAGGTATTCCATTCATATTCTGGACGAGAAGAATGAAAGCCTGTATTAGGTTTTATTATATGAATGTCGCTCTTTAGATTAATTGAATAAATCTGAAGAAGTATTTTTTCCATTTCATTTTTTCATTTCTGTGTGTTCGAATACGTTTCACCTCATACCCTTTAAAAAGAAGACATTCCGATTCGACCTGCACTGTTTTAGAAATTATAAATCCTCTATTCAACCCAACATAGTAAGGAATGTTTATGAATCGCCCTGAAACTTGATTACTCAAAATGAAAACAAGTTATAGAACCATCTAGCAGTACGAAAATATATCAGTGACTTTTAATACAGAAAATAGTCAACGAAACAGTGATAGAATTAATTTTAAAAATGCGTATGAGTTTTAACACAAAATATGCTCTATATGACCACCATTGACTTCAAGACACTTTTATAATCTTCTTTGCAATCCAGAATTAGTGGCCTTTGGGATCACTTCTGGAGCGAGATCATTAAAAGCTTGTCGCACTTGAGCCCTTAGTTCTTCTCGGGAGGTTATTTGGCTGGAATAAACTTCATTTTTAATGTGACCCCATAAGAAGCAGTCAGGTGGAGTCAGGTCTTGTAATCTGGCAGGCCAAAACCATGGACTGCCGGGTCCTATCCAACGATCCTCAAACATTCTTGTCAACTCATGGTGTACAGCTGCCGTAGAATGTGCTGGAGCGCCATCTAACTGGTACCAGAATTCTGCATCAGGCAAACCAGTCAAGATACCAGCAACAACTTCACGAAGTATTCTACGATAGCTTTCTGAGGTCAACATTTCCTCGTAGATATGGAAAAAAACTCTTCAATTTTCAATAACAGCGAAAACATTGAAACTGAATTCATACTGGAAATGCGCTTCACGCATAAAGTGAGGATTTTCATCTGCCCAGAAATGACATCGCTTCCGATTGATGATACCTTTTCTTGTGAATTTTGATTCATCCGTCCATAAGATCCTATCTAAGATATCTGGGTCTTCCTGGATCCGTACCATCAACTATTCACAAAATGCAACCCTTCTAATGTGGTCACCCTCCCGTAATCCATGCACTGTCCTTTGGGCATATGCAAGCCATCCATACTTAGAAAGAATTCTTTGAATTGATGTTCGAGTTAGTCTTAAATCTTCTACTGCCTGCCTGATAGAACCATGTGGATAGGCCGTGAAATAACTCAACACTATTACTGGAACGATTTCTTCTATTTTTAAATTACCATTCCAGTTATTCCGAAAATTTGACTCGATTCTATAAGAGCAATTGTATCAGGTGGCCATATTTCAGAAGCTAATCTGACAGCGTAGGAAAAAAATTATCACGAGGAAATTGGCTCCACAAAATTGCGTAAAATATTTTCGAGCTTCTAAGGTGACCGCCAGGACGTAATAGCCATGACTAAATAAAAAATTGGATTTTTTTCTGTATTTTGGTGAATTAGCGAGTATTAAAAATTTATGCAGTATTATCATTTAATAATTTCGAATATACCATCATTTTCACTGTTGGACTTTTCCTTAAAAATAAAATGGTGGGGTGACGTCAAAAAATCTATTTCTTCAAGTATCGATTACTTTGGCTATACAAAACTAAATTAACAAATTTCGCCTCGTTATAGAGGGCTTTTTTAGACGATCGACAGTAATTTGAATTTTTTAAATAATAATGTCATCCTCGTCAGTAAAGCACGTTACCTGATAATTTAATAAAATTCCAGATTTTTCAAAAAAAAAATTAAGAGGAATGTAATATTTATTTTCGCACGATGAATTAGAGAATGGAAAGCTTTAGATGCGAGTGCCAACTCGACAATTATTGTCTAACAGTAGATATTAGAAACCAAAGTTAACTAAATATTAGATTTTCCAGCGAAATACATTTTACTTGAAACTAACCTCATCGAACTAAATTAGATAATCTTATGTCAAAAATCATCAATAATTTGTAAAATACCCTGCGGAAAATAAATGTAAGAACACGGTTTAGTAGTATCGCTATTTCCAGTCATGTCCTGTATATTGATGCACATAAGCCTATAAAATATTTCGGATCGCCAGTAAAGTTTAGTTAATATATTAACTACCATTCAAAGTTAATAATACAGCATCTTTTCAAACTGAACTTAGGAATTGTTAGTAAGAAAGAAAATCAAATAGCGGGCGAAACTAAATAACTATAATGTGAATAATATAAAGAAACTTGCGAAACAAATATGCCCTCATACAAGCAAGATATTATATTTTCTGGCATACCATAACTGTTTGAGAAGCTACTATTAACGCTGTGAGATTCACGTGGCCTCTAAAGAAGAAAAATGGACGTAATTTTTTATGATGCAGCTCGTTTTAATATGCGACGAAAACCGGAACATCAGCTGAAATTTATAGAACTCACACTTTAATCAATTTCTGGTTCGTCCGGAGAGAGTGGATAAAAAAGAAGCGAGACCGAATCCGCTATTAATTTAAATGAGTGAGCGAGTGCAATGCCTCCAGAGAATATCGAAGGCGATGTCAGCAGGAAGACCAGCACATCAGCGGAGAAAAGCTCCGCGTAAGCTGAAAGCTTTTACGTCACTAAACTCCGTTGACCGTGTAAACTCTAACAGTGAACACCTTCCTTATCTGCTGCCCGTTCGACTACTTAGAGCTTTATTCACCCATATAGTGGATACGTCACACACCATTGTACAGTGTATTTTATATATTGCGACTTTTATAGAGTAAAATGGCTTTCCTGATTCACTGGATTAAAACTTTTACAGGACTTTTCACATTATCGTTACACTACTATAGAAATGAACGTTTGAAATTATTTTGTTCACTGACGGTTCGGTGCCTGCATGTTTCTACCAATCTGTTGCACGATATAGAAATTCCAATGTAGCAAGTGCGTTATTGTAGCGATTTTTCATTGAAAAGTTTTTCAATGTAATATAAATTATAATAACTCCATTCGACGATCAATGTAAGAATATAATTATTGTTGTGCCTGATGGAACTAGTACATAATTTTATCACAATAAACCTATACAGTGCGAGAATGTTACTTTGTATAAGAACGTGAAATTAATATAGCTTCTTTACAAAAAAAGTCCTGACGCAGCAAGTGCCCTATGGTAGAGAATTTTCATATACATGATCTGTAACCAAATATTTTTCTATAACGTTTTTTTTTTCACGCATCTTAAAAATCTAAATTTTAGCACATAGTTTACCTTTTATATCGTAAAACTACCTACCAAATTCGGTTGCCATACTTTTTTTAGTTTTTGAGATAAAAAATTTTTAGAAATAAAACTAAAAATTTTCCCGGAAAAGCTGGTCAGATTTTCCTTGCTAACGAGCTTATCCAAGCCACTTATAAAGGGAAAGTACATATGACAATTTTATCAAAATCGGCTCATTATTTTTTGAATTATTGGTGTCAAACGTACATAATATATATATATATATATATATATATATATATATATATATATATATATATATATATATATATATATATATATATATATATATACAGAGTGTGTAAGATAAAGAGGGTCACTATGGGGATCTCCTTGATGGTTTGTCAAGGGCTCGGGGTGAGCCCCTAGAAAGCAACCGTCGTGCCGTTTAAGAGGAGCAGGAAGTGCGACAGCTACAGAACTCCCACTATACGGTAGGAGCATTCCAATGGCCAGGGAGGTAAAATATCTTGGGGTCGTATTGGACTCTAAGCTAACCTGGAATGGTCACACTGGAATAATACTGCGTAAGGCAGTCATGACCTTAGCCGTCACTAGGCGGCTATATGGAAAAATGTGGGGACTAAGACCTAGTATGAGCCACTGGCTGTACACAAGGGTGTTTAGACAATCGTTAACATACGAACACTGGTCTGGTGGCCTAAGGTCACACAATCCACTGCCAAACAAAAACTAGGCAAGATCCAAAGGATGGCTTGACTAGGCATCACAGGGGCTATGTATTCTACCCCAACAGCCGCCATGGAGCTGTTGCTGGATCTGCCCCCCTACACTTAGTTATTATGGGGGAGGCCAGACTAGGACTATACAGACTAGCCTGCAATGGTAGACTGAATATCAAGCCAGGCTTCAGGGGCCACTGCAAAATTCAGGAGATCGTGAAGGAGCCCATGCTTGAAATGAGGTCAGACTTCGCGAGCCCGCGAATCTGCAGGGAAAACAACTTAGAATGGAAATCCCCGACCGCCATCCTGCACTGTGTGTGGGAGAACAAGAGGAGGGGCTACACCAACAAGCGGACCCTCCTAGCCACAGACAGCCAGGCAGCCCTTAAGATACTAAGTAGCCCACGGGTAAATTCTTGGCTGGTGAGTGAGTGCCAAGACGAGACGAGCGACCTGTCTGGGCAGAATGAGGGGACCCTCATCTGGGTGCCGGGTTACTCGGGGGTCAAAATCAATGAAGAAGCTGACAGTCTCGCGAAGAGAGGGTCAGCAGAACCATTTATGGGACCAGAACCGGCTCTGGGCGTGACAAATAGCCCTGCCACGGGAGCCATTAAGTTCTGGGTCAGAAACCAACACAAGATGTACTGGGCAGACTGTCCAGGGCTCAGAGATGGGAAGTCAATAATTGACAAACCCAGTTCAAAGAGAGCTCTGGAGCTACTAAATCTTAGCAGAGGACAGCTCAGAAATACAACAGGTCTCTTCACGGGACACATGGCCGTCAAGAAACACCTGCATAAAATGGGGCGGTTCGAAGAGGACCTCGCATGCAGACTCTGCGGCGAGGGGGAGGAATCAACCCAGCACATCTTGTGCGAGTGTACAGCTCTGGACCGCAAAACACAGTCAGTCTAGACTGGAGACAGAGCAATATAGAACTCCACCCTACCAATCACTGTGCAGACTAGTTCAAGGCACAGTGATTTTGGAATGGGTGGAGTAAGACTAATGGTATGCACAATCAACCAAAGGTTGCAGTGCTCTCGGGGCGGCGAGGCCGCGGACGAGCCCTGAGGGGGAAAATTGGGGATCTCCAAAACGGTAGCAAATACAGACTTGGTTAAATAGGAGAAAAGTTGCGTACTCAAAGGCCCAATAAAATGACAATTAGACATCTCCGAAATTTTGTTTTTGTTTTTGAGATATATTTTTTTTTTCTAAACTTAATGATGGATCTTTCATTTTCTTTAACGTAGCATTGCTAATTTTTGAATCGGGACCATCATCAACTATGTTTTTAATGCGGCCCTCATTTTCTGATATTATATTCCGAAAGCCGTTTTTATTCCAAATTCAGTGATGTGTCACACTTTGTGGGTTAGTACCATTTTAGTCTTTTTTCGAGCTTACTCAAGAAAATTCCTACTAGGGACCTGTGCATAGCTTTTAAACTTAAGTAGTAAACAACTAGCTATATTAGTTAACCCTAATTTGCTATAAGTCCTTTTATTTGGCTGTCTTCTTTCCGGGTAGTTCCGCAACTTCATACGCTCCGCAACAGAACAATTTCGGTTGGATGATATGAAACATGCCAACATGTCAAATTTTTCTTCGTTAGAAAACATATTTACTAGAAACAGTTACGAATTATTAGACAACAAATTAAACAAGAAACTAATGTGTCAAAAGTTAATGTTACTGTCAATTCGAATACGGCTATTGTCACATCCATTTATTTTCCAAAGCATACTTTTGTCTTTTTAATTTAAGTTTATTTGTTCTGTGTTTATTCCATGAAATTATTGCCTCAATTTATCCAGTGGGTTATTATTAAACGCCTAAATGACATAAAGTGCTAACTGATATAGCTAGTTGTTTAGTATTTAAGTTTAAAGCTGTGTACAAGGTCCGTAATAGGAATTTTCTTGATTAAGGTCGAAAGAAAGATTAAAATGGTACTAACCACAAAGTGTGACACATCTCTGAATTTGACATAAAAAGGCTTTCAGAATATGCTATCAGAAATTAAGGTCCGTATTTAAAAAAAAAATTGATGATGCACCCAGGTAGACGAAACGTCCGAATCAGAAATTGAAAACGCTCTGTTAAAGAACACAAAAAGTTGCTGTAGTGAAGTGTCATCGGTATTGGTGTACGTCTAGCATTAAGGCCAGAAAAAATAATACGTAAAATCGAAGAATCCAAATTTTTAATAATATATCAAAAACTAAAAAGAGAGATGTCTAACCTTTTTTTAACGTGTCCAACATCGCTTAGATACGAGACCGACCGCTTTACACCCTTCCGAAGGGGGTAACCCAGTACCCTTCGGTTCAGAGGCATACGTTCTTACCTCTGGACCACCGAAGATCTCAGACATACTTAAATCATCAAAAGCACACTACACACAACATACATTAATTTTTTTATTCTTAAGTAAAAAAAGTAATAAAATATGTGTGTGTTTTATTTCTTTAACTTCGGCCTATTTCTGCGACTATTGCAAATCACCGACGCCAGGGAGCAGTTTCACCTCACTATCCTGGAAATTTTGCCGAACCTCTGCCTTTCTGTAAGGAGGGTAGGGATCATTAACGTGCCCAACATTGCACCCGGGACCGACGGCTTTACGCTTCCTCCGAAGTGCGGACCGTGCAAACATGCAACTTGCTCAAATACCATGGCACAACCTCGGTTGATGTTAATTGTACAGTATGTACTGAAAAAGTAAAAGGAGTACCCTGGGATGGAACCCAGTACTCTTCGGTTCAGAGGCACACGTTCTTACCATTAAACCATCGAGGTTCTGGTGATAAAATAAATTAATAAATTAAAAATATTAATAATTCAAATGACAAATATTCTCTAATAGAATTAAAACAATTTTCTTGTAAATATTTTAAAAACGGAATCCATGTCGTGGATTAGACTGTGTTTTTCAAGAAATTTTTGTAATTCGTTGTTTATATACTTTTCCATCACTTTAGAGACGACTTGAAGGAGACAAATAGGCCTGTAGTTTCTAGTAAGCGCCTTGGATCCTTTCTTGGGGACGGGTTGTACTCGATCACTTTTCCGGTTACTAGGGAATATGCCTCTATTCTCATTGAACTTCGTATTCTATGAAAAATACCGGGTGTGTTTCTTATAATATCACATGATGCGATAATACGATTTTTGAGGTCATCGATGTTTTCAACAGGACTTGAATAAACTAAGGTTTTAAGAAAACCCCACAGGCAAAAATCCAACGTATTCAATTCAGGAGATCGGGCAGGCTAATTCTGTGGACCCCTCGACCTATCCGACGATTTGGGTGAACTTCGTTCAAGTAGTTACGAACGTTGATACTAAAATGCGCCGGAGCCCCGTCCTGCATGTACCACATTTGTTGTCTAATTTGTAAAGGAATATTTTCAAGAAGTAGGGGAAACTCTTCTTCGAGTAGGTGACAGTACACTTCTCCATTTAGTCTTATCGGAGGAAAATATGGTCCAATTAAGTCATCGCCAATTACAGGAAGCCACACATTTAATGAAAACTGGTGTTGAAAATGAGTTTCAGTATTTTCGTGTGGGTTTCCTTCAGACCATATGTGGTTATTATGAAAATTTCTAATAGATCCTCATGAAATGTTCGCCTCATCAGTAAATAAAATACGAGATAAAAACTGTGGAATTTGCGTGATGATTTGAAGCATCCACTGACAAAAAATTAAACGAGGTAAAAATAACGAGGTAAAAAAAACGAGGTAAGAGCGCTTGAACTCGTTAGGTATGGTAGGGATACAGTAGTTGTTCTTTTAAAATTCTACATACCGTGGAATAGCTGACATTTAAGACTTGAGCGATTCACTTGTACTTGTACCAGGAGATTCTTCAATTAAATTGAGGATAGGCTCTTCAATTGCTACAGTTCTTACCTCTCTAGAGCGCCCGAAATCGGCGGCACTTCTTAAAAATTTTCCTTCTTCTTGCAGACGTTGATGAATGCGTGCGAATATGCTGTGATGGGGTACAGTTTTATTTGGATATAAATCAGTGTAGAGGCGCTGTGCTCTTAATCCATTGCCATTAGCACGGCCATATTCAAAATGCATATCTGCCATTTCAGAATTGGTATAATTTACCATTTTATTCACTTATTTGTTCTAAGTGTTTAAAAAATTCTCGATAGATTGACAGCAACCAGAACAATTAATATTAGTGTAATTATGACGTTATTTGACAACCTACCACGTACTTTATTTTTCGGGAAATAACAACCACTGTAAATTCATGTGACATCCATCTGAGTAATTTTTTTTTTTTTTTGTGATGAAACTAACAATTTTATGAGAAAATGTCAAAATATAAAAAAGTTGCTAAATGAATTCTTCTTTCTAAATAATTTTTTTAAACAGAAAACGGTACACACAATAAAAGTACTGATAAAAAATAAGGTAAGGGTAGGTTTTTTCACCCTCTTGTGATCACATTATAGGGTTATAAAATCCATTTAAAACTGTCATTTTGTAGGCATCTGCAAAATTTCTTTTTTAAAAATTATTCCATAACAGAGAAATTTAATGAAAACTTTTTTTGCCAAAATTTCAAAGGGCTGTAACTTGGAGGAGAAGAGGTTTCAAGAAAAACTTTATAAAAAAGACACCCCTTATTTTTCGCCAAAGAATCACCCTGTAAAATTTTTCGCATCAATTTAGAAACAGCCTTTATATATATCCAACCGATAACTCAAAAAAATAATTAACCGTTTTTGATGAAACTCGACAGGTGCCTATCTTTTATGAATAGCTTGGATGAGTTTGTTAGTCAGCAAAATCGGACGAGGTTTTCCGGGAAAATTAAAAAAATTGAGTTTTTCAAATTTTGCATAAAGGTTGATTGTACCATCATTTGTTTCTCTTTTGGTTTTGAGACATTTTTCAGTTGTCATATAAAAGTACTTAATTGAAAACTAATGGGGGAAAAAACTCATTAGCCAAGCAAAAAATTTTGGGTTTTTTTTCAAAAAAAAAACATTTTTCTCCGAAAATTACAAAGTTATTTAAAGATATTTGGCTGATATATTCCCTTGGGAAAGGTTTTACTACATACCAAAATTCAACTTTCTAAGTTTATCGAAAATTGAGTTATCCAAGTTCGAAGCATTTAATAAGAATTCACTACCATAACGCACTTGCTGCGTCCCGAACTTTTGGTGAATTTATATTTTTAAAATTTTTTTGTTTACAAACCAACAAAACATTGACTATCAGCACATTTCTTATCGGAATGAGTGAAATGCGTTTTTGCATCTTCAACTGTGAATAACTTTTAAACGAGTTGATAAAACTTAAAAAAGTGCGCTGAATTCAGAAAAGAAAGAGCTTTCAAATGATGTAACACTCGACCCATGTTCCCTGTTTAAAATATAAGGGTTGTTATCACCACCCTTAAGTGGATAATGTGACAAAGTTGAGTTTTATGCCAAAACATGTCCCACTTTATATTAAAATTGCGTGTTTCAGCGTTTCTTAAACAATTCTCTGGACGCAAAACTATCTGCGCCACCCTATATATATATATATATATATATATATATATATATATATATATATATATATATATATATATATATATATACATACATACATACATACATACATATATATATATATATATATATATATATATATATATATATATATATATATATATATATATATATATATTTATCAAAAAATTGTGGGAACGCCGTCAGTTGTGGAATAAAACTCTTTATTATAGGCCGAGCTTTCGGAAAAATTTATTCCTTTATCAAGGCTACAACATGGAAAGAAAAAAGTTTACAATTTACGTGGAAAAAATATAAAAGTTTAAAATACTTACATATAACATGAGTTTTACTAAAATATTTATCTAATAACAAACATAAAAGAAAACCTTTTGATGAATTTGATTGAAGTCTAATAAATGCCAAACTGACATATAAAGCTAAATATTGTTTAATTGAATTTGTTTTTTGTTTTTGTCTAGGAAATATAAAAAGGGGTAGTGATTTCTAAAATTATTATCTTTCTTTAAGTTTATTAAATTTTCGTTAAAAGTAATTTCAAATTCTTCTAAACACATTCTTTTATTACTTAAGGTTTCACAGTGTAAAATAGAAACATTACTAAAATTTATATTATGGCCCGTGTCGAGATTATGTTCTGACAGAGCGCAAGTTCTTTTTTGTAAACGTATGTCACTTTTGTGCTGTGTTAACCTATCTTTAAGGACTCTGCTTGTTTGGCCAATGTATCTTAAACTACAATTATTACATGGAATACAATATACCACTCCAGACACTTTGGAAATTTCATCCTCACTTACAATTAATAACATTTTCAGTAAACTCAAAAGTAAGGATGAAATTTCCAAAGTGTCTGGAGTGGTGTATTGTATTCCATGTAATAATTGTAGTTTAAGATACATTGGCCAAACAAGCAGAGTCCTTAAAGATAGGTTAACACAGCACAAAAGTGACATACGTTTACAAAAAAGAACTTGCGCTCTGTCAGAACATAATCTCGACACTGGCCATAATATAAATTTTAGTAATGTTTCTATTTTACACTGTGAAACCTTAAGCAATAAAATAATGTGTTTAGAAGAATTTGAAATTACTTTTAACGAAAATTTAATAAACTTAAAGAAAGATAATAATTTTAGAAATCACTACCCCTTCTTATATTTCCTAGACAAAAACAAAAAACAAATTCAATTAAACAATATTTAGCTTTATATGTCAGTTTGGCATTTATTAGACTTCAATCAAATTCATCAAAAGGTTTTCTTTTATGTTTGTTATTAGATAAATATTTTAGTAAAACTCATGTTATATGTAAGTATTTTAAACTTTTATATTTTTTCCACGTAAATTGTAAACTTTTTTCTTTCCATGTTGTAGCCTTGATAAAGGAATAAATTTTTCCGAAAGCTCGGCCTATAATAAAGAGTTTTATTCCACAACTGACGGCGTTCCCACAATTTTTTGATAAATAACACTATTACCGTCACAAAAATTTAATACTATATATATATATATATATATATATATATATATATATATATATATATATATATATATATATATATATATATATATCTATATATATATATATATATATATATATATATATATATATATATATATATATATATATATATATATATATATACATATTTCTTATTTAGTATTAAACGGTTTAACTAAATAATGGCGATCACAATAACTAGAAAGAATATAAAAAATTCTCTGCACTCTTTCAGAAGCTGATATTAAAGTTTTTTAGATTTTTAAATCAACATAAAGAAGTATTTAACATCTTCAATTTAGAAGTTTTATTTTCAAATATGTCAAGAGAAAATTAATTCCTTTGCGGTGTTAACCGACCCTAAGTATTTTATTTGTCGGTCGGGCTGTGTGTAGAAAAATAAACGTTGGTGCAAGTGGCTACCACAGAATAAATTAAACTTGAGCTATTTAATTACTGCAACACAGTACGGCAAACACACACTGCGTCGAATTTTTCGTAGAGCGGTATTACCAACTTATCTGATAAAATACCCCTGCAATGACTCAGCTAGACTAGGAATAATTGTAGAGAGAAACGAGCAACTTGAATTCATTATTAAAGTCACTGTAGCTGGTGCCACGTTTCGACGCAATTAATCTTACTTTTTTGCAGAGAACATTTTCGTGTATTTGAATTATTAATTTGTCTGTTAATATTTCAGTCAAGCGTAAAATATACTCCCCTTTCATCATTACCAGCCATACCATGCAAAGTGTAGCATATAAATTTTGCTTTTGGTGCTTTGTTTTATGTGTTTTAAGAATAGTAGGAGTAAAAATACTTTTACTAATAGTCCAAACTAAGTGGTAAAGTTAAGATATAATCTTTTTAGTGAGATAGTAACCCAGTGCTGATCCTAAGTTGAGTTAATTATATACAGTCCATGACGGAAGTATGGAACAAATTTAAATGAAAACAAAATAAATTCTTTTTGTGAAAAATCCTCTGGCACGTCCATTTTACCTGATAAAAATACACATTTTTGCATAAAGGTTGATTTTACCATCATTTGTTTCTCTCTTGGTTTTGAGAGATTTTTTAGTTGTCACAGAAAGAGTATAATAATGTTGTCATCATGTTTATGAATTTTTTCAAGTACTTAATTGAAAACTAATGCGGGAAAAATTCATTAGCTAAGCAAATGAAATTGATGATGATTAATTAGGTGTTCGAACTGCCATCCACCGACTTCTTGACAACTCACAAGTCTATGTAGAAGTTCTTCCTGTCCATCTTTGCCAGTTCTGCGCATTTCATCTTTAATCCGATTTTGCAGTTCAGCTAAATTCTTTGGTCTGTTGATGTAGGTATTGGACTTTAAATAACCCCATCAAAAGTAATACAGAGGCGGCGTGAGAAATGGGGATCTCGCGGTCGATTATATCGACCATCGCCCGCCAATTCACCTTCTATGAAAGCAATTGTCTTGAGCGCGCATAGTGCGTGTGTGTGCCGTCCTGCTGAAACAATCTGGTATTCTCTAAAAAGCCATGATCATTGTCTTTTGGCAAAATTCCTGCAAGCGCTGAAACAAGATAATTTTGTAAAACTCTAAACACGGATAAGTTCGTCAACCAGGAAACGAAATTTCGCAAAAATTTTTAGCTCCGAAAATAACAGAGCCATAGCAATGAAATTTAGTATGCGAGTTTATGCTGTAAAAAGTAAACTTTATGCATAAATTCACATCATTATTACTAGAAACAAGTTCATCAAGCTACAATAACTGTGTATTGTACAGATTTTATTAAATTCCCAACTTTAAAAACGGTTATATCAATTTTTTTACATTTTGTGCCATCTGTCACTTTAACGTCGTTATTGTTGACAAACGATTTATCGGTTTCCTGAATGTTAGTGGGCGCGATTTCCCGATCGCTTGTTCGGGTAGTATGTTTTACTCGTGTGATTTTTATTGTTTGACATTCTTTGAATTATGATTGATGCCTGTAGTATGCGTTGACAAACGATTTATCGGTTTCCTGAATGTTAGTGGGCGCGATTTCTCGATCGCTTGTTCGGGTAGTATGTTTTACTCGTGTGATTTTTATTGTTTGACATTCTTTGAATTATGATTGATGCCTACGCATGGCAGCTGGTCACTCTTTGTCAAGCATTGGACTTTAACCACTTAAGTCGTTTCAATTCATGTCGTTCAGTTTTTATTTTGAATTTTGAAAGAACTTAAAATTTTGTGAACTAAGTTACCTAAAATTGACAACATAGGTTTATTTATATCATTCCTACAAAGCGTGAAGTGTCATTCTGGAACCACTAATACTTTAAAAAATATAGCGTAATAAAAAATAGCTTTTTATATTTTTTGTAGGATTTGTTTGTTATAGCTGATTTACGAAGTCGTCCATGATATTAACAAAATAAAGATATGTGCCAATAATTCGCCAAGAAATAGCCTTGGTGAAACGGCCAACAACATTAGATGAATTAGATGTTCAAGTTAGAATTGTATTCGTAAACATTGCTCCGGCGCATCTGCAGAATGGATTTGGGCGCTTTTGTTAATAAAAACGTAGATATTGTTAAGAAGTAAACGGAAAACAATTTGAGCAGTTATTGTGAACTTTTTCAAGTAATAACTGATTTTTAAAATTTGTTCTATTTATTGAAGTATCGGTTCAATTTTTTTATTTTCTCCGGTATTCTAGAATAAACAACCAATGGTATACCGGTATAATATTATATTTATTAATCGATTATGACACCAAATTAAACCTAGGTTGCTAGGTTCTATTTATTGAAGTATCGGTTCAATTTTTTTATTTTCTCCGGTATTCTAGAATAAACAACCAATGGTATACCGGTATAATATTATATTTATTGATCGATTATGACACCAAATTAAACCTAGGTTGCTATTAGCAAAATCAAGAAGGCCGCCTCTTACAGATACCACTTGCACAAGACAAATAAACCTCATCACAAAATATGGGTATTTATGTATATGACCTATGGCAACCAAATTTCGTATGCGGGTTTATGTTATAAAAAGTAAACTATGTGCTAAAATTAGGGTCTCTATTACTAGAAAAAAGTTACAAGCATTTAATTAAAAAAACGTTTAGTATCAGACCATTTCTATAAAAATTTACTACCATAACGCACTTGCTGCGTATTTTAGTAGAAAAATTTAATTAACGACATATATATATATATATATATATATATATATATATATATATATATATATATATATATATATATATATATATACACATACATACATACATACATACATACATAAACATATAAAAAGTGACCCCGGATATGGGTTCTAGGGGTCCTAGTTCCCGCGCATTTGAAATTTTTTTTTCGACGAAAAGACAGAGTTCCCTAAAAAGCCATTTCATTGAGTAAGTGAGAAGTTTTCGAAAAAAAAATCTTTAATATCTACTTGTAAACTATATCCCCATTTTATCCCATCTCTTGCTTACAAATGTTTGTATAAAAGACTGGACAAATAAATATTTCACTTTATCACTGTAGTCTGTATCATTTTGATAGCGACAACTTGTAACTTCTTTATCAGGTCCTCATCCTAAATAATAAGTTATGTAAGAATGTTATCGACCAGTGTTAGCAGGCCATGAAAAATTACGTAAATACGTTACGAATGCCTCATTTCCGAATAGCCACCTGTTATTTGTAGTTCTTTGATATAAGTGATTTGTTTCTTGCGTGCCGTAATAAAAATTTAATAAGTACAAGTTCTTTATGTAAATAATCTGCAAATTATTCCTAATACTTCGGTGTGTTATTTACGGCATCTGGTTTACTTAATTTACACATTATTCGTCACGACAACGACACCACTACTTAGTTTGACCTAATGACACAACTCATTTTATGAGTTTTTTTGGGTTATCGATTTGTGGTTGTTTACACATAAAATCCGATAAAAACAGGAAAAAATAAAAGCTTTAACGCTATCGCTATGTAGGATTATAATTTTAAAACTAACACCTGTTGTATCTCAAAATTAATTTGATTCAAAAAAATTAAGACAAAGTAAAACTTAAGCCCCCTAACAGCATGCACATGCCTACCCAATATGTGATACTTTGTTTGCAAAAGGATTATTTAGGATACGATCGCCGCATTTTTTAGAAAATTTTCAAAAAGAAAATTTTGCTTATAGAGGGATAACAACTTTCGAATTTTCTAAGAATTTCCTCAAATAAGCGCGAATTATAGATTTGGAGCCCATATTTGAGGTAACTTTCAGACTGTAAAATAACAGTCAAGTGTTACCAGATGTCATAATGGCTGCTATTTTAACGCATCTACCCGCTGGCAGGTGAGTGGACATAACAACAAATCTGCCCCTTCAATTAATATTTCGTTCACTTTTCACTAAGCCATGGCCTCTCTATAGTATAACATACACTTCGGTGGTCAATACACTGAGTGAAGATTGGAACCAGTGATGAGTACCTGTAAGTGCAATTTAGAGAACCCAGTTCATCACAATACAGTTTTTAGACCTAGCGATCGTTTCGCTAACAAAGTTAGCGTCATCAGAGTGATGAATAAATAGGCTGTCCACCTGTCCCATATGGCAGCATAAAATAGTGTTCCTTATACTATTTTTAAATACATCTGTCTACTGGCAGTTAGCCAGATATAACAAGATATCTGCCAAAATTATAACTCTCTCAATTAACACAGAATCCGGAAAAGTTAAGGTTTCAGTCAATGGGTTAAGGTTTTCATAAGTTAATGCTTTGAGAGCCATTTACCTTCTTTAGTTGCCTATTTTGTGCCCTTTTGACACGAATTTTTTTAGTCTGTCATCTCTCAGTTGTCACTCCTTTTCCATATGTTACGGATCGACAAGTCAGCTATCAATCAACAAGTTGTCATGAATCACATATGTCACATGACATCGTTACTTCAACATTTAAATTCTAACCGTGTTTTATAATAATGACCATGTAACCAAGGTTTCTGTTAATGTCCTCTGTGTTCTGTGTTTGTTGTGCATGACGTATCGAAACCAGTAAGATACTTTGTTCAGCTTTCGGTAGGTCATTCTCAGTTACTAATGGATGCATATATTCTAGCTGTAACTCGTTTTAGGTTCCTGAAGAAATTCCAAATATAGAGCATGTTTCAGCAAAGAACTTGTTTTTTTAATGCACATAGATGTCTAAGGTCGGTAGTCTTTAATAGGACTTTCAATTTTGGAAACTAACAATAAAGACCGTTATTCCCTATCTGTTTGCTTATATATATATATATATATATATATATATATATATATATATATATATATATATATATATATATATATATATATATATATATATATATGTTTGTTCTTCGTATTTACCATTTGGTGTCCTTTTGAAACAGAAATGCATGCAATGGTATGCATTTCTGTTGCAATTGCACTAATGAGTTATGCTAAATTGGATCCCATAAAAATTTGGAATACACTTATTCAACAAAATTTAATTTTGGAATATTGAGTTTGTAGCTTAGCGGGAAAATATAAGTTTATTAAATCGTTGTTTGCGGTTTCTTTGGCTGCTTTTTAGGTTAAACCATTCGCACAATAATTAACCCTTTCGCTCCCAATACCGTACATATACAACATGACATAAAGTGTATCTCATTCCCAGCGCCGTATATACATGTTCAACCTTAAAATTGTCTTAAACCAGCTGCCGCATTATTTGCGCCACAACTTACTTATTTCTGCACTTTCTTCAGCATTATGGCCGCATGTATACGATACTCACTGCCTTCCTAATACGTTTGATGAAACGTGTAAATGGAAGAACCGCAGCATTGATACGGCACTACCGTATAAATGCGTTATATCGGCAATTTTCGCCACAAATCGGTTCTTAGGTGCAGCCACTTAGTTTACCAATTCCAGCATAAAACAAACTCCTGCGGTATAGTTAGGACAAATAGAAAACACATACCAGATTTGTCGGGACAATGCAGCAAGGTCAAGCTTCGTCAATGTCCAGGGAAATATGTTGGTCGTGGAATGGAGAGACCGTAGGGAAGTTACTATGCTAACCACTAAACATGAAGATAAAGTGATATAATTAGGAAAAAAATATGAAAAGATTAACTAGTTTATAAAAAAACCTACGTGTGTAGTAGATTACAACGAAAACATGGGGAACAGTAGACAGAACGGATATAATGCTAAGTTCCACAGAATATGTCAGAAAGACGGTGAAATTGTATAAAAACTGTTTCTTCATATTGTCAGTCTGTGTCCTCTAAATAGCCATGCGCTATACCTAACGCAGAATTCGGAAAATAATACCACTGGCCACTTTTCAATTGAACTGCATTCGTCTGCTACTTATGAGGTAATTCGTTTTATTTTTGAATGTATCTTTGTGAGAGTATAATTTTATTTCAGATACAATTTAGCAAAAGTTAAACAAGTCCTGAATATCTCGTGGGCCGACATTTTCCTGCCATTGTTCTTGATCATGAAGTTCAAGGATGTAGTGTTTGCCCGAAAATTAATTTCTGGAGAAGAAGAAAAGAGTCAAAATATATGTGTTAAGCGTATAACGTGGGTCTCTGTGTATATCCTTGCTTCGGTATTTTTCATACTAAGGAAATATACCGGTATATAAATATTAGGTTATTTTATTAAAAAAAAAATACTTTAAAGAATTTTCTTTGATTATTTTAAGATATTCCGTATATATATATATATATATATATATATATATATATATATATATATATATATATATATATATATATATATATATATATAAGTTCTCTAATAATGGTAGATGAATACTAGTGGCAGCAAGCAATGTTGTACATTACTTGAGTATTAACGAAAAAAATGTCAATTATCACCGAATCTCTCCTTATTTATCCCCTACCCCTTGAAGCGATATTACCCAAAAACAATTCGAAGCGCTCCTTTGTCGAGTGCTAGCTGAATACCAAATTTGAAGATCATATCTCAACTCGTTCGTAAGCTATTGAGCCGACTAACAGACAGACGTACAGGGCGACCAACCGGCCGACAGACAAAAAAATTTTCGTTCCAGAATCAAATTTTATATAGGTTTTGAGACTGATAACGCTGTTGTAGCAAAAAAAAATTCAAATTTCTGTCAGCGATATTCCACCCCCACACATTGAACCCCTAATTAAAATGTGGTACCCGGTTGCACGCGACAAAGGAACGCTTCAAATTGTTTTTTGGTATGATCGCCTCAGAGGATAGGGGATAAATGAGTGGTGATTTGGTGAAAATTGACATTTTTTCGTTAAAACTCGAGTAATATAACGTTTCAGAATTTTGTGTGTACAGGAATACGATGATTTTTTTCTGGTCAAACCATGGACCCTAATTTCACTTCACGAGAATCTTTTTCTGAGGAGCATAGATTATCATAGCTATGTGAAAGTCATGATTCAATTTGCAGTACTATTTTTAGATGATGCAAAACTTTTTATAAATAATAACTTTTTTCGTCAAACTAACAATAAAAAAAGTGTCTTATATGGTGCCGACTTAATTGGCCACGGGGTACATATAAACATATAATGTCTGAAACTAACATCGGATATTGGTTCAAAAAAGTTCTAGTTCGTGCTCGTTTGAAAAAATTTTTGAAAAATTCGTTATCTCTCTATAAGCAACATTTTTTAGAAAAAAATTATCTACAAGCAGTAACAGCCATAGGGAAGATTTCATTTTCAGCTGTTACTTTAATTGTTCAATGATTCTCACAGATGCTTGTTTCCTAAAAAAGTGAAATTCTTATAAGAATTCGCCATCATAACCCACTTCTTGCATCAAGAGCCATTTTAGCACAATAGTTTACTAAAACGGCTATGTTTGTCTTCCTCAGAAGCCCCTTCCATATTCTCTATTATTATAAAGAACAAACTTCTTCAATTATAAACACAGTAAATGTCTCTATATTATTTCCGCAAGTACGATAAGAACCAAACTCTGGTGGTAACAATTTTGAGACCCTTCTATATAGCTATATTATAATGACCATACTTCTGAAGAGTTGACAATATTGCATCAAAGCAGTATCAAGTATATCTTGAGCGTTAAAGTTGGTAGATTATTACAAAAGCTTTGAGATGATGCGCGTGTGATTAAAATCATTATATTGCATAGGAGCGCTCATTACCCCAAGTCATATCAACTTGCGTAATAGGAGTACAAACTGTAGACAACAGCTCTTGTCAAAATGGCATGTGATAAGACCTGCCGGCACCGAGAACTTGGTTTTTGTTGGTGTAGAATCTCGATTGCATCCGTCTACCTGTGTTGGGAAATGTGGCAACTCTGCACAGCCTTACAAATCGAAGTAACTATGTTGTAATGTTTAACTTTAAACTCATACTATTTACCAAGTTACAGCGTGTCTATAAAATAACGCACAAATTCAATAAAATTGAAAGTGGCCATTACTAAGGACAATTAGGCAACATGTGGATTTTTATTTTCAAAACTACCTTTTTGATACAAAATTCTCACCCCTATCGTTATACCTCTTCAAGGGGTAGCTACTCTTTCGAAATTTTGAAATTGAATGGTCAGTATTGTGACGCATCTTTTTAAAGCTAATCCAATGCTATATTCAGCAACAACATTTTTTTGTAGGAATAAAATTAAGTGAGTAATAACATTTTTATTACGAGTAACACCTAGCATAAGTGAAGCCTATAAATATTTACATAGTTTAGTCTTATCTAATCAAATCAATATCCCAAACGATCAACAAATTCTTGTTGGACTCTGTTTATAATCTCTGAAGAAATGGTGGTGCATTCAGTTCTAATTGTTGCTTTTAATTCGTCGATAGTATCTGGTTTACTTTTGAATACCACATTATTCAAATAACCTCACAGAAAAAACCCTAAGGGAGTTATGTCAGGTGATCTTGCTGGTCACTGCACCACACCTGCCAATCGATCTGTTGGCAAACTGCTGATCCAGATACTGTTCGACAGTATCTGGATCAGCAGTTTGCCGAACATTAACGTCATAATACGCGGGGGCACCATATTGTTGATACCACAAGTTATGATTTACCATACCAGCAATGTGTCCAACAGGAAATAAGTTCACTAGCTTCGCAATGAGATATTGCTGTAAAAATTGTAGATATCGTGGTCCATTTATAGTTCCATCAGAAAAGTAAGGGCCAATGATCCTACTGCTAACAATTCCCGCCCGAGTATTTATCTTTTGTGGATATTGTGTGTGATTCTGTCGCATCCATCGTGGATTTTACTTGCCCAGTATCTGCAGTTGTGGCGGTTAACTTCTCCATGTAGTGCAAAAGTAAATTCGTCCGAAAATAGAATATTTGGTACTTGCAAAGAGTTATCATTAGACTTACTTACAGTTTTGTGCATCCTTCGGTCTGGATCGTGACCGTATAACACCTGCAAAAGCCGTCTTTTATAACGATGAAGCTTTTCAGGTTTTAAAACTTTATGTGCCGTCTGAAATTAAATTCCATTGTCTCGGACAATTGGCCGAGCACTACTGTAAGGATTCTCTTCTACTGACAATAAGACGTTTAATTTCACTTCGTCACTTATAGACTGACGACCTGTTTCTGCAAAATCTTCCACGCTATACGTTTCTCCAAGTTTCTTAACTATTCGACTCACTTTTAATTTACTGATAGTCATGTTTGGATATTTAGTATTAAATAGAATACACACCTCTGCCTGAGTTTGGATCCTGTCGCTATAACAAATCATCATTAGAACTTCAATTCTTTGAGCTATTGATAAATGCATTTTACCGACAATTTAATAATTAATTTGAAAAAGCAAAAACAGAAAATCATACGTATTAACTTGTAACTTTTCACATGCTTCACTTGTGCTAGGTGTTACTGATAACACAAATATTATTACTCACTTTATTTTATTTCTACAAAAAAATGGTGTTGCTGAATAGAGAATTGGATTAGCTTTAAAAAGATAATCGAATTTAAAAATTACGAAAGGATAGCTACCCATTGAAGAGGAATGACGATAGGGGTGAGATTTTTATATCAAAACTTAGTTGTTTTTTTTTACAACAAAAATCGCTCTGTTTTTGAATTTTCCTTAATAATGGTAACTTTCAATTTTATTGAATTTATGCGTTACAGTTATGTGACACAGTGTATGGAATGTATTGAAAGTAACCTACAACGTCACGTATTCTCAAGCAAGAAAGTATTGAAAAAAGCAAGCTATAATTTTTAATGCGGCTACTTTAACATATATTTAGGTGTTTGTGACGATAGTGATGTTTAAAGAATTCCATAAGCTTTATGTCGATAACTTTTTTCGGCAACATTGAACCGTTTCCTTCAACAAGTATCTGTCTTCTCACACTTCTTCTGGTATACTTTTATTCGTCTTTCTATCGGATTTTTGGTATTTGTCATTTTCCTCAATGTCCACTCCTCATATGTATCTATTGTCTTTATATTATCCTCAATTAGTGTGCAGATTTTGGCTCAGACATTATAACACTTGATGAACCTCTTCTTCAGGGCCAGGTAGTGTAGCATTTTAAATTGAAATGCTACAAATGCTTATAATACGCCGGTAGTAAGGTGCGGGCAGACATAAACAGGGCACTAGCGTGGTAACACAAAACCACTTATTATTCCTATGCAGTGAAACACTTTCAGAACTAAATCACAAATAACCACTTTGAAGCACCTGAAAGAAACTAAATAACCTGTTTTTTAATTGGTAGATAATAATTGGGGAGGCACAACTCTCTGATGTAAAAGGGTAAATACTTTTGTTTACATTTTTCCCTCCAAAATGTTCACTTTCTATTGTCGTCTGTCAATGTATGACGAAACGAGGCAACGCTACAAATTAGCAGAATGCAAGTCATTTTCATTAATAAAATATTCAGAATATGGTTTGTATCTTTGTTTCAACAAAAATAAATACTGTTTTGTAAAATTCCATTCCAATTCAGCATTATATGTATTAAACACGTTACCACTGCACGATGGAACAAATCTGATACATTTATATATCTTTACAAATAAAGCATAAATATTTGAAGAGGATTTTATTGAATATTTTTCTAGTATTCTCTGGTAATAATTACATAAAAAAGGAATTTTTCGAAAAGAAAAGGAAAATTGGGCACTGTAGGGTTAAAATAAATACCTAACATTAAAAAACTAAATTTATATATTTTGCTTTAATAAAAATTGTTACATATTTTGGGAAGGCTAAAAAATGTGTAAAAGCAAAACAAATAACAAATAAAAACAAAGCAGAAAAAAACATTAATGCTTATGATGTGTTTAAAAATAGCTCAATATGAACTCTATAAATCACAATGCATAATATATTACCGTAATAATTAACTACTCCACTATTATGTGAGAATTTATTGTTCACGGCACACAAAATTCAAGTAAAATATTATAGAAAACAGTTTTACGGCATTCAAAAACGTGAATAATGTTAAAATTTTAACGTATGAATATCTTATATTACTACCGGAAAACAACAGTTACAAATCACGGTAGATATTTCGAGTTCTTAATGATAACCACTTTGCTAGAGTTGTCATTTGTTTTTCACGACCAGGTAATTTATTTCTGAGTTGTAGGACAGTAGTCTAGTCTTAAAATACTCAACGTGTGAATCATTCTATCGCACAGGTTGAGTTTTAAATTAGGAACAATGTAATATCTTAGTCACAGGTTAAACGCTTTGTTTTATTTCAGTTGGCGGGTCGAATAGACTAAAATATATTCCATGTCGTAAAAAATTTGGACGCAGCAAGTGCGTTAGGAAAGTGAATTTTGATAAAAATGTTTTTAATAGCAAATGCGAGCAGGCATCAATCTGATTACCGGTATAGCCTATGTAGTAGCAACAATGTACTATATTTTATCAAAATTACTTATTGCTTGAAAATACACAAAAATTTTCCGAAAATAAACTTAAATGTTGGTTTCCTAACCAACAAAGATGTACAAGAATTTTCTGAAAATAAACTTAAATATTGGTTTCCTAGCCAATTCTTACGTTAATAGCAAATTGTGTTATTGTTGAAATTTAATAAGGGATTTAATGAACATTCGCTACCAAAACGCACTTCTTGCGTTCAGATTTTTTTCTTACAAACATGCATCATATTTCGATAAAAAATGCATTAACGAATTTGTTCTACGAAACTCAGCTAAAAATTATAGACCGTTAAACCATAAACTGAACTAAACATACAGCGAAAGCATCAACTTAACTAAACCGACAGCCAAAGCATCAGAGAAGTGGTCTATTTGAAATGAATTTTCTGTAAATATTTTAATAAAACGAAGGGCAATGACGTTTTAAGCTGAAACTTAAGGGTTCGCAGAACACTCTTCTTGCAACATTTTTTTTCTTTACAATTCGTATTTGTTTCACGTTCTTCGTCTAAACATTGACAATTTTGACGTTTCAAATCGCGACTTTGACATTTTGAGGAAAACTTCAAATGTTTTTCTCTAACTGCCTATAACTTTTTTGTCTTCCAACTTAGAGACCTTAATTTTGGTGCATGTTATATAAATTCAAACTGACCCCGGATATGTGTTCCAGGGGCCCAATTAGCGCTGATTTGAAGACTTTTTTTTTAATTTCAAAGTCGGGATTTCCTCATTAGTGAATTTTTTTTTAGAGAAAATTCACTAAAAATAATAAAATTCTCCTAGCACCTTTGCAAATTTGTATAGGTCTATAAGTTTAATCTCAACAATGTTGCTTAATTATAGCGAATTAAGAACATGAACCTGTATAATGTATTTTTTATTAGTTTTGCATTTATTCAACAGGTTATTAGTGATGGTGCATTAGAATTGAATAATAAGGATTATATAAGTACATAATTTGCTCTTATAAATAATAAAACAGAATGGTGGATTAAATTAGGTTATCTACCCTAATGTATTTTGAAAAAATCGTCTGATATTTGATCTATCACAGTTTCTTTCTAATGCTATTTTAGTTGGTAGCTGCTTTAAGATAATTCTCATTAAAAGATAAATGGTGAGACTTCAGAGAATTTTTTTCAAATGCGCACGAACTATGGCCCCAAGAACCCACATCTAAGGTCTGTTGGAATTATTTTATATCTATGTATATATCTGAGCAATAACTTAAATAACACCCAACTGATTGAAAAGAAACTTAAGAGATATATTAATTTTGTTAAAATCTTGGACGAGTATGTAAAACAGCTATAATGAACATTTTCCCTCAAAAAAAAATACAACAATATTTTTGATTACGCTATATTTTTAAACGAATAAGAGAAACTGGAATGACACTTTACATTTTACGTGCTGCTAAAAATGGTGAAAATACACATCTGTTGACAATTTTTAGTAATTGGGTTAACAAAATTTGTAATTTTCTTCAAATTAAAAATAAAATCTGAAAGACATCAATTGAAACAACTTAAGTAGTTAAAGTACAATGCCTGGCAAACATAAAGTGGTCTGCTGCCATGCGTGGATTGGTACATACTACAGACATAAATCATAGTTCAAGAATAATCAAACAATACAAACAACACGCGAGATAAATAGAGCCACAACAACAGGCTATTGTGCAACAATGTATCCTGGCCTCCTTAGAAACCGCGGTGTCATCATAATAGTGAAGTGGCGCCTGTAGGAATGCAGGCGTAAAACCAGCAAGTGCGAACGGAATATCTCCGGTGACATTCAGCATTAGCAGATCCAGGTCACCTCCAGAGACAATAGTGCCACGCCTGGAGGGGAAGACTATAAATAGGATAAGCACCGAGATAGGAGCGTTCATTGCTTGTTTCCTAGTTAGTCTGGCACATGGCGTGTCAAGTATTTTAATATCACTTATATATATATATATATATATATATATATATATATATATATATATATATATATATATATATATATATATATATATATATATATATATATATTTTGTCTCATTATTGTATTAAGTAATCATTGTGTTTAAGTAATAATAAATTGTTTAAAAAAGTTAATTGTCTTAACGCTAAAGTTAAGTGGCGCAGTCGTTAGTATTGGTTAAGAAACCGAAAGAATATCGATTTCTAAGCGTATCGACGCCCAATAACCAATTAGAACCAAGTTACGCAGAAGTCATAGCCAAGCAGCCAAATGGGAGCAGAAACCATCATAGTATTGTAAGTTGTTTACTGCTATCCAATTTCACATTTTCCTGCCATATTTTTCAATTGTATGTGTGTGTATTGATATAATTATATGTCAGACTCAGAAGACGAGTCACAAAGCTTAGGGAATATTGAGTACAGATTGAGATCGATAAGTATAAGCGATAATATCGCAACAGTAACTAATTCAAATAGTAGTAATAGTAGTAGCAACATGACTGACCAGTTCAAAGAATTTTTCTTAAAAGCTATTCCCGAATTTGACGGGCAACCAGCTAATGTAGGTAATTTTTTAAAGTCATGCGACCTCGTAATGAACCAATTTTATATGCCAAACGAGAATTTATATATGAATCATTTCTTATTAAATTACATTCAAACAAAACTAACGGGAACAGCGAGGCTTATAATTAACACTAAGATAATAAACACATGGACCGACTTGAGAAGCGCTATTGTGAATAATTTTTGCGATCAGCGCGATTCTAGTAGCCTACTAGCAGAACTATTCACCTTGAAACAAAGGAATGCGGAAGATGCCCTTGCATTCGCTAACAGATGCAGGCATATCGAACAATTACTCATATCTAATCTAATAGCTAACGAACAGAACGAAGGCGTTAAAGTAATAAAAATGAACATTTACCAGGAACAAACATTAAAAGCATTTTTAGGCGGAATTAGGAACCCGTTAGGTCTAACTCTTAGAAGTAGGTCACCAGGAAGCATAGAAGACGCCCTAAAGTTTGTATTCGCAGAAGAAAATTTCGATTATAGGGACAAAACAGTACAAAAAAATTTTAATCAGAATAGGTCAGACGGACAAAAATTCTTTCCAAGACAAAATAACGCACCGTTTAACAATGTGCAGTTTCAACGACCGTTTCAACCTAATTTCAGACCTTTTCAACAACACAATAACCAACAACATAACCCAACAAACTTTCAACCTAATTTTAGACCATCTCAGCAACAAAATAGACCGCAATATAATCAAACGAATTTTCAAAATAGACAAAATCCGCAATTTATGAATAGAACTAATTTTTCAAACAATTTTAGACGACAGAATTTTAATAACCCACAGGGACAAAACCCTATAATTAACAATAGGAACTATCACGAGCCAATGGAAGTAGACAGCTCGAATACGAGGTTGTCACAAAGACGAGCAGCCCCATTACATAATACAGAGTTTAGCGATTACAACGTAACCAACGGGGGTTACGAATCAAATAGCATAGAATACGAAACAAACGATACAAATTACGCAAATTATGAGGCAAGCCAGGGAAATTCACCTGCTGACGAATACGATAACCAACACGGAAATTTTCCCATCGCGAGCACCTCCCAACACGACACGTAGTCGATGTACTTAATATTAATGATTTAAATAGGTTACCATATATAGAAATTAAAGGAATTAGAGGAAAATTATTGATAGACAGCGGATCGTCGAAAAATTTATTAAACCCAATAATAGCCCATCAAGATTTCGCAAACAAAATAAGGACACAACCATTCATTATTCGGACCCCGCACGGAACTTCGACGCACTCAGAACGCATAAATATCACCCTTAAATCAATTTCGAACAAGGCACAAGAATTCTGCCTTTTCGACTTTAACCCTTTATATTCAGGGCTCATTGGGATCCAATTCCTAAGGAACAATGAAGACAGAATAGATTTTAAAAATGAAGTCATGCATCTAGGTAAGCAAATCATTAAAATTCAATACCCTCAATTAAACAATGTCAATCAACCGGCAAGAATAAAAGCCAAAGCAGATGGTTCACAAGACCCAGATACTACAGCCACTGTAAACAGTATCATAACAAAAGAGTACTTCAATTGTAATGGAGAACTTGAACTCGTAAATTACATGTTAGCGCACAAGGACGAAGATTATGAAACACCGCAGAACCTACAGACTAGCCGATTACGTAAGCAATATAAGTATCACGTTACAGATGAACGTAAGCGCAGCTCAAGGACGCCTACTATAACACAAGATAATGTTATATCGACAATTCAACCATATAATACGAATACTCGACATACAGGGAGCGAGCAAAAACAGATTAACTGCGAAAACATTATAATGGAACAAATAGACGTAGATTATTTAAACGATGAGGAAAAACAGTTGTTATTTAATTTGTTATCAGAATATAAGGACATATTTTTAAACAAGGACGAACCATTGACGCACACAAATGCTATAAAACATAGAATAAGGACCATTGACGACATACCAGTCCATTCTAAATTATATAGATATCCATACATACATAAACCGGAAGTAGATCGACAAATAAATGACATGCTAAGGCAAAAAATAATCAGGAAAAGCCACAGCCCATACAGTTCACCCATTTGGGTCATATCAAAAAAACTAGACAAGTCAAATAAACAAAAATGGAGGATTGTAGTGGACTATAGGAAACTAAACGAGAAAACAATACCGGACAGACACCCAATTCCCAAAATAGATGAAATACTGGACAAAATTGGACGAGCTCAATATTTCTCGACAATCGATTTGATTTCTGGATATCACCAAATTGAAATGGACCCCCGGGACATAGAAAAAACGGCGTTTACCACCGATACGGGACACTGGGAGCACACTAGGATGCCGTTTGGGTTGTCAGGGGCTCCAGCGACCTTTTCCAGGCTCATGCAGAACGTGTTAGAGGGTCTAATTGGCCAAACATGCCTTGAATACATGGATGACGTCATAGTTTTCTCCACGTCATTACAAGAACACATAGAGAAACTAAAACTGGTATTCGAACGTTTCAGACAAAGCAACTTAAAGATCCAGCTAGACAAAAGTGATTTCCTAAAGAAGGAAGCCGAGTTTCTGGGACACGTTGTAAGCCCAGACGGGATCCGTCCGAATCCGAGGAAACTAGACGCAATAAAGAAATTCCCGATACCAAAAACCCAAAAAGAAATTAAATCATTTTTAGGACTAGTCGGATATTACAGAAAATTTATTGAAAATTTCGCACACGTCACGAAACCACTAACCAAGTGTTTAAAAAAGAATTCTAAAATAGACGTTAATAACGAGGAATACATTGGTGCCTTTAACTCATGTAAAGACATTTTAATGAATTCACCCGTGCTTATACCACCCGATTTCTCTAAGGATTTTATACTAACAACCGACGCTTCAAACGTGGCGATAGCGGGCATATTAAGCCAAGAGGAACCCAATTCAGACCACCCGATAGCCTATGCCAGTCGTACCTTAAACGAAACCGAATCTAGGTATAGCACCATAGAGAAGGAATTGCTAGCCATCGTGTGGGCAACTAATTATTTCCGTCCATACTTATACGGACGCAAATTCACTATATATACGGACCATAAACCATTAAAATGGCTATTTTCGTTAAAACAACCAAATTCAAAATTACTCCGTTGGAGATTAAAATTAGAAGAATACGAATTCAAAATTGAATACAAGAAAGGAAAGCTGAATTGCGCAGCGGACGCCCTTTCTCGAGTAGAGATCCACCCCATAGATATAGACAACCAATCAATGGCCAATAATGTCGACGAGGAAGAAGAAATAAGAGAAATAGAGGACGACGAAGGTGTAATAGAAATAAACGAGGACGAAACAGCTAATTCAAATGCGGATTCTTACTCAGCACCCGGTATACCAATATTAGAGGAAGAAATTATTAACAGTAAAACAAATCAAATAGTCTTTAAAAACACAGACAAACCAGAAATATTCTCAGTAAGGAAAGACAAACGAAACTTTATTTATGCAAACTTTAATTTAAATGACCCCAATCAAATAGAAAAATTTATAAAGGAATACTGTTTACCACAAAGAAAATATTATTGCCTTTTCGTAAATGAACAAGATTACGAACTAGTCAGTTCGGCAATCAACAAAAACTTTAATAATGTAGAGTCACCAAAATTTTATAGATGTTTAGAAATGAGGGAAGAAATCCAGGAAGACGAGCTAACGGATATGATAGTCAAATATCATCAGGGTAAGTCCAACCATCGCGGGGCTGAGGAGACTTACTTAAGAATAAAGAGAAAATACTATTACCCCAATTTAAAGAAACACATAGAAGAATATGTAAAAACGTGTGAGCTGTGTAAAACGTGCAAATATAACAGGAACCCGGTACAGATAGCATTAGAACACACTCCAACAGCATCCAAACCTTTAGAAACACTTCACGTAGATACGTTCCAAATTGAACGAGCAATATTTTTAACCATATTGGATCCATTCAGTAAATTCGGTCAAGCATTTCCTATCAAAAGCAAAAACGCTACAGAAATTGCAAAAAACTTAATTAAATACTTTTCACAGTACGGAGCGTGTAAAACCCTAATTGCGGACCCACGAACGGAATTCTCGAATTTAGTAGTAAAAGAACTATTAGAGACATACCAAATAGAATTGCACACCACAACACCCCAAAACCCCGAATCAAACGGACCCATAGAACGATTTCACAGCACCATCATTGAACATTATCGATTATTTAAGGAGAAATTCAAAAATATGAAACCCATAGAATTAATACCCTACTGTATATTCGCCTATAATTCCACGATACACTCACAAACACTAAAACCACCATTCGACTTAATATTCGGCTATATACCGGAAATGTTTAACTACGACCCGGAAGTAATAATTACGCAAGAGTATAACGTACAACACAAAGAAATTATGAAAATCATCTACGAAATTGTTAGAAGTCGCATAGAAACGTCAAAACAAAAAACCTTACAACGAACTAATAAAAACACGAACCAGCCGTTCAAGGAAGGCGACGTGGTATACAAACAGATACCACCGGGATTTCATAAAAAACATAAAAACCCCTTTTCAGGACCCTATTCAATAATATCCTTATTAGAACATAACAAAGCTATTCTAATAAACCATAAAAATGACGAACAGACAATAGCACATCTAAGAAATTTACGTCTTGCAGGTTCCTTGCCACAGGAATAACAGCCCAAATACAAGACTTGACGGACAATCCAGGTATGCTGCCAAAGAAATTAGGTACAGCATACACAGAGACTAGCAGCTGGAACTTGATACATATACATGACCTGACACAACTACACGAAGACTATAACCAAATAAAAAGACATTACATAAACACAGTTACGTCTATGACAAAAGATTACCACGACGAATACCATAATTTTATACTAACATTAAATTTTACTATAGATAATATAGACGATACATTTTATAGGATATTCTTAGAGAGAGATAACATCAATGAGAGACAGAGACGGGGCATAACCAATGGGCTAGGATCGATATTTAAATCAATAACTGGCAATCTCGATTCACAAGATGGCGAACGTATATATCAGGCAATAGAAATATTAAGTACAGACCAAAACAAAATTCATGATCTTTTTAAATCGCAAAATTCGGTAATGCTAGAAGCAATCGGAGAGTTTAATAAAACGATCGTAGGGTTGAGTCACAATCAGGGCACGATAATAAATAGAATAAACGAGTTAGGTAACACAGTTGATAACCTTAGGAGCGAACAACTAACGCACTATCATCGCATCAAAATCCTAGAGCTGCTGACCCAGCTTGGACATTTATTGAATAATATTCAAGAATTAGCACTCACAACTGAGAATGCAATCACTTTTTCAAAATTAGGAATTTTTCACACATCCATATTAAAACCAAAATTTATAATAAAAGAAATCAATAGAATACAAAAATACGTAACAAATGCCAAACTAATAACAACCACTGATCTGAATCTGTATGAAAAAATATTCAAAATAAAAGCAGTACAAAATAAATTCCAAATTATATTTAAAATAGAAATACCTCTAGTTGAAGAGTCAGAATATGATTACTATCAGTTATACACATTACCTGTCCCAAAAAATCCACACACCTTTACCATGATAATCCCTAGAACCAAATACTTGATCCTAAGCAGTAAACAATATGCCTTTCGAAATGAAGAATGTCAAAATTTAAAGAACAAATTATATTTCTGCCAAGACGACAATCCAACAGCCATGAATGATCAGAACCCATGTGAAATAAAACTAATAAAATTTCAAAAGCCTATCGATAATTGTAACCAAGAATTAGTCAAAATTAAACAAACCACAGTTTCGAGATATGGAACCAGTCAATACATCATCTTAGCGCCAGAAGAGACAAACGCCAGAATAACTTGCCAGGAACAAGAGTGGACCAATGTCATCAAGGGTACCAAATTGGTCAACCTCCAACCAAATTGCCAATTGAAAGTAGGAAACAAAATTTATAAAACCGGCCCCACTACAGCGGAAACACAACAACTATTCAATCTCCCCAAATTAGAAACCACCACTACGAAGGAAGAAACAAATTACGAAAAGGTACCCGAACTCAAATTAGACAACGTACAGCTGCATAACATCGAGCAGATCCAACACCAACTCCAAAACATTAAGAAAAATATACCAGGCCGAATGGAACTACCATTACATCACCTGAGTATATGGACCATATTATTGTACGTGGCTATTTTAACCGCCATCATAATGATAGCCGTCAAATGGGGAGTCATAAGAAGAAGAACCACTAGAAGAACTACGAAGATCAACCCAAGAACCGACAAGGGAGAATTGAAGATCAACCCAGGAACCACCGAAGCCGGATTTCCCTTGAAAATCCGGAACGAACCGTAGCTTCGTTCTTCAAAGGGGGGAGAAGATAAATAGAGCCACAACAACAGGCTATTGTGCAACAATGTATCCTGGCCTCCTTAGAAACCGCAGTGTTATCATAATAGTGAAGTGGCGCCTGTAGGAATGCAGGCGTAAAACCAGCAAGTGCGAACGGAATATCTCCGGTGACATTCAGCATTAGCAGATCCAGGTCACCTCCAGAGACAATAGTGCCACGCCTGGAGGGGAAGACTATAAATAGGATAAGCACCGAGATAGGAGCGTTCATTGCTTGTTTCCTAGTTAGTCTGGCACATGGCGTGTCAAGTATTTTAATATCACTTATATATATATTTTTTGTCTCATTATTGTATTAAGTAATCATTGTGTTTAAGTAATAATAAATTGTTTAAAAAAGTTAATTGTCTTAACGCTAAAGTTAAGTCGCGTAAAATATACTACCCGAAAACGCGATCGACAAGTCTTGGCCACTAGAATCTCGCACACTATTAAATCAATCCTCAACAATTCTGCTAGAACGACATATATGCAATGCTGTTGCTGTTAGTTTCAGATTATACAGGTAGTAGTTGTAAAAGTGAATAAAGCATTTTAAATAAGGCGTGTTTATATATTACTTATTTAGAAGTGAATACATAACAGTCTGTAAAGTTATATTGCAAAGCGTTTCACAAAAATCTGTGGTAAATTTCCTCAGAAAAAAGAAAAATTTCACACGTACAAAGTACAGCTGGCATAAGAACTTGTAAATAGCGATTTTGAGAGGCTTATTGAATTTTGTAACATTAGAGACGCAAATATAATGAAAATCCGGTCTTCGGTACCAACATTATTAGCGAATTTTTCGTAAAACTAAAAATTCACAATATATATATATATATATATATATATATATATATATATATATATATATATATATATATATATATATATATATATATATATATATATCAAAGCTATTTTAATGGAATATGGTACATTGTTAGTCCTATAAAGGTTATACTGCCAACCAAATATCCTGATTTTAAAAACAAGACCTATTTGCCATTAAAAACATTTTTACTAAAATTCGCTACCATAACGCACTTGCTGCGTCCAGACTTTTTTCTCAGATGAAGCTACTTTTACACTGCATGCATTTGTTGACAAATACATCTATCGTTGTTGGTCTTAACAAAATCCACTTCGGATGCTGTAGGCGACCCAGCGACCACAAAAATTAATGTGTGGGCCGTTATAATAGACAGCAGTATTATTGGTACATTCTTCATTAAGTGAAACCTAACATCTGAAAAATATTTAAATTTATTAATAGAAGAAAAATATCCGTTGTCGTTGCAGAGGACCCAGTTAATACAGTTCGGTTTCAGCAAAATGGACCTGTCAGTCATTTTGGAAGACACGTACGCCAAAATTAAAATAAAGTTTTTGCAGAAACGTGGATTAGGCGTGTTGTTTACGAAGACAGGCTATTGAATCTGAAGGACCTAAAAGCCAGAAGTATTGGCGAAACAAGACGCATTGTGCATTCGAGCTTAATTAATGTAATAAATTCCTTCGAATCGCGAATTTGATTTTTTTAATATATATTTTTATTTCAACAACGAGGGCTCACAGCCTAAATACTATGTACCGTGGGTGTCGACTAGGAGGAAAGAGGCAACTTGTTAATTCTGGACTTGAAGGTTTGGAGGTTCGGAGGGGAAGGAAAAACATGTGCCGACGAGGATTACCACAACTTGGAAGTTCTCGGGACAAAAGAGCAGACATAACAAGATATTCTATGTCTGATGACCTGGGCAGTAAAAGGGTGTGTTCGCTCTGTTCCCCTGGTAGATCTGTTGGGGACAGCAGGTGGAGGAACTATGGAAGAAGCTCCTCTGAGCAGTGCCCGTGCAGATATCTATAAAAGAGAGAGAGGGCATGTCGGTGGGCAAGAGATGGCAGCCTTTGGATGAGGGTAGGGTCACCAATGAGACGTATAGCTCTCTTCTGAATGGAGTCCAGGATAGCGAATGTATAAGCGGCAGCGGCACCCCAGATGTGGGAGCAGTAATCGAGGTTTGACCTTATTTCTGAAGTATATAAGGTATAGAGATTAGCTGGTGAAAAGTATTTGCGAGCCCGGAAGAGGAAACCTGATTTCTTAGCAGCCGCTTCTGCAATTGATGTGACATGTTGGTGCCAATTGAGACTTCGATCCACAGAAATGGCAACAAGTGAAAGGATTCATTACTTTGAATAACTTGGTTGTTCATTGTGATGGGTCTAGGGCTGGTGTATCTCTTATGAGATAGAAAGCAAGACTGAGATTTGGTGGAGTTGAATTGTACAAGATTTCTACTTCCCCAGTCTAATATTTTTGGAGATCCACAGAGACAGAACCCTCCATGAGTCTGCGATCCTCAACTTATTGGGCTAAAGAGACAGGCTTAGAATATTGTATATTTGAGTGAAGGATGCTGTCATCCGTGTAACTGTGAACTGGGTTGGATGTGCTAGAGAGGAGGTCATTGATGTGGAGAAGAAACATAGTAGGGGCTAAAGCTGAACCTTGGGGAACTCCTGCATTAATTAGATACAGTTTAGAGGAATGGCCATTCACGACAACAGAAATGATCCGTTTGGAGAGGAAATTTGCTGCCCAGGTACAGAATTTTGGTGGTAGGCCATAGGCCTAAAGTTTATTAAGCAGCGCTACTAGACGTGGTCGAATGCTTTGGATATGTCTAGACCGACAATCTGGGATTCACCGTGTAGTTCCATAGACTTGCTCCAAGAATGGGTGACAAAGGAAAAGAGTTCGGCAGTTGATCTACGCTGACGGAATCCATACTGCCTGTCGTAGATTAGACTGTGTTTTTCAGGAAATTTTAGTAATTCAGTGTTTATATACTTGTCCATAACTTTAGAGACGACTGAAAGAAGGGAAATAGGCCTGTAGTTGCTGGGAAGCGGTTAGAATTTAATTGTGTGTTGATAATAATGGACAACATTTTGAACATTTAATTAGTTAATAATTATTATTACTGTTTTATTTTGTTTTGGAATTAGTCATTTTTTCAATTGATTCTTATAGAACCCAACTAAATTTTTATAGCACAGTATTAAGAAAGAAACGTTATTTCTGAAAATCAAAAAATATCATATATTGCCTTTAAAATTAATTACTTGGCATAGCAAGAAAGTTGTTTATAATAGACAAAATTCAATGTGGCCAGTTTGTGACAAAAAATGGTCAAAAAACTTTTTCTGAGTAACGATTATCTCGCTTAATATAAGTTCCTTTCCGTTGTTTTTACTAACCTCGTATATTAGTTATCTGCAGCGACACTCTAATACTTTTAATAGCATTCCGTAAACTGCGAATGTCTCATTTAATGCTGTCTAGGTAAATAAAGTCAATTAATAAGTAAATTATAATTTGAAATTGATTCTAACTGAATTTAACATGAGTCAAACGAATGTTCGGCTTTAAATACATGAAATGTTCTATTTCAGAATTTCAGTTCCACATTTTAACATTGAAATAGTGTGCAACGGTTATGTTGTCAGTCAGTTGCACTGTTGTTGACAGCTTACGGTGCTGAAAAATCCAATAAATCTAGTCTAGTCCTCACAGTAGAATATTAGCAAAACAGTATATTAACACAAGTACAGCTTACGGAATTAATTCTCTTATAATGGAAAGATAAACTGTAGAGACTGGGGCATTGTAAAAGAATTTATGATACTTTCAGGGTTCTGTGCTCTCATATGTGTTTACAGAAGCTTTTTCTTAAAGCTGAGGAACGTATAGAAGCTTTTATCTGGATTTTTTGCCTAATTTTTTATATGTAGCAACAAATCCGCATTAGTGGTTGGCTTTGTAAGATTAATAAGATCTGCAAAACAGTAGTTTTTTATTTTATTACTTTACTTTATCAAGAATAATATAATGTGCTAATGCCAAAAAAATATTTTGTATTTCATTTCTACAATATACCGAAAAGTGAAACTTTTTTTTATAATATTACGTAGACATGTTCTAATACTTATAGCAGACTGTACGTTAATACTTAATAAAGTACCGTTTGAAAAATTTTAATTCATAGTTATACCCGCGGGGTAAATCACTGGGGTATTTTAGTGTACAAGGTAAGGAATTGCAGGGGCATTTCGAGGCATTTCTGGGAATTTCAATGTATTTTAGGAAATTTCGGGGAATTCCGAGGTATTTCATCGTATTTTGAGGTATTTTGAAGAATTGCAAGGTATTTCGGGGAATTTCGAGGTGTTTCGGGGCATTTTAAACGTATATTGCATGATATTTCATAAAATATTCCACAATTTGGTAAAGTTGTACTAAAAGTCGCTGCAAGCTATTATGCTGATGCAACGTACAACGTGCCACGTTCACAAGTTTATGTTATTATTTACATTCTTTTGGTACAGGTAAGTACTTATATGTTTTATGACTATGTATAAACTAAAATAACCCAAGAAAGCTGAATTTTGGCACATAGTTAGGTCTTTCCCAAAGCAATATCAAATTTTATCGAAATATCCTTGTAATTTTCGGAGAAAAAATTTTTTTTCGAAAGAAAACTCAAAATTTTCCCGGAAAAACGTGTCAGATTTTTCTGGCAAACGAAGTCATCCAAGCTATTAATAAAAAAAAAGGCATTTGCCGAGTTTTATCAAAATCGGTTAATTATTTTTTGAGTTAGCGGTTGGATATATATATATATATATATATATATATATATATATATATATATATATATATATATATATATATATATATATATATATATATATATATATATATATATATATATTATATAAACATATAAATATCGAAACTGACCCCGGATATGGGTTCTAGGGGCCCAAATTCGCGCTCATTTGCAAAAATTTTTGCAAAGTCTCACCATCGATACCTCTCTATTAGTGAATTTTTTTAAATAAAAATTCACTAATAAGCTTTATTCTTTCATTTAGTTAGTTACAAACCTAAGACCTGCATTCCTGTATGAAACTAGTCTCGAACTAGATCTACAGTTATCGAACAACTTCGATCTTTATATTAAAGGTAGGTTAGGTCTCTTACGATACCTGATATTTTACATACGAATTTAATGTTTTATTTATTCAACCAGTGAGGTGACCGTATCAGTATAAGGACCATTAATGTGAAAAAGTCGCGGACTCGGGCGAGGAATCAGTTACAGGAAAATAGGTACATATTTTAATTTAACAATTAAAAGTTGGAAGGATTGATCGACGTTTGACCTTGGCCACAGCGTACGCGTTACCAATCACTAGATTATGCTGAGAAGTGATGGTAGGTGATTTTACTTGTAATATTCATAGAATCACAAAAATAAAATAAAAATGCAATGCGGCGAACGGAACAGGACTTTTTCAGGATTTCTAACGGCTACTAAGCTCAGTATACCTGTTTATTTACAAAACTTGCTAATCGCTACTGGAATAAATAGGGAAGTGTTGTTAAAAGATATAACAGACTGATATAGCAATATGTAAAGAGTACGCCCGTACTGAACTACACAAAAGTATTCTACAATTTGAATACAAAAAACAGCATTTAATAATGGCTACTCTGTTAAAATAATAGATAAAATGATAGAGAGAAAAGAATACAAATTAGCGATTAATTTAATTTACCCAAATATTAGAGACAAAGAAGACAACAGATACGTTTTGATAACTTATTTTGGAAACATTTCAGAAAACATTTCAAAAATTTTAAACACCTGTACAAATACAAAGGTAGCTTTTAAATCTTACAACACGACGCGTGATTTGTTATTTAACACGAAAGAAAAGTCTTGTTTCCTGACGCTGGAGTTTATAAATTGGCTTGTACACATTGTAATGCAATCTACATAGGTCAAACTTATAGAAGTTTTAACACCTGATACAAAGAACATATTTCTGCATTTAGAAATAACCACGCTGACAAATCTACATTTGCAAAACATATTATTGATACGGAACATAGACCTTCAATAAATAACCGCATAGAACCACAACATTTTTATAATGACAAACATAAACTAGACTTTTTTGAAGCTTTAGAAGTCAAAAGGCACACACACGAAAAAAACTACCTTGTTTTAAACGAGCAAACTGATTTAAAGAATTCCCCTTTTTTGGATATTCTTCTTTCTAATTTAAAATATCAAAGAAAATAAATTTAACTATTCTTTAAAAAAAGTTGTAATAAAATAATGAGTTAATGTATGTCGATATTTCGTTGCATAGAGACTACTTTTATACTGTTATTGTTTAGTTATTTTATTGTTGTAACTGTTATCATAGTTATTATAGGCTAGTTCTAGTTTTTATGTTAAATATTGAAATACATCACATAGACATTTTGAAAACCTCATCTGTCATGTGTGTTTCATTTTATTTTCAATTTGATAAAATTTTTTGATCAAAACATCATATCATAACATGGCAACAGATATTTATTTGTAGTTGTCATGATTTCGTACTAATTCAATTTTAATCTGTCTGAAAATGCTGTCAAGCAGCAAAACTATAGTCACAGAAGCATTGAAGAACATCCTAGAACTTCCAGAATTCGAAGGGCCACTTGCTCCCGTTAGCTCACGCGCTGGCTACTTCCTTCACCTACAAAAACCAACAGTGAAGCCAGAGAAGTAGTCTCCAAGTCTGTATGTAATATATATATATATATATATATATATATATATATATATATATATATATATATATATATATATATATATATAATAACTCCAAAAATAATACTCCGATTTTAATAAAATTTGGCACGTATTTTCCTTTTGTAAATCGCCTGGAAAACTTCGTTAGTCAGGAAAATCGAACCAGGTTTTCCTGGAAAACTTTTGGTTTTCTTTAGAAAAATTTTTTATCTCAAAAAATAGAAAAGATCTGGTAACCAAATTTGGCACGTAAATTTACGATGTTAAAAGAAAGCCAAACACCAAAATTCATATTTCTATGTTACAAAAAAAGAAAGTTATGAAAAATACTTGGTGCCAGTTCATTTCTATGAAAATTCACTACCATAAAGCACTTGCTGCGTCCAGACTTTTTTTCAGTTTGCGCAACTACAAATGTTAAATTAAAACTAATTATGTCTATACAAGCACTAAAAGTTAGATACTGTTTATTGGGTCCTGCAAATGGCGCAGGGTTTAAGGGGGTTAAATATGAATTATCTTATTTTAAACAGGTACAAAGTTGTGCGATATTTACTGTTCTGGGCCCAAGTGTCTGTATACCGTAGTATATTCATGGGTCCAGCCAGTGTCCTGTGGGACCTGTCTAACTCTTTAGACTATACTTAGGGGAGCACGTCCTCTCAAACCGTCTGTCTTGATATATAGTACGGCTGAATTATCCGATATTAAGTTTCGTATCATTGTATTTAAGTAAATTATTTATACAATACCAACAGGACCGTTAATCTCGATTGTAATCATTTGTTAAAGCAAACACATCCGACACTGCGGTCTATTCTTACTCTGATGTACGTAACAGACCAAAGAGGCATTGTTATTAATGATCTCTGGGATACAATAGCAAAGATTTAGTGTATCTCATCGGAACGGGATTGAGTTAATTATTGTACTCACAATTTTGGTCTCCGAAGCACTATCGTGTCCGATTCTCGTACTCTTCTTCTGCACATATACGTATATAGACTGAGTTCTCAGGGGAATCACTAGATGTATTTTGTAGACTCTGTTTACAGAAGCTAAAATGTATACATATTCTTTACGGATTGGTTTACATAAAACCTTACTTTGTGGCAAATTTTCAATGAAAAAATCGCTTATTGAGAGAAAACGATTTTCACAAAATTTGTTTAAATGACCGTGAATTAGTGCCTATCAAACTCATTTTTAATGAATTTTCGTAGAAAAAAAATATAACATACAATATAATAATGGTGATATCTCGACTTTTGTATTTTGAGAAAAAATTCTTCAAATGAGCGTAAATTGGTCCTCTAGCACCCATATTCAGGGTCCATGTCCATTTTTATATGTCTCTCTCTCTCTCTCTCTCTCTCTATATATATATATATATATATATATATATATATATATATATATATATATATATATATATATATATATATATATATATATATATATATATATAACTGTGTCTATAAAGTAACGCATAAATTCAATATAATTATGCGACCGTTATTAAGGAACATTCATAAACGGTGTTGAAGAAACAAATCGGTACGCCTCTGTCTCTTCATTCGGTTACACTATCATTGTATGTTTCTACATGGAATTATTGATCTCTGGATTTCACAATCCTTTCCAATTGGCTGGTAATCTTTACCCTCTAGACGTCTGTATCGCATTAGGTTTACGCATGAACAATGCCATTCAAAGAATACTTATATACAGTTAGGTTCTTTATTGTTAATAGCTTTAGCTGTCTTTGACGTATTCTTTAGATGCACCCAGTGGATTTTCTTCACTAGGAATAATGCTTTTACCTAGTTGGCCATTCTGTATTACTGACATTATGTTATGTCAACTAAGGCACCAAGCGTTACGCGAAAGCTCGATAAAAGCAAGCCTTTCGCAAGGTACAAGGCAGTTCTACGTTCGATCTCCTCTTCTTAAATTCTTGGGCATCCGAGTTCCCAATTTTCTACTTAAATACCGCTCGCGTGTTTAAGCCAGTTCAGTGCTACAGTTCTACGTCAGATCTCATTTTCGCTCCTTCTTCGCTCCTTGGAACCCCGAGTTCCAAATCTTCCACTTAAACATCGCTCGTGTGTTTAAGCCAGTTCAATTCTACAGTGCCGTTCTACAACGAATCTCCTCTTCATCGCTTTTTGGGACTTCTAAGATCCCGATCTTTTACCTAAACATCACTAGTGTGATTACGCCACTTTCGTTCAAGCTCCAATCTTCCTACAGAAATTCCGTTCGTACAGTATTACAGTAAAAAGTCAGTATTTTCTTCGAAATTGGAAAGTATACGCGCAGTTAAATACAATAGTAAGTAGCTAATAAGATTGTGAAATCTCCTAAATAACCCATTAAATCAAGTGTAAAACCGCAAATTGTAAACAAATGTTAAGTTCAAAGTGTATATAGTAAGAATACAACATATATAAATATAAAAAGTGTATTATTGAAATCTTCTGGAATCCAGTGCACCTAGAGTTATAAATACAGTCCATATTTAGTCCACATCTTCAACATATTCTGCTTCCAACGCTAATTAGCAAAGCCGACTAGTTAGCGAGGGTGGGATCAATCCACCTGAAAAACATTGGGGCAAGGAAACAAGCTCTTTCTCCCCCAAACAGGTCAATTCTTATTTTCAAAAACTTACTTTTTGATGCAAAAATCTCACCCTTATCGTTATATCTCTTCAAGGGGTAGCTACCCTTGTGAAATTTTGAGTTTGGATGGTGGGTGGTGTGATAAATCTTCAAAGCTAATCCAATTCTCTATTCAGCAACACCAATTTTTTTGGTAGGATTAAAATAAAGTGAGTAATGCCCGCCTTCTTGTGCCTGAGAATATCCCAAACAGTCAATGAATTCTTGTTGCACTCTATTTATAATCTCTGGAGAAATGTTGATACATTCTATTGCTTGTTTTTAGTTAGCAGTTAGTTTTTCAAATGACCCCACAGAAAAATTTTAAAACAGCTGGGTCATGTGATCTTGCTGGCCACTCGATTGCTCTACGCCTGCCAATCCATCTGTCGATCCAGCGCGCGGGGGCACCATCTTGTTCATACCACAAGTTATGATTTACCATACCATGGTGTTCATTAGAAAATATTTTCAATAACTTCGGAATGAGATATTGTTGTGAAAATTGTAGATAGCGTGGTCAATTTCTGGCTCCATAAAAACAGCGACCAGTAATCCTACTACTAACAATTCCGGTCCAAACATTTATCTTTTGTCGATACTGTTTATGATTCTGTCGCAACCATCTTAGATTTCCCTTGCACAATATCTGCAGTTTTGGCCGTTAACTTCTCCATGTAGTGTAAAAGCAGATCCGTCCTAAAACAGAATACTCACCACTTGCAAAGAGTTATCCTTCAATCAGGATCATCATCGGATAACTCCTGCAAAAGCTGTATTTTATATGGATGAAGCTTTTCAATACTTTATGTGCGGTCTGAAATGGAATTCCTTGACCGAACACTACTGTGGGGATTCTCTTCCGCTGCTAATAAGACTTGTGATTACACTTCTTCACTTATAGACCGGCGACCTGTTTTTGGAAAATCTTTCACACTAGAGGTTTATCAGAATTGCTTATCTATTCGACTCACTGTTGGTTGATTGCCATATCCGGGTAGTTAGTATTAACCAAAATACACACCTTTGCCTGAGTTCGGATTCTGTCGCTATAACCAACCATCATTAGAAATTAAATTTTTTGACCTATTGATAACCGCATTTTACCAGCAATTTAATAATTAATTTGAGAAATTAAAAGTTTATACGTATTCACTTTGCACGACAACCAAAAGGTAAATTTACTACTATTATATGTAGATTGTATCGCAAAAAAGTGCTGCAAATTGAATCACAACTTCCACATAGTTGTGATAAGCTACCCTTCCCAGAAAGACATTTCATGAAACGAATTTGGGGTACATGACTTCACCACAAAGAAAATATTCATATTCATGTACTTATAAACCTCTGAAAAGTTATATTACTCGAGATTTAACAAAAAAAATATGTAAATTTTCACCAAATCACCCCTCATTTATCGCATACTCCCTGAAGCGACCTACCCAAAAACAATTCGAGCGTTCCTTTGTCGGGTGCTAATTGAATACTCAATTTGAATAGGGTTACTCAATTTGTTCGAAAGTTACTACACATACTAACAGACAGACGTACAAGCCGACAGATTGACAGACAAAAGACTTTTGTTCCAGGATCAAGTCTTTTACATATTTTGATATTGTTACGCCATTTTAGCAAAAAAAATTTTAAATTTCTAGCACCGGTATTGAACCCCTAACTTAATTTCAGCACAGAATAGCAGACGTTTAATAAAATTGAAAGTTTTCTAATAAACAAACCCTAAAATGTTATATTACTTGAGTTTGAGTGAAAAATCATTTCAAATCATGTTTTCTATATGTTCTGACCCTTTTTACGATGTTTAATCGAAAACAACATTTTTGGAAATTTTTGTCGCGGATGCGATACTTCCACACGTTGCGACGATGTGAAAGTAAAAATTGTTATCATCTGTCGATTGTAACAGATACGACAGTATACAGCAAAATCTTTAGAGGTCTTTTCGTACAAGAATCCCAACATTTTGACCATTGTACAGCTTTGAAATATTGAAGTATTATATAATAAGTATCTTATCAGTATCATGTAACTGGACTATGTAGTCCCTTTCAGGCTTCACTTGTGTTATGTGTAACTGATAATAAAAATGTGATTACTCACTTTATTTTATTCCTACAAAAAAAAGCTGGCGTTGCTGAATAGATAATTGGAATAGCTTTAAAAAGATATATAACGCTACCCACCACGCAATCTTAAAATTTGGAAGGGGTAGCTACTCTTTGAAGGGATATGACTATAGGGAAGAGGTTTTTATGTCAAAAAGTTAGTATTTCACAATAAAAGTCGGCCTGTTTTTTATTTCCCTTAATAATGGTCACGTTCAATTTTATTGAATTGATGCTTTACTTTATAGACACAGTGTGTATATATATATATATATATATATATATATATATATATATATATATATATATATATATATATATATATATATATATATATATATATATAGAGGTGTCCGGAAATTGTGAGAAAAATATTCAGGGGGTTATTCTATTCAAAGAACTAATGCCCCTAGTTTCTATAATAGTTCTTCGAAAACTCGAAAATAACGGAGTTATAGGGTGACAAAAATTTTTTTTTTCAAATATTTTGTCGATAACTTTTTTGTCGTGAATGGATTCTTTTCACATTTGGCGCACACGTATATAATATGACTCTGTATTTATGTTGCAAATTTGACATGGATCTATCAAAATTCAAAGGCCGAAGCTGACCTTGACCAACAGATAAGGACTCATAACTTTTTTGCTTGAATCTTTATCTCAAATCTAATAATACACGATTGAAGGGAATTATAAAATATTAGAAAAATGTCATCTTGTTGCATCACGATAAGACTAACCGTTTTCGAGAAAAACGTTCTTAAAAATTTACTGGTATGATTGAATACGAAATCACCTAATCTCATTTTCAATATTAACGGAGCGTGCTTTGAAAACATTATCTGTCAACAAGATCATGTGGCGTTAGTTTTGACAGATAATAGTTTGTTGTCATTTTACTTGCGGAATAGTTGAGATTAATTATAAAATACGATGAATAATAATAATTATTCTTACGTTGAACTACGCGACATGCATTGTTATTATTATGGTATAGCTGGCGGCAATGCTCTTGCTGCGAGACGTTTGTATGCTGAAGCATTTCCAAATAGAAGGGTACCACAATGCCGAATCTTCAGTAATATCCATCGAAGACTGGGAGAATTCGGATCATTTAGAAGTACATTTCAAGATGTTGGCCGTCAGCGAAGTACTCGAACTCCTGGAGCAGAAGTCCGTGTATTAAATGCAATCGAGAATAATCCCAACTTAAGTGTACGGTTAGTCTCTACTCAGGAGAATATCCCAAAAAGTTCTGTGCATGAAATTCTTAAGGAGCAGCTTTTTCATCCTTACCATTACCAGAAAGTTCAAGTTTTATCTCCTGAAGATCCGGAAACTCGCGTGAATTTGTGGAATATAATTCGAAATCTACATAACAACGATCACAATTTTATATCATCGCTTCTCTTCACAGATGAAGCTAAATTTGGACATGACGGTTTGATCAACCTTCATAATGAGCATTATTGGTGTAATGAGAATCCTCACTTGGCGATAGAACGCGGTTTCCAGAATAGGTTTTCTGTTAATGTGTGGGCGGGAATTTTAGGAGACCGCTTAATTGGGCCAAATTTCTTCCCTCAAAGACTCAACGGTGAGATATACTTAATTTTTTTAAGAAATCAGCTATCCACTCTATTGGATGATGTACCCCTCCAATCAAGAAATACAATGTGGTTGCTGCAGGACGGCGCGCCGCCTCATTTCAGTACAGCGGTGAAGAAATTTCTTAATGAAACATTTCCTAAGAGATGGATAGGACGCGGTGGGTTCGTGCAGTGGTCTCCTAGATCCGGTTATTTGAACCCAATGGATTTTTTCTTTTGGGATTACCTAAAATATCTTGTAAACAAGAGTCCAATTCAAAACGTTGAAGATCTCAGGCAAATAATTATTGATAACTGTGAGGTAATCGGGCAAAAAGACGGAATATTCGCTAGAGTTCGTCGGAATTTCCTGAGAAGAATTGATTTATGTGTTGAGATGGAAGAACATCACTTTGAAACTTTGTTATAATATTTATTTGTTATGATTTTTAATAAATTATTGTTACAATGTTTAAATGTTGCAAGTTATAGTAAGTAATAAAAAAAAATGAGACCCTGTAAAATCGTTCTTGCTGATAATTTTATAGTAGTAATAATAATAAAAATATAACACTTTATTTGTCAAAACATGTGACATAATTTTTTTCCGGGGCAACTACCGCGACTGTTTTCAAAGCACACGCTATTAACATTGACATTTGGATGAAGTGATTTCGTATTCAATCATTACCACCAAAAATTTTGAAGAACATTTTTCTCGAAAACGGTTAGTTTTATCGTGAGGCAACAAAATGACTTTTTTTTTAAATTTTATAATTACCTTCAATCGTGTATTGTTAGATTTGAGATAAAGATTCAAGCAAAAAACTTATAAGTCGTTATCTGTTGGTCAAGGGCAGCTTCGGCCTTTAAATTTAGATAGATCCATGTCAAATTTGCAACATAAATACAGAGTGATATTATATACGTGTGCACTAAATTTGAAAAGAATCGATACACGACAAAAAAATTAATCGACAAAAATTTGAAAAAAATATTTTTTAGACACCCTATAACTCCGTTATTTTCGAGTTTTCGAAAAACTGTTGTAGGAACTAGGGGCATTAATTCTTTGAGTAGATTAACCCCCTGAATTTTTTGCTCACAATTTCCGGACACCCTATATACAGGGTGTTCAAATAAGGACACGGACCGGCTGTATCTCGAAAACCATCACAGCTGCAGCTTTCGGAAAAAAATTAGCATAAGTAAAGTGGCCATGAGAAAATGTTGGAAATTATTATCAGCTTTCTAAATCTGCCGCTAGGTGGCGAAAATGCCATGGCTTACCTAAAATCTTTAATTTCTCGAGAATCTTGACGCATAACATAAGCTGGTTTTAGGTAATTTGTAATCAACGTACACTTGTCTACAACCTCTGTTAAAAAAAAATTCCTTATGGACCAGTGGCGGAAGTAGGGGGCGAAATTTTTTTTTACAAACAAATGCCTATAACTTGATAACCAGTAGACATAATTTTAAGAATTTTGGCTTGTTAGAAAGAGCTTTCATAAGAAATTCCAGGTATTAGTATTTTAAATCTACAGCCACACATGCACAAAATACAGAGGGCGCTAGAGTAGAGGAGTCTAGTTTTATTAAATTTTACGAAAATTTTCAAATGGCAGCATAGTATTATAATATAACTATCAAAAAGTAAATGAAGTTAGAACGAACTCAGTGAAAACCCAAAACGAATATGTTTTTCCGTTTCAGAGAAAACTCGAATTTTATGTATTTTGGTGCTTATTATGCCATTTCTCAAATTTGGATATGGATATGGCAAAATCTCTATAGAATATTTGTTTTCAGGCATCGCTATATAAATTAGCATAGTTACCAATAACAATTAATCACTTTAATATAAAATAAATTTATTACCTTATCATAAAACTAAGATACAAGAGCCAAGAATCGATTATAAGGTTGTATTCGTAAATTAAGTGATTATATTATGAAACCGAAACTATATGAATGTAAAAACCTAAAATTTAATTAACATTTTATTATTTACAAATGTTCAAACTGCTGTCCTTTTTTATGTATACATTTAACTAATCTCTGAGGAGTAGAGGCAATTTGAAAATAAACTGTGTATGGTTAATGCGTGAACACAGAACACTCCCTTGCGTGAATATGAAATTTTGATACTGTCGAACGTGACAGTTATCTCGTCAGTGATTGTGATTGGACTAAATCGCGTCAGTGCGACTCGCGCATACCGGCACACAGAACCACAGAGCAGGTTCATCTATGCTCAGAACATAATGTGCCATGTACCGGCATCAGAATTTTGAATGTTTTACATCTGTACACCCTACGCACTAAAACAATACGATATGTATTATTTGATTATATCCTAGAAGGTGTCTACTTTAAATTAAAATATCATGTATGCCAAGTGGACACGGACACGGAATGAACTTAAACTTCATTACAATCATTATACAAATTAACGTACTTACCAATAGCATTTATGTAATCACTTTAAAATGAAATAAATTTATTACTTTATTATAAAATTACGATACATAGGTGATGTAGAAGTCATGAAAAAATTAATTTATATTATGAAAATAAAACACTTTTCATTAGGCGTTTAGAGAAAATTCTCAGTATTTATTTTTAAAATTCATTCCATACATAATATCTTTATCATAATATAGTAATAAATACAACCAATGTCTAAAATCATTTAAACACTTGTTAATGCCCATGTGAAATTCATATGCAGTTTTGTACTTCAATCAATGTAGTCCATGTGTTGTCAACGAAGGTAAGGAAATTGAAACAATTTGTTTTATAAACGTCAAAATCCTATGTTCAATTTATTACTGATCTTATTAATTATTTGTAGTGTTTCTGTGTGTTTTTTATCAATAGTTGGTGTTTTACGTTTTCAGGATGTCTTATTCTAACGAGGAAGCATTTGATATGCTTGAAATTTATTTTATATTTTTTTGGAATCCTGTTGTCGCATCACGAGAATATGCTTTAAGGTGCCCGCAAAGAAGACATTACTCAAGAGAGGTGTTTATTCGCATTTCAAGATATATGCATGAAACTGAATCTGTAAGACGCACCAGAAGACAAGTCAGAGCTCGGAGGATTAGAAATGAAGAAAACATTACTAATGTGATTGCTCTTGTTACTGCTAATCCACATATTAGTGTACGACAAATTTCTAGAAACTAAGGTGTGACCGTAGGTCTGTATACAATGTTTAAAAGGCCATAATATGCACCCATATCAGATAGTATTGCACCAGACCCTAAATGAAACTGATTGTGACCACAGACTGAATTACTGCCATTGTATGCTGAGTATTCTAGAAGAAACACCACGATTTCTATCACAAATGGTATGGACAGATGAAGCAACATTTTCAAATTATGGGAAAGTAAATCTCCATAATATGCACTATTGGTCGGACAGTAATCCCCATTGAATGAGAGAATTAGATCGGCAAGATCGATGGACTCTAAACGTATGGTGTAGTATAGCTAAAGGAAAAATTGTTGGACATATTTCTTTGACGGACCACTTAACGGAGATCTATATTTAATTTTTTTTACTCAAAGCATAAAAATGTTATTGGAAGACATTTCTCTAGAAATAAGATTAATAATGTTGTTGCAACACGACGGGTGTCCAGCACACTTTGCGCAAAGTGTACGCGAATATCTTAATGTTTAATTTCCAAATCGGTGGATAGGAAGAGGAAGCTTATTTCCATGGCCACACAGATTACCTGATTTGACTTGCTTAGATTTTTATATATGGGGGAGAGTGAAAGATTAGGTATATCAAACTCGACCAACAACTAGAGAAAATATGATGGAAAGGATATAAGTTGCTGTTAATAGCATATCTACGGCTGAAGTTCAAACAGCGGTAGCCTCTACTCGTCAGAGATTAGTTAAATGTATACATAAAAAAGGACAGCAGTTTGAACATTTGTAAACAATAAAATGTTAATTAAATTTTAGGTTTTTACATTCATATAGTTTCGGTTTCATAATATAATCACTTAATTTACGAATACAACCTTAAAATCGATTCTTGGCTCTTGTATCTTAGTTTTATGATAAGGTAATAAATTTATTTTATATTAAAGTGATTAATTGTTATTGGTAACTATGCTAATTTATATAGCGATGCCTGAAAACAAATATTCTATAGAGATTTTGCCATATCCATATCCAAATTTGAGAAATGGCATAATAAGCACCAAAATACATAAAATTCGAGTTTTCTCTGAAACGGAAAAACATATTCGTTTTGGGTTTTCACTGAGTTCTTTCTAACTTCATTCACTTTTTGATAGTTATATTATAATACTATGCTGCCATTTGAAAATTTTCGTAAAATTTAATAAAACTAGACTCCTCTACTCTAGCGCCCTCTGTATTTTGTGCATGTGTGACTGTAGATTTAAAATACTAATACCTTGAATTTCTTTTGAAAGCTAAAATTCTTAAAATTATGTCTACTGGTTATCAAGTTATAGGCATTTGTTTGTAAAAAAAAATTTTCGCCCCCTACCTCCGCCACTGGCCCATAAGGAATTTTTTTTTAACAGAGGTTGTAGACAAGTGTACGTTGATTACAAATTACCTAAAACCAGCTTATGTTATGCGTCAAGATTCTCGAGAAATTAAAGATTTTAGGTAAGTCATGGCATTTTCGCCACCTAGCGGCAGATTTAGAAAGCTGATAATAATTTCCAACATTTTCTCATGGCCACTTTACTTATGCTAATTTTTTTCCAAAGCTGCAGCTGTGATGGTTTTCGAGATACAGCCGGTCCGTGTCCTTATTTGAACACACTGTATATATATATATATATATATATATATATATATATATATATATATATATATATATATAATATATATATATATATATATATATATATATATATATATATATATATATATTTATTTATATATATATATATATATATATATATATATATATATATATATATATATATATATATATATATATATATATATATATATATATTATTATATATAGTTTGTTAGCCAGGGAAATCTTGTACAAAATTTCCTTAGAAATAATTTTAACGTATTTTCTTTGAAGAAACATTTGCCACAGATTTTGGTGTACATAATTATGCAACGAAGTTTGGATGGAACATTTTTTTATGGAATTCGTCTAAAATAATATTTTAATGGATTTCGCTGCAAACAGATTATTTTATTTTTTATTTTCATTACCGATTAGGCATAAAATTTGACTTTTATGTATTTTTGTAGTAAATTTTTGTCTCAAAAATATTTAGTCAGTTTTCGCAGAATTTTGTTTGTCTTGTAAGACTTTTGTGAAATTTCGTAGATAATAATAAATGTTTAGAAACTATTGTAAAAAAATGTTTTCGAATTTTCGTAAGAAAAAATTGTTTGCATTTTTTTGGTAGAAAAGGTTTTTGTGAATAATAATATCTTGACAAGTGGGTAAATAACTTGACGAGTTTCGTTGGCCAGGAAAATGGGACAACTTTTTCGGGAATATTTTAAGTTTCCTTTCGTATTTTTTTAAACAGTAAAGTAATTTTGGTTAAATATGACAACTACATTGTTTTTAGTGAATTTTCGTAGAAAAAATTCACTAATGGGGACCGACTTTTGAATTTTGAAAAATTTTTTGCAAATGAGCGCGAACTAGGACCCCTAGAACCCATATCCGGGGTCAGTTTCAATTTTTATATGTTTATATATATATATATATATATATATTATATATATATATATATATATATATATATCTATATATATATATATATATATATATATATATATATATATATATATATATATATATATATATATATATATATATATATATATATATATATATATATATATATATATATATATATATATATATATATATATATATATATATATATATATATATATATTATATATATATATATATATATATATATATATATATATATATATATATATATATATATATATGTATCACACCGATAACTCAAAAAATAATGGGCCGATTTTGATAAAATTTGGCATGTACCTTTCTTTTGTTAATAGCTTGGATAGGTTCGTTAGTCAGGAAAATCGGACGAGGTTTTCCGGGAAAATTTTGAGTTTTCATTCGAAAAAAATTCATATCTCAAAAAGTAATAAGCCGATTTTAATAAAATTTGGCGCATACCTTCCTTTTGGAAATTGCTTTGACATGTTTGTTAGTCAGGAAAATCGGACGAGGTTTTCCGGGAAAATTTTAAGTTTTCATTCGAAAAAAATTCATATCTCAAAAAGTAATAAGCCGATTTTAATAAGATTGGGCACATACCTTACTTTTGTAAATGGCTTTGACATGTTTGTTAGTCAAGAAAATCGGACGAGGTTTTCCGGGAAAATTTTGAGTTTTCATTTGAAAAAAATTCATATCTCAAAAAGTAATAAGCTGATTTTAATAAAATTTGGCATGTGCCTTCCTTTTGTAAATGGCTTTGACAAGTTCGTTTTTTAGAAAAATTGGACGAGGTTTTCCGGAAAAATTTTGAGTTTTCATTTGAAAAATTTTTTTATCTTAAAAAATATAAAATCTATGATAACCAAATTTGGTAGGTAGGTTTACGATATAAAAAGTAAACTATACACCAAAATTTAGATTTCTATGTTACAAGAAAAAAAAGTTATAATAAAATATTTTGTGCCAGATCATTTCTATGAAAATTCACTACCATAACGCACTTGCTGCGTCCCGAGCTTTTACAATATTGAATTTAATCATAGATAAAACTTTAAAAAGAGAATAAAAGTAGTTTCAGAACAGATGTCGATCATCACCGCTAGATAACGGATATATTTAAAACTATACAATAAATCTTATTAATAATAATCTGATGTATAAGCCAGAGTAGGTGGAAATAATTTGTGACAAAAGTTGTTCTTTGTGAAACTCAGTATGTCAAAAATACTTCGTCCGTTAGTAAGTTAGTGAGTGATCATTCTACAAAAGGCTTGTAAAATATTTGTAGTCGATTTAAAATAAGGCAAAGTGCTTATATTTGTTATTTAAAACCTGATTTATAATTCCAATTTGAATTTTATTATTTTTTTAGAAAAAAGGCAGGTTAAAAAATAATAGTAATAATAAATAATGTTCCTTCAATGACAAATAAGTTAAGAGTTCACTTAAATAGGAATTTTATAAACTTAAAGCTCAGCTAAAGATAAAGATAGATAGATAAAGATCTTTATGTTCACGTTATATTACATAGTTTCAAAATTTTATTAATTTCAATAAAAATAGAAAACAAGATATGTAGTTAACTGCGAAATATTTATTAATGGTTTAAAATGTATATAGTGATATATATATATATATATATATATATATATATATATATATATATATATATATATATATATATATATATATATATATATATATATATATATATATATATATATATATATGTGTGTGTGTGTGTGTGTGTGTGTGTGTGTGTGTGTGTGTGTGTATGATATCAAGTTTTATATAAGATATGGCGCTTAACAACAAAGGAAAAATGATAGAGAATAAAATGGTAAAAAAGTCAAATATCGTGGGTATCATTTAAGACCTAATTTATGTGCAAATATAAATTGAACAAAATATCAATAAAAATATACATAAACCTCGTAATCATTTCTATCACAAATTTCAAAACAAAGTCAAGTAAAACGAAGCAAACCAAACATTATTATTAATATTTAAGACAAAAACTGTTTATCATTATCACTTTATAATTGTTTCGGCAACGTAATGCGAGATAGCAACAATAATGTTTTTAATGTTAATTTTAATGTTATATATATATATATATATATATATATATATATATATATATATATATATATATATATATACAGTAATGTATAGCTAAAAAATACCAGTAAAAATTTGAATTATTAAACAAATTTCACAATACAGAAATATTTGAAGGTGCAGGTAGGCCAATTAGAGCGTTATTAACAATTTTTATTGTAGGGGATATTTTTCGGAAAGGGGTTTCCATTAGTTTATTTGACGTAAGGGTCCAAGCTTTAAGTTGTTTATTAAGGAACCTAGTTCAAAGAGAAACACCTGCATATAATGGGGCGGTTCGAGGGGGGCATGGCATTCAGACTCTGCGGCGAGGGGGAGGAATCAGCCCAGCACATCTTGTGCGAGTATGAAGCTCTGGACCGCAAAACACAACTGATCTACGGACAGCCTAGACCGGGGACAGAGCAATATAAAACTTCACCCTACCAATTGCTGTGCAGACTAGTTTAAGGCACAGTGATTTTGGAATGGGTGGAGTAGAAAATACAAAGGGCATGCACAATAAGCCAAAGTCTGCGATGCTAACGGGGCGGCAAAGACGCGGACGAGCCCTAAGGGGGGAAAAGGTTAGATATTTTAACTACTGCAATCAAAGTAATATATATATATATATATATATATATATATATATATATATATATATATATATATATATATATATATATATATGTGTGTGTATATACAGGGTGTCTCATAACATGTGAAACACACATCGTGGGGGTGATTGGGGACTTGAAAATAATTGAAAATGATCAAAAGAGGTTCTATAAATATATATCAGAAACCCTAATGTTTCCAAGATACAGAGTGTTTGAAGAAAAAAATATTATTTTCCATATTTTGAAATAGAGAAACTAAATTTGGTACACAACATCTACTAATAGGTTGCCATTTGTAGTTTACATTTCTAGCCTCTCAAGCAACCAGTGGAGAGTTATATGGGGTTCTTTTAATTCAGTTATATAAAAAACTGTTAGCACGGTCCCGCAGAAATCTTTTGTCGAAAGTCTAACAGAGAATTTAATTTTCTACGAGAAGTTCGAAACAAGTTGCACAAAAAATGTTAGTACGGCCCTGTAGAAATGTTTCAAAATATGTGGAACATACGTTACAAGGTGATTGTGGACCTCATAATAATCACAAAAGGTCCTATAAGTCCCCAATTGCCCCATGACGTGTGGCGCACAAGTGATGAAACACTGAAACACCATATATATATATATATATATATATATATATATATATATATATATATATATATATATATATATATATATATATATACAGTGTGGCCCATTTAAAATGGAAACACTCCTGTAACTTTTGTATTTATAAGTCGATTTTAAAGAACAAAAGATCAAAAGTTATAGGAGGAAAAACACTATGAATGCTGTGAAAATTTATTCTCTAGGTCACCTGACCAAGGCCTATTAATGTAGTATGTCAAAAAATTGAAAAAGGGTTAGAGCCATTTTAAGGAAGAAAATAAGTACGCTACTGTATTCGGCACCCTTCAAATTAGATATGTACCAAATTTCATCAAATAAGGAGAATTATTAACGATTTCAGGGATGTTTTTTGTGTGTCCCTTCTAATATTGAAACACTCCTGTAACTTTTGTATTTATAACGCGATTTTTTTTAACGAGATCTCAAAAGATCTAGAATGAAGAAGTCTATAGATCCTGTGAAAATTGTTTCCTATGCCATTCGATCACGACCCAATAAAACTATTTTCATATGTAAAAAATTATAAAAAAGTTTTAGGGGTGGGTGAAGGAAAAGAATATATACGCCATTCTTCAAAACTGTTACCTTAAAATTTCATCAATAAATATTTATAATCACTAACTACGAAATTCAACAACAACATTTCAAAAGTTGTAGAAAAAAGTTTATAAATGCTGTGACATATGAAAATAGTTTTAGTAGGCCATTATCGAATGGCATGGGAAACAATTTTCAGACGAGCAACAGACTTCTTCATTTTCTATTTTTTGAGATCTCGTTGAAAAATTGGGTTATAAATACAAAAGTTACATGGGTGTTTAAATATTAGAAGGGTCGCATGAAAAACCTCTCTGAAATGGTTAGTAATCCTCGTTTTTTGTTGAAATTTGGTATATCTCTATTTTGAAGGATGCCGAATGCAGTGGAGTACTTACTTTCTTCCTAAAAATTGCCCTATTCCTTTTTCCAATTTTTTGACATAGAGAAACAACATTAGTAGGCCCTCGTCACATAGAGAACAATTTTCACAGCATTTGTAGAATTTCTCATGTTATATCTCTTGATATTTTGTTCGTCAAATCAAATTTCATCTAGAATGGGCCACACTTTCTTTCAATTTGTTAAAAAATTGTGAGTTGGCCGTCAGTTCCAAAGTAAAACATAGTATATATGATATAATTATGAGATACTATTATCAAATTCAAAGCTTTATGATTTACGAACGACTAAAGAAACTATTTTATATGTAGATATTGATTCAATAGAAAAAAGTCGTGTAATCTTTTTCAAAACGAGAGTTTAAACTGCTTCTTTCTAAACTAAAAATGACAAAATTCTGGCAGATAAAATCTTCTGAGAATTACCATGTATAGACAAAAATATAAAATAAGCAAAGATGTAATAATAATTTTTAGTCGCTTTTTAAAGTATTCTTTTTCATCACATGTATTTATGAAACACGACATATTGTGGTAAATCTAATTTAATCTGGCAGCTTAGGTTAAGACGGTATATAAGAAAATTGCCTGTTATATAAATAAGTAGGTATTACAGAAAGTTTTATTACTACTCTACGAAATACAATTTTCATATAAGAATCCAGATCCAATATCAGCAAAATTATTTGGGTACACCAGACAATCAGTTTTCTTTTGATCTTTTTTTTTTGAAACATAATATCCTTGACATAAACATGAGAAATTAGACATTAGATACATTTTAGCTTTCAAAGCTTTTCTTCTCCTGAAACTTTTCAATCAGGCTCGTGTTGTGAAATTGACAAGCCTTGTAAAATATGAAAAGAAACTGGTTTTTTATAATGTATTGGCAGTTTAATTTGCTTGATATATTTAAGAGTTGAGATCTTAATCAGGTCTTATGTCAAGTAATTGATTTGATATTTCCATTTTCTTTCTTGTTCCTGCCATCAAAAATACATTATAGCCAATTTATAAAAAGCCCAGAAAATTACCTGTTTATATTAAAAAGGTCAAAACGCAGCAAGTACGTTAAAGTAGCTAATTTTTATAGCTCTTGTAAATACGTTTAGAAACTTAGCTTAACTCATAAGAATATCGTTGGAACTGTCTAGTCTTACCTATGTTGAGTTAAAGGAGCTGATTTTTATAAACAGTTTACTACAAACAATCTGATTTTTTCCTCCGAATGCAGTACGAAGAGTCACTCAAAGCGTGTAACATTCCCTACGTTAGAAACATCGACATCCAAATCACTTAATATATCCATCTTTGTTTTTTCTAGTTAACTTTATATTGCACATTAATGTCTATTTCTAATAAGAACAAATATCATTCGCGGCATATTCCAAATAGTGCTGCAAATTGAAGCAAAACTTCCACATACCTGTGGTAATCTACTCTCCTCAGAAAGACATTCTCATGACATAGATTTAGGGCCCATGACTTGACCACAAAAAATATTCGTATTCCTGTACATATAAACTTCTGAAACGTTATATTACTCGAGTTTTGATGAAAACATATCAGTTTTCACCACATCACCCACCATTCATCCCCTACCCCATGAAACCATCTTACACAAAAACTATAGGAAGTGGTCCTTTATCGCGTGCCAACTGGCTACCAAATTTGAAGATGATATCTCAATTCATTCGAAAGTTATTGGACCTACTAACAGACAGACGTACATGCCGACAGACCAACCGACCGATAGATACAAACATTTCGTTCTAGTATCAAGTTTTCTATATGTTTTGAGGCTTTGTACGCCATTTTCGCAAAACAAATTTTGAAACTTCTGTCACAGATATTTCACACGCCAGACATCAACCCCTAATTTAATTTCAACACAGAAGACCAGATGTTTGATGAAAATAAAGTTTTCTAATAAGGAAACCCTAAAACCTTATGCTACTCGAGTTTTAATGAAAAAAATTCAATTTTCACCAAATCATCCCCCATTCGTCACCTACCCCTAGAGCGATTTTACCCAAAAACAATGCGAAAACTTCGTTTGTCAAGTGCTAATTCTATACCAAATTTAAAGACGATATCTCAATTAAAACAGACAGATCGACAGCCACAGAAAATGTTCGTTCCCAAATCATGTTTTCTCTATGTTTTATACTTTTTACGGCGTTAAGGCGAAACAAAATTTTTGAAATTTTCGTCGCTGATGCCATACTTCCACACGCATTGACTATGTGGAAGTAACTATGCTTAATTTTACCCAAGAAAAACTTGGATTAGAATTATTCAACACAATTGAATGTTGGTATATTTTATCTGTAGTTTAACTACTTGACCCTTAGGAATGTCCAACGAACTTAACCTCCTGAGAATTTCACAGTCAAATGAAACAACTCGGTCTCAAGGTGGCGTAGAAGCTTTACAAACCATATACAGAGTGTCCGATGACAATTAATGTCACGAGTTTTTAAAATATTTTCTGAAAAATTAGTAAATGACGAAGTTATTGGCTTTTGATTCTTCTTTCATATTAACCAGTTTTGTTTCATACATTTTTTTTTGTGAATCATTTTCTTCAAACTTGACACGCTTGTAAATAATATAATTTTGTATCTTCATCTAACATTTGTTCTAAATCCTTAAAGACAGAAACCTAAAACTGCCTTTGGCCAGCAGAAAATGACTCCAAACTGTTTCTCAGAATATTTAAAAAAATTGAAAGCAGAGTATTGTAAAAAATGTTTGGGACGCTGCAAACGCGTTATGGTAGTGAATTTTCATAAGAATAATATATTGTAGTGATTTAGCTTTATATTGAAACTTATAAAATATTACTTTATTTACTTGGAAACAGTAAAAAATAAAGCAAAGGAAGGACAGCAAAAACATGATTTCTATAAATATTTATACAATAATTTGGATACAAAATTCAAACAAAGACATTGATAAACAGGAAATATACTGAACAAAAAATACACTAGAGAGCTGAACATAAAAACAATTCCCGTGGTTCATGCATTGAGGGTGATTGTAATCTGGCAGAAGGGAAAGAAGAACCCCCAGGTCGAAGAGGGTTTTTGTCCCCTCACCCGAAGACACGGGGGGTTCTCCTTCTCCTTGTGCATGCATACAACTACCTGCGAAGCATAAAGCACAAGAAAAATTTCTTGAGTGCAACCCCCAAGAAAGTTACTGGACCTGCGCGAATATGAATGCGGTGCCGGGTAGACAGGGTTTGAAGGGGGTATTGCTGAAAATGTTAAAAATGCATATTTTCAAAGTTTGGCAAATTTCTTTTTAGCATGTTCCGGTCATATTTCCTACCCGCGCAGCACCACTATTCATTCTTGGTCCCTTAATTTTGTTGGGGACTGTTTCAACAAATTTGCCTTGTGGATTGTGCATCCACGGAGGGTTCTAAGCATGTTTCCGAAAAAACATATTCTAAGAACCCTCCATGCAGTAAACTGTTTATTTACCGAAATTACATTCCACTTCGTCGCCTATAATGTGTTTTTCAGAAAATATTTTTTTAATTTTTTTTTTAATTTAATATTATTGGCTACGGTATCTCAGGCCATTAGCACATTCATTTTCCATCATTCAATATTTTTACAAATTATCCAGACAAAGTCAACTTGGCTCGCCCAGGAATCGAACCCGGGACCTCTCGCTTAGCAGGCTGGCACCTAGCAACCTGCGCCACGAGGGCGTCTTTCAGATAATATCGAATACATCACTAAAGTAAATCAATTCAATTGCTGTTTCACTTCTTTTTTATTTTTATATTACATATATAAGCACAAGATATGTAAGTATAATAAAGGGGGCCCTGAATTAACATTGGGGCTACACATACTTAAAAGTATAAAAAATATTTAGATCATGTAAACAGCCATAAGTTTGATTAAAATTCACTTCTAACTGTATGCGCATGAGTAAAACACATTTATAAAATCTAATAAAAAACAACAGTTTTAAGATATTATTTTAAATAAACCAATAGGAACACGTTTCGCGGAGATTTCTCAATTCGCGAGTGTATGAACCTAGCTTTTGTCCAAGACTACACTGAAATCCGGTCGACTACAATCAAGCAACTTGTATATTAAGCTTGATAGGCTTGGATGGTTAATAGGTATGTATAATTTTGTGCTATTTGTTAAAAAAAATAAGCAACTAACCTGCGAAATCATGGATAATAAAAATAATGGATCTAGTAACTTATTTATCAGAAGGTACCGTTCTCATTTTGTAGGCAAGTATCAATACAAACATTGACATCCGAGGTACAAAATTTAACACAACGAACCTAACCAATATTGTCTTTCGCACGGAGACAAACTATAAAAATGCCGATACTGTTGCTATGACTACATAATGCATTAGTTATTTCCAATGGTTATTTTTTATTTCTTCCTCATGGCTCTCCGCGTCTTTGCCGCCCCGATAGCATCGCAGCTTTTGGCTTATTGTGTATGCCCTTTATCTCTACTCCACTCATTCCAAAATCACTGTGCCTTGAACTAGTCTGCACAGCAATTGGTAGGGCGAAGTTTTATATTGTTTTGTCTCCGGTCTAGGCTGAGCGTAGATCAGTTGTCTTTTTGCGGCACAGAGCTTTACACTTGCACAAGATGTGCTGGGCTGATTCCTCCCCTTCGCCTCAGAGTCTCCATACCAGGTCCCCCTCGAACTGCCCCATTTTATGCAGGTGTTTCTTGACAGCCATGTGTCCCGTCAAGAGTCCTGTTATGTTTCTGAACTGTCCTCTGCTTAGATTCAGCAGCTCCAGAGCTCTCTTTGGACTGGGTTGCCCAACTAATGATTTCCCGTGTTTGAGCCCTGGACAATCTGCCCAGTATGCCTTGTGCTGTTCCCTGACCCAAGACTTGATAGTTCCCCTGGCCGTGCCTTTCGATACCCCCAGGATCGGTTCTGGTCCCATAAATGGTTCTGCTGACTCCCACTTCGCGAGATTGTCAGCTTCTTCATTGCCTCTGACCCCGAGTGACATGGCACCCAGATGAAGGTGACCTCATTCTGCCCAGCCAGGTCGCTCGCCTCGTCTCGGCATTCACTTACCAGCCTATAATTTACCCTTGGGCTACTTAAGGCCTTAAGAGCTGCCTGGCTGTCTGTGGCTATGAGGATCCGCTTGTTGGTGTAGCCCCTCCTCATGTTCTCCCGCACACAGTGCACGATGGCGTACATTTCGACCTGAAAGACGTGGCATGGGCTCCGAGGGAAACACTATGATTTACCCTCGCTCCTTCCGAATAAACACCTGCCCCCGTCCTACGGTCCCCGCCGCAAGTGTCTGTGAACCAGACGAGCGCGTCCCGTGGTAAGCCCGGCGTTTCCTCCCGCCATGCCTCGCGGCCGGAGATTTCAACTGTAAAATTGTTTTCCCTGGAGATTCGCGGGTTCACGAAGTCTGACCTCATTTCAAGAATGGGCTCCTTTACGATCTCCTGAATTTTGCAGTGGCCCCTGAAGCCTGGGTTGATCTTAAGTCTACCACTGCAGGCTAGTCTGTATAGTCCTAGCCTGGCCTTCCGGAAGATAACTAAGTGTGTGTGTGTGTGTTGGGGGGGGGGGGGGGGTGACAGATCCAGCAACACCTCCATGGCGGCTGTTGATTTTGAAATCATGGCCCCTGTGATGCCCAGGCAAGCCAACCTGGGATCTTCCCTAGTTTTTGTTTGGCACTGGATTGTGTCACCTAAGGCCACCAGACCAGTGCAGCGTATGTTAGCGATGGTCTGGCCACCCTTGTGTACAGCCAGTGGGCCATACTAGGTCCTAGTCTCCACAATTTTCCATATGACATATATTCCCCCATTAAGAAAATTCACTAAAATATAATATTTTTACTACTTAGGTATCTCTGATTGGTTGCAAGTTAAAAGTTCAATGAGGCATTGTAAAAAAGCTAAAAAGCCTACTCCAACGAAAGTAAAAAAAGTAACTATAAATTCTTTCGCTACACGCTTAGATTAGCTGCACAAAATAAAGTCACATTCATTGTAAAGTTAATGTAAGGTTGTAGGGTAATTCACATCAGTATTCAAGCAAGTTAACAGCAATAAAACGCCTATAAGCATCTCCCTATGTTACCTTATACCAATAAAGGCAGGTTAATTTATCTAGAGACGAAAATCTGGCACACGCAAAGATAAGATAACATGATAAGTGAACTATGATTCACCCTTAAACATACAAGAGAGTTCGTTCGAGCATGATATAACCTTAAATAACTTCGTTCATAAAACGGCACAACAAGCCGACACGGCCCCTTAAATCGCTTTATATTACCTTCATTTAAAATTTCATAAAACTTTTTTCGTTCGCATTATATATACATACTTATGTATCGGGCATTTTTGTTATATATTAATTATAATACGTGAGCGTTTGATATAAAATAACTGTTTTGGCTTTAGGCAAGTCAGAAAGTTTTTGTTGAATACAAATATATAAGCGATTACTAAAAATATCAAGTCTAGTCAAAAAGTTTCTTTGTTTACTTTTTCCAGCCAATGCAAGCTACAGCCAGCGAAATATATAGCACAAAAGAAATCAAATAAAAAACAATAATGGGTTAAATTAAAACCTGAGTATTTTTTCAGGAATGGTGAAAGATAAAAAGGCACTAAATTAAAAACCATTTTGATGGCGGTCGCTATTAGCGAATTTTCGCTAAGGTATCCGACCTAAAATAATAAAGCCTGAACGCAGCAAGTGTGCGATGGTAGTTAATATGTTTAATGGGAAACATGTCTCTTTTTTCTTCAATGGCATCAAATTGGGTTAATAGTATAGCCTACATAGTAGAAACAATGTACCATATATAATCAAAATAACTTTATGTTTGAATATGTACAAAAATGTTTGGAAAAATAAACTTAAAATGTTCCCGAAAAAACTAGTTTTCTGGCCAACGAACCTTATAAGTTAATAGCAAATTGAGCTGTTCAAAGTTGAAGCATCTAATAAAAATTCGCTACCACAACGCACTTGCTGCGTCACGAATTTATTTTCTTACAAATATGCATTATCATTACGTGGTCGAAATTCGATACATTAAAGGTCAGCTCAGAACTTGCACGGACAAGAGAATCCGACTATCTAATTACAACAAAGCATTGTTTAATCTATTTGGACTGAGCAGATTTTAATAAAAATTTTCTATCACTTGCTGCGTCCCGAATTTCTTTTCTTACAAACATGCATTATAATTACGTGGTCGAAATTGGATACATTAAAGGTCATCTCAGAACTGGCTCGGACCAGGGGAATCCGACTGTCTAATTAAAACAATGCATTGTTTAATCTATTTGGACTGAGCAGATTTTAATAAAAATTCGCGACCGCAACGTACGTACTGCGTCTAGAGTTTCTTATTTTACAAACATGCATTATGGTTAACTTGGTCGAAATTAGAGACATTAAAAGTTAGCTCAGAACTTGCACGGACGAGAAAATCCGTCTGTCTAATTAAAACAAAGCAATTTTTAATCTATTTGGACTGGGCATATTTTCCTGGCTAACGAACTTTTCCAAGCCACTTGCAAAAGGAAGGTATTCGCTAGATTTGATCGTCATCAGCCTAATATTTTTTGAGTTATCAGTGTGTCACACACACACACACACACACACACACACACACACACACACACACACATATATATATATATATATATATATATATATATATATATATATATATATATATATATATATATATATATATGTAAAGTCTGACACCGACCTCGGATTCGGGTTTGAGGGGTCCTAAATGGCGTTCCTTTGTAGAAATTTTTTCAAAATTCAAAAGTCGCAATCTCCTGGATAGTGAATTTTTTCAGAAAATTCACTAATAAAAGAATGAAAGCATTGTATGTTTTAAATTGAAAAGACAAAGAGACGGGTGCTTTTGAGCCTGGTCTCTATACTACTAACAAAAGAAAGACCTATTCCAATATTTTAACTTCAGAGAATGGGTGTAATAATAATTTTCTATTGGCAAAATGACGCATTCATCTTATAATAGCTCTTATAATATCATTATTCTGTTAATAATAACTTTTTACATGTTGAATTTATTCAACGATAGCAAGTCATGTAAAAACTAACTTTGCTTAAAATCTATTCCTTTTCTCAACACCTCAGTGTTCATTTATGGAAAAAACTGTTGACTGAAGCAATAACCCAGCTTCACAATTTCAGCCATCTGTCAGCAAGAACTGTGAAAAATAAAAGGTATAAAATACCATGAAAATGATATTATTTATCCTCTGTTATCGTTTTCGTCCACTCTACTGGGTTCTCCACAGTCTTTAATTAAAATTTATGAAGCCGCCTTTTAACAAGAAAAAACACGGCATTATCGAAAACAGTAGAACAGAAGTGAAAGCTGAAACGTATAAAAGCAGACCGTAAGCTAATAAACCGTAAATCGTTTGCTGGAAAGAGAAGAGGGAACCAACATGCGATTTTTCATTAGTTTCCGTAGCAGGAGGTTGTTTCGATATATTATGCAGGAGATACAGCAGGAAGTTTTGTGGGGGAGGGATTTACATATTTATTGTATATATTTGATTCACGTATAAATATGTTGACAGCTTTTATGTCATTCGAAATGATCGATGAATTGTTTCGTTTTAACACCTCATTTTAGGCGATTAATTGACGAAATATGTCGCATTACGTTCTGACGTTCTGGTGATGATTTATTACATAGTTCTGTAAAAATCTTGTTAACATGTCGCCAACAAATATATCATAATTTTCTTTTATCTGTAATGCTTTGTATACCGTCATTGAAAATCCTGCCACGGTCAATGCGTTATGGAGCGAATTTTCTTAAAACTTAACTTTCATTAGAAAATGATGTTAGTCAATACAAATAAAGAAACACATATAATCACTAAAAATAAAAAGTCTGGACGCAGCAAGTGCGTTATGAAAGTGAGTTTTAATAAAAATGTTTTTAATAGCACATATGTCTTTTTTTATGAAAGAAGCTGTCAAATTTGGTTACGACTATAGCATATATTATACGAGGGCCGGTCAGTAAGTCCGTGACTTTTTGAATTTCCAGCCTCTTCAGAGGAAGGGCAACACTGTTTCTGTCAACAAGCATATGTTAGTTGAGTCCTGTCAAATTTTGAACAAGCTGCGTCATGTAATTTGTGTTAGATAGCTATTGAAAGCAGACAACCTCTTGAGTTATAACAAAAATAGAAGAAAGTGATTTTCGTGTGCTCATCAAACATTATTTTTTGCGGAAAAAACCCACCACTCAAACCAAGGCTAAGCTTGATAAATACTACAGAGACTCTGCAACATTAATTTCCGTGGTAAAAAACTGGTTTACTGAATTTCGTTGCGGCCGTACAAGCACACATGACGCCGAACGTTCTGGACGCCCAGTTGAGGTCGCTACACCCGAAAAATTGAAAAAATTCACGATATGGTGTTGGCTGATTGGAGATTGAAAGTGCGGGAGATTGTGGAAGGCATAGGCATAACACATGGCTCAGTGGTTTCGATTTTGCATGATCACTTGGATATGAGAGCGCTATCCGCGAGATGGGTGCCGGGTTTGCTCCCAATCGACCACAAACGCAATCGTGTGACAACTTCGAAGGAGTATTTGGCGTTGTGCAACCGCAATAAGAACGAGTTTTTGCGCTGTTTTGTTCCGTGGACGAAACATGAATTCACCACAACACACCAGAGACCAAGCAGCGTCAAAACAGTGCGTTTCTCCGTACGAATCGCCGCCGAAGAAGGCCAAGGTGGGTTTGTCAGCCAATAAAGTCATGGCGAACATTTTTTTGGGATATAATCCACATTTATTACCTTCAAAAGAGAAGAAAAATCAATGGCGAATATTATACCATTTTACTGGACCGACTCAATGAAGAGTTAAGGAAAAAATGACCGCATTTGGCCAATAAAAAGGCAATTTTTACCAAGGCAATGCGAGAGTACACACCTGTGTAGTCTGCATGCCGAAATTGCATAAATTCGGCTCTCTCATCCACCATATTCTCCGGATTTAGTCCCGAGTGACCATTCCTTGTTTCCAAACTTGAAGAAATAGCTCGGCAGAAAGAGATTTGACTCAAATGATGAAATCATCTCACAAACAAATACCTGTTTTGAGGACCACGACAAATATTATTTTCAGAAGGGTTAAAAGAATTGGAGAAACGTTGGATGTAGTGTGTAGAGCTCAAAGGAGACTGTTGAGAAATAAAATTATTTTTTCTTTAACCCATGTGTTGCACTCAAAAAGTGACGGACTTATTGAGCCGCCCTTGTAGTATTATAGTAGTATAGACTTTTAAATCATACACTCTGCAACTAAAACTACTGTCAAAGCATCAGAGAAAGGGTCTACTTCAAATAAATTTTCTGGAATTATTTTAGTAAAATCAAGGACAATGACGACTGAAACTGAAACTTAAGGGTTTGCAAAATACACCTCTTGTGACATTTTCCCGCCATGCACCGAATTCGCTTCAGCTTCTTTGCCTAAAAGTTGCCAATTTTGACGTTTAAAATAGAGACTTGACGTTTTAAGAGGAAAAACTATAAAATTTTCAACGTAATTCTTCTGGCACTTCCTGGCGTTGCTGAGACAAAAAAAAACGTAATCATTGTCTGTAATATACAATCCATTTTGTTATCCACACAAAATATTTAGTTTTTGTGCGTTTCTCTGATCAGCAGTGGCACTCAATTTTTTTTCTTTAAAAACTTTTTTTCCTTTTAACTTAAAGGTATAAATTTTAATACGTAGTTTACTTTTAATGACATAAAGCCGCGTACCAAATTTGGTTGCCATATTTTTTAGTGAATTTTCTTAAAGAAATTCACTTATGGGGAGATCCCGACTTTCGAATTTTGAAAACATTTCTTCAAATGAACGCTATTTAGGACCCCTGGAACCCAAATCCGAGGTCAATTTCAGACTTTATATGTTTTTATATATATATATATATATATATATATATATATATATATATATATATATATATATATATATATATATATATATATATATATATATATATATATATATATATATATATATATATATATATATATATATATATATATATATATATATATATATATATATATGTGTGTGTGTGTGTGTGTGTGTCACACCTATAACTTAAAAAATAATGGACCGATGTTGATAAAACTTGCTGAGTATCTTCTTTTCGCAAGTCGCTTGGATAAGTTCGTTAGCCAGGAAAATCCGCTGAGGTTTTCCGGGAAAATTTTGTGTTTTCTTTCGAAAAAAATCGAAAAAAAATTATATCTCCGGAATCAACAAAGTAAGAGCAACCAAATTTCATACGTAAGAATCTTACCTTTAAGTTTTTTGATCATACCTACTGAACTCTATGGTGGCTGCTCCTTTCACTGCTATATGAATTATATAATATAATTGGGACACTTGCTAGTGTGTCGAGTGTCAACGTCTTATACGTTTGGTTAGAAATTAGAAAGAAGTGTTCAGAAAAAAAAACCTGACGGAAGCAATGTTATAAAGTATATGTATTATGGTATAAATACAATGGCTGTGTTACTAAATTGATATAATGTTTTGTGTACGTTGTGGCAACAAAGCTATTTGAAAGTATTGCAATTATATTTGATCATTGAAACAAGATATTTTACCTGACCTGACCTGTGATCACAGAGCGTTTACATACACAATAAAACTATGTTGGCGAACAGCAAATGTCGCAATAGTGGTTGTTTCGGTAAAGAAAGTGGTCAATAAGTATTAAAAGGAGTGGTAAAATTTCTCTGCCTTCTCTCAGCTGTTGTATTCATTATACCCAGACGTCTTTGTTGGAATTTCAATAAAATTGTGAGGCACATGGAAAACCCACTGAATAAAGCCAGGATATAAGAAAATTCAGTATAAGGGGGAAAGTGCAGTTTATCAGAACAAGTCTAGCCTATCCAGAAAAGTCCGAGCTATTAAAAAAATGACCAGTCTGTTTGAAAACTATAAACCAGTCGGAAAAAACCCTGTAAGAAGAGTCAGAAACTAACATTGGAATGGTATGACTGAACATAGTTTATTCAGAGGTATTATGGAAATTAAACTTACTCTATGTATACATGTCTAGGGGTTTTAATTATTTAAAGATGGTGTCTCGTGATGGATTTAATGACTCCCATTAAAGTGGTATATTGTACAACACTGCGGTACAAATATTTAACAAGAAACTTGATGAGATCCAGAAACTGCTGCAGGTAATTATAATCTACACTTTTCAAGTTCTTTCATTCATCATCTGTTTTCTATATATCAATTCTTAAACCATTCTTTCCTTTCACGATAACAAATGTGCTAGTAAAGATATAAGAAATATGCTGATAAAGATAAGGCTGATAACAACAGGCAAGTTGGAAATATTTCAGTAAATATAAAATTTCAAGTTCTTTATCTAATATTTTCTTATAGTCTGTTCCTCAATTCATTGCAGTAAATATATTTATAGTCGGTGTCACCATTTTCTTAATTATGACTGAGCAGTAAGCTTTAAAACATAGGAAGGTTGATGTTTAGAACCGTCACAAGAACAAAATTGGCACTTGTGAAGCCAAAGAAAACACCTCTATTTTTGCGCTTAATATCGAACGTTTTATTAGGGGAGACAATAACTAATAGATTAGAATTTTGCTTTTAATACGTAGTAACGTATTTATAAACGCAAAAGCTGCACCAAACGCCTTTTTTTATCGTCGGTGAAAATGTTCGAACGTTGTTACTCCTTTATATATTTTTTTAATGAAAATTCGCTAACCAGATAACTTTATTGATCCTTTACCTTTTTAAATGTAGATTTTTCATGTTAAAAAGGTAGCCATATAGAATCACAGCTTTAAAGCTTTTTTTAATGATCTGCTAACCTGAGGAATGTCGTCAATAAATATGTAAATTTGCCATGCAGTACCCATTACTTTACCTCAAATGAATGTATAGCGTGATCAACAACTTGTGTCTCTCAAGTGCGACATATTTAATGGTATTTGATAATAAAACATTACTGACCTCCTCAAAAGTTTAATGTATACAGTGTGTCCAAGATAAGGATGTCCATCTTTATGATCTCGGAGACCGTAATTGATACAGTTTTGGTTATTAAGGGAAAAGTTGCTAAGCTACATAGCCACTAATATGAACTTATAAAATTTATAATTTTTTTTTGTTTTCAAAAAATTTAAAAACAACCGGTTTTTTAGATTTTCTCTCTTATTCTTTTCTGATGTTATTACTGGAGCTAAAACTAAATGAAGCAGTAAATTTTTATAGGCTTTTGTGTGATAATGTGAATTTTACTGTACGTTTCCAAAAACCATCATAAACTTATTTTTTTTTTTGATAAGGTCCTGATTTACAAAATACAGGTTTCTGAATTATTTTTATTTCTACATTAAGTGACGAATCAAATGTGATGTTTTGAGCCCTCTTTAGGATTTAAAATAAAATCATAAGAAGTACGACCCTGCACCACAAAAGGGAAGTGGATCAAGCAAAATAACACTAAAAGAAGAGTTTTGGTTTTTATTAAGCGAAAGCTTCTAAACCAAAAAATAAATACAACATATGTAATACAAAATTAATTACACAATTACAACCTACAAATAAATTAAACCAAAAAAGCATGTACTGAGTGAATATTGGAACTTGTGTTTAGCACTGATTAGAACAAGTTAGAGAACTCAATTTATGATGACGCTGACTGTGTTAGTGAAACGATCGTCGGGTCTGAAAATTTTATTGTGATGAATTGGGTTTGCAAATTGAATTTATTGTACTTAACGCATATGCTACTATCTAAATGATAACAAATGTTCAAAAAAATGTGTTATATTTTCTAAGCATAAATAATACATTTTTTTAACAGTAGAATGTAAAACTTTACGCAACAGATTGGAATCAATCGTTTGCAAACTTTTAAAATAACTAGGCTAGAAAAGGTTATTAACGTTTTTAAATTAATGCACATCTAACAAACAACTCGTTCAGTTTTAATAGTAGTATTTTTTCCATTTACTGTAATCAGTATCGATTAGGTTTTTAAGTTTTAACATGTTTTATTGATTTTTAAGTTTCATCGCGTTTCACACAATAAAAATAACATTGTTACCTTTTCAGTTTTCCTTTGATCTAGAAAGATGAATTATCCTTAGCTTTTAGTGAATTTTCTTTACAAAATTCACTAATGGGGAGATCTGTGTTATAAGTGTATATATATATATATATATATATATATATATATATATATATATATATATATATATATATATATATATATATATATATATATACATATAACAAATAATGGGTCGAATTTGATCTAATTTGGTAGGTACCTTTCTTTCGTAAGTTCGCTAGCGAGGAAAATCGGACCAGTTTTTCCTGTAAAATTATGGGTTTTTTTCGTAAAATTTTTGTATCTCCGAAAATAACAAGGCTATGGCAACCAAATACTTAGGTTTGCACTATTAAAGTTACACTACGTGCCAAAATTCAGATCTGTAAGTTGAGAGAAAAAAAATATGGACATTTAAAAAACATGGGTGCCACTGATGACCAGAAAAATGCATAAAACCAAAGTACTGTGTATCTATTGGATATTACAGACCAATATTAAAAAATTAAAAAAATAGAAAAAAAAACGATGAAAAATTTTAGAAAAATTTTAGTAAATCCTTCCTTAATAAGATATTAATTATATTAATATACATAATTAATAGTTAATAACAAAATATGTTTTTTTTTAAATTTACATTATATTTATGTACTATCAATTTGTAAAGCTATGGTCAAATAGGAGGCTCACTGAAAGACATTAGAAGACAAAGATAAATCCATATGGTTGTATCCGCGAAATCAAACAAATAAAAATCTTCAAACGTCTGTGACCAATGGACTTAAGCTTCCGAGGTCATCCTAAACAGACCCACACACATAGATACAATATCAAGTTTTCTTGACGTAAAAAGATCAATAAATCACAGAAAAATGACTTTGAAAATTTGATAGTTTTTTTTCTTAAGATACCAAAGTCGCGATTTTATACGTCTAAATTTGTAATTTTTAGACGGAGAACTTGAAACAAATACGGGTTATGTAGAAGTAATGTCATAATAAATGTGTTTTACCAAGCCTTAAATTACAGCTTCCACCATCGTTGTCCTTCATTGTAATAAAATATTTGCAGAAAATTCATCTCAAACAGACCCCTTATCTGATGATTTGCAGCAGTTTCAGTTATATAGTTTGCGGTTTAATAGTCTATACTTTTCCGCGAGTTTCGTAGAAAAAAATCGTTATTGAGAAGACCGCGACTTTAGAAACACGATACGGGAATATATAATAAAAGTTATTTATGGGTGTTTTGAGCTGCATCTTACAAAATTATGTTGACAATCACAGGGTGGCCCATAAGTTGTTGGTAATACAAGTTTTATTCTTTTTAATGGAACATCTGTATTGATATCGCCCATCGTTTTGGAGTTATTGTAATTGTTTTTCAACGTTTTACATTTTGGAACATATCAAAAACTGTGATCATCGTTTTTACCAATTGGAATAGGAGTCCCATGAAAATGTCGCATTTAGGAAGGTTTTCAATTATATTATACGTCAAAAAAATCGAGATTCCATATACAGGACGCTCTCAATTTACTTATCCAGTCTTTGTGAAAAATAATGGCGAATTTTCATGACACAGATTATTTACAAATCCCCATGTAAACATTTTTTAAAATTCGGTCAAAAATTATTTCTATAATTAATTGTATCCTGGCTGTTGTAGTTTTTGTGTACATTACGTGGATAGGCTTGTTGGCCAGGAAAGTCAGACTAATTTTTTTGGGAAAATTTTAAGTTTTCTTCGAACAATTTGAGTACTTTTTCAAACAAAAGTTAGTTTGATGAAATACGGTACATTGTTTCTACTATAAAGGTTACACTATCTACAAAATTTCATGTCTTTCTTGAAAAAAAAAACATATTTTTAACATTAAAAACAATTCGCTACTATAACGCCTGAATATATCCGTTAATATACAAGATACGAGAAAAAATTGTATATGTTAGTTATAGGTTGTCTTGAGTTGCATCTTATAAGATTCATTTTTCAATCACAGCATAGTCCATATGTTGTAGGTGATACAGATTTTCTTTGCTTTAATCGAACACCTTTTATTTTTGCATTTTCGTCGAAATGTACTACATGTTTGTGAGAAAAGAAATTCGGAACGCAGCAAGTGCGTTTTGGTAGCAAATTTACATTAAATGCTTTAAATTTCAATACCTCAATTTGCTATAAACTTAAGGTTCGTTGGCTAGGAAACCAATTTTTTCGGGAACATTTTATGTTTATTTTCGGAAAACTTTTTGTACATTTTCAAACAATAAAGCTATTTTGATGAAATATAGTACATTGTTTCTACTATTATATGGGTTATACAAATTTGGTACCTGCTTTCATTAAAGAAAAAACATACTTGCTTTTAAAAACATTTTTATGAAAATTCACCCCTATAACGCACTTGCTGCATTCCGACTTTTTATAATGCAGACCTGTACTCACTTTTTTTAGATTTAAAATCCCGATAGGCTGAAACATGTCTGGAAGATTAAACTACCGCATGTGATATGTCACTGAATGTAGAATTAAAAACATCTTGGTTTGGAACCAGATAGTATGTGGTCACGACACCTACAATTAACACAAAATGTTAAAAAATAGATACTGTGTACAACCACACTAACAATTTTGTAAATTGTCAGCCCTGACCCATTTCTTGCCTAATATATATATATATATATATATATATATATATATATATATATATATATATATACATATATATATATATATATATATATATATATATATATATATATATATATATATATATATATATATATATATATATATATATATATATATATATAAGGTTAGATGTATTTTCGCCATAATTAGAACCGCAGACTGGTTCGCTCTAATTAGAGCTCGTCATTGCGATATACTAATTACAGCGTGAACACTATTATCAAGTGATACAGCTATGGTAGCCAGCCTCCTAGGATATTGTGATATGTACAACAGGGTCGACAATTTACAAAGTTGTTAGCTGGTTATACAGATACAGAGTCTCTATTTTATAATATTTTGTGTTAATTGGAGCTGTCGTGACAACATACTACCTGGTTCCGCACCGAGATGGCGACCCTGTCGTACATCTCACCATGTTCTAGGGGGGGTGCCTACCATATTCGTATCACTTTATATGTGTGTTCTCGCTGTAGTTACTATATCGAACTGACGAGCTCTAATCAGAGCGAAACTGGTCTGCGGTGCTAAGTATGGTCAGAATACATCTAGCCTTACATACATATTCTCTATATAGGGCAAGAAATAGGCCAGGGCTGACAATTTACAAAATTCTTCGTTGGTTGTACACAGTTCTATTCGATAACATTTTGTGTTAATTGGAGCTGTTATGATAACATACTACCTGTTTCCGCACAGAAATAGAGACCCCGTCGTACATAGCACAATGTTATAATAGGCTAGCTACTATTGCCGTATTGCTTTATAGGTGTGTTCTCGCTGTCATTAGTAAAGCGCACTGACGAGCTCTAATTGGAACGAAACCGGTCTGCGTTTCTAATTATGGTGAGAATACATATAGCCTTACATATATCAACTTATTACTATTACAAAAAGGTAGTAGCTCTATGCGGTTATTGTGCGTATATGTCCTGTATCGATAATATGTTTTGCTAATGTAGATTTGTCGGCGTGGTGTCGGTGGTGTCTAAATACATAAATATGTTTTTCTGTATCGAGTGCTAAAGCCCCAAAAAATTACTGTTTAATGGTGCGTTACAATGTGTACAAGTTATTTTGTAAATTAAAGACACATGATATTTCGATATATGGATTAAATTGGTGGCCGTAGAGCGACCCTTCACGAAACCATTTTTGAGCGCTGGTAATAACATTCACAGCAAACGAAATGATCTCATTCAAGACATATCGAAAACCTTCAGAAAATTGTCCACTATGCCTATGGTTTTCAACTATTGCAGAATGTCCCCCTTCTTTGGTACAGGCATTGACTTCGTTTTGTTCCAGGTGCAAGAAAACGTAGAACATTTCAGCGAGGGGTTCATCAGAATAGAGCCTTCAGTACCTAAGACTCAGTATAAAAGGTGATGCTTAGTAGTGATGGGTCGTTATTTAACAGTCTGGTATTTTTAACGGTTGCCGAGTCGCAACGGTAACCACCTGTTATGGATATATAAAAATCAGGTACAAAATAACGCTTTACACTACACTAGAATTCGGACTCGTATCTGTTTCTGTTCCACTGCAACTAGCTTCGAGCTTCGATGAATAAACATCGGTTTTCATGGGCAAATGTTAAATTTAACGGGATGAGACAGGAAATGCTAAATAAGTATGGGTAAACAGTATAGAGCGGACTTTACTTCATAACATAATACTTAACACTTAAGACTTTATACTAGTGTGCTGAGTGCTCGCTCTCGCTCACAGCTTTGGAAACGTAGGATCGTCAGTAAGCGTACTGATACAGATGACCGGTGAACCGAAAATCGAAAATGTGACTAGAGATCCTTCTAAGAAAGAATAAAAGCATAATGCAATAACAAACCATATGTACAGAATAAAGGCAAATTTCTTTACCGAGATTTTATGAGAGCTGCAGTATGTTGCAGTTCTTAGAATCACTACTTTTGTAGTGTAGTAGTGTATAAAGCATTTATTTGTTGAAGATAGTGCTGCCTTGCAATAAAAGTTCTAACGTCCCAAGACGTGATAATTCTTGCTGTGGCATTGGAATTTAGGTAAAGACCGCTAATAAAACTAATTTGTGAGAAATGACTAGTTTATAATTCCTAAAACATCTAAGTAAGTAAATACTTATAAAAGACTCCTTTCTAATTTCTTAAAGTTTCACTTCAGAGTGGCAACAGATTTACGACACGCTTCTTATAATTTCTTAGCCCTCTGTTTGATATCGACAAAATTTGAGCTTTATACACTACGTGAAATAACGGGGTAAAAATACAATGCAGCCAGCTTCCGGTTTTGCGGAAACTTCATCAACTTTCTTTATTTTTTTATCAAATTATTATTGATGATGAATACCCAAAAATCCCCTTCATCTTTTTTTTTTATAAAAAATATTTAACAAAAATATGTTTTATTTTAAACATTATAGCTGCATAGTATAGTAAACAATATAATTATGTTTCAGAGAATTAGAGATATCTAAAGTTTTTGCTCTATCCACATTGTTTTTTTATTCAAATTAATCACCTTCACACCTCAGGCCGGATCAAATGATAGTTACATCGCCCGGGGATTGAACCCATGTAGCAGCGAATCTTCTTTACCCAACTACACCACCGGACGAGTTCAGCTACTGTTACTACGTCTACGTGGAATTCTTAATAATTCATAGTTCATACATATAACAGTAAAATATGCTATCGATCCAGTTCAAAATAGGAACAGATAAATAACGGACCTGCTATTTTCAACTGTTATTATTAAATAACGTTAACAGCTCCAACTGTTAATAGAAAATAACCGTTTTGCCCATCGCTAGTGTAGTAGTAAATAGTGGCGTTTAGACTGTGATGATGTAAAATTATGCTCTTTTCCTATGGAGAAACCCTTTTCAAACATATTTCATTTGAACCACTGTTAACAGAAATACAGACAGACACGAACCAGTTAATCTATGTCTACCTCTAATTGTCTTTATTTCACGCAATCTGTCCAGTATATTCACGTTTTCCAACAAAATAAACCTGAATAATTCTTATCCGTTAGCTATTAGTTGTTACCTTGTCCCTATATACAAGCAAGTTTACCTGAAATTAATTTATTCGTTACATAAATTGCAGACATGTAAATGTCTGGCGCATTTCGTGAGTAGTCGAAATATAACATCAGTAAACACAGCCATCTAAACACAGGATATACTGGACATCGACTATGGTAAGATTTGTTGATCTCCAGCGGTGTATGGTAGATAACTACCTCGTCCTTTAAACACTCATATATTACACTCTTGTCAGAAAATAGATTAGCGTGCCTATTGTTATTATCGCTGATATAACGGTAGGGGGCGCCGCATTAGTTTAAGACATCTAACGTTGGTTGTGTAATAGATTTAGTGGTATATTTAATACACCTTCATTGAATTATTAGAGGAAAAATAGACGCCAACCTAAAGACGGAGTGTCAAAAAATATGAAAAAGTCTGGACGCATCAAGTGCGTTATAGTGAATTTTCACAAAAATTCTTTTAATAGTAAATATGTCTTTTTTAATGAAAACAGGCATCAAATTCGGTTACCAGTGTAACCTATATAGTAGAAAAAAATATACCATATTTCATCAAAATAACTAAATGGTGTGGAAAAGTAGAAACTTTCTTCGAAAATGAACTTAAAATGTTCCTGAAAAAACTGGTCTGATTTGCATGGCCAACGAATCTCTTCGAACTATTTACCCATCTACCAAGATATAATTATTTACACAAATTATTCGACGAAACTACCAAAAAAAAAATGCTTCAAGAAAATTTGCAACAAATTTTTCACGGAAATCCGAAAACATTTTTTTTACAATAGGTTATTAATAATTTATTAATGATAACCAAAATTTCACAAAAGCGTACAAACAATGATTTTTATGGAAACAAAAAAATTGTACACGGCATCTCGATTTTTTTCACGAATAATATAAACGCAAATTCTAAATGCGTAATTTTCATGGTATGTACGAGATACTCTGTTTTGGTAGTTAAAATGCATAACATTTAGACGCGTTATACACACTATATACAAGATGCTGTGTTTCGGTTGTTAAATTAGTCTTGACACGTATGATTATGTATGTTGGTGATCCGTTTTTCTTAGTGTTTTCTTGTGAAGAAAAACGTTTATATACTTTCAATAAACATGACATCTCGTGGAAGGGCATTGGTGGCCATGTGTATAAAAAAAAGTAAATATTGTGATTTAGAATCAGTAAATAAAATCAGTAAAAAATTACTGATATACCAACTACAAATGATAGTACGATGATTTCAACATCTGTTGCAGAAAACTTAGAGCCTCCAATTAAGAGATGACGAAAACTAAACGTAAAATACAAACGTTTAACGAAAGAAGAGAAAGTTTCTCGCGACAAAGGAAAACATCGTGTTCAGAAAATGTCAAAAGAAATATAGTTCCACGTTCTCTGAAGAAAACCGCTTTGAAATTTGGATAAAATATTGGTCATTAGAATATACTATTTTACGGCGCAAATGGTTAGCTGAAAATGTTCAAATAGTAGCTGTAAAAAAGAACTGTACAAGCAAGTGACAAAGGCTTCGCAAAAGCCGATAGCCGCAATTATTTTCCCCAAAGAAAACAAAATTGTGTGTATCTGTCGCAAGTTTTTTTCAAATACACTGGGATATTCCAATGACTCTGTTATCACATAATTATGTGCTGTAATGAAAAAAGATTCCATGCTATCAGCTGTAAAGGAAAATAGGGGAAGTACTGAAAATTATGCAAGAAAACGGGATGGAACCCTGACTGTGAATCACATTCAAAGCTACAAGCCTTGTGTTAATCACTACTGACGCCACAATGTACCAAACATTAAATATTTACCAAGAGAATTACCAGTACAATCTATGTTTAGTGATTTTGATAGTAAATATCCTGAATTTTATAACGTTGAACTTTATAGAGATACTTTGAAATCTATGCATATTTCGATGTGTATGCCAATATCTGATGTTTTCGTAGACTGTGAATTGCACAAAATGTTACAGAAAGAAAATAATGACATTCAGCCGATTTTCATAGATGATGATGACTGGAATCTTCGCAAAATTGAGGCTGCAAAAGCTACTGCCAAATATCATCAGCATGGTCTCCTACCAAATAATCAAAACATACGAATATATTCGATGGACTTGCAAAATGTGATTTTGATCCCCAATATGCCAGCCGTAAAGGATAGCTTCTTTATAAGCCGTCTTACAGCCTTGAATTTGACATTTTGTTCTTCAAAACGGAAGGCCCCATTTAAGAATTATTGCTCTATGTGGCACAAGGGCATAGGAGGACATGTTGGCTATAATATTATTGATGCTATTTTTAGAGTGTTCGAGGAAGAACGGGATGTCAAAGAGTTTATTATTTTATCAGACAATTGTACAGGATAAAATAAAAATTGGATCCTGTACACATCCCTAATACATTTAGTGAATCAAGAGATTGGACCGGATTGCGTGACTTTACGTTATATAACAAAGGGGCATACTCATATGAATGCAGATGGTATTCATGGGAATATCAAAAGGAAAATAGCTAAGATTCGTATATATATATATATATATATATATATATATATATATATATATATATATATATATATATATATATATATATATATATATATATATATATATGATTATCATGATCTTGAAGCAGCAGTAAGCTCTTCAAGAAAAGGCACTCAAATTCTAGATGTAAATATTTTTCGCAAGTGGGAGAAGAAGAAGAGACAAGTCCGAAAAAATGACAAAGAAGAGGATCCGTTAAATGGTTTTTTGCTTTTACGGTTCAAGAGAGGAACAAACTACTTAGAATATAAAACTGACTTTGATCAACCTCTTTGGATTTTCTACAGAAGAAATTCAATTTTAAAACCTCAACCTTTACCTGTAAGTGGGGTATTAAAATCAAAAAAGGAGGATATATTAAAAACTTTAGTGCTTTTAATGCCCAGAAACAGAATGGAATTTTGGAACAATCTCACTGAAACCGATTCTGCTCTGGACATTGTTAAAAAATTTGATACTGAGGATGTACAAGAGAGTGTTTAGTGTTTTTTATTAATAAAAATATTGTTGATGATAACTTTTGATGCATAAATTAAGCACAAACTTTACGCTCTTAATCGGGTGTGTCATCCCTCAAATTTTTTTAAATGGGAATATGGGTCATGTGGTAGGTCGTTGAAAAGAGCTTTTACTTCCCTATATATTGCGTTTTCTTTTTAAAATTCAGTCTATTCATTTAGGAGACATGGAGTTCTGAAATATCACAAATGAGATTTCCGAGAAATTAAATATATATATATATATATATATATATATATATATATATATATATATATATATATATATATATATATATATATATATATATATATATATATATATATATATAAAAACATAATAGGGGGCTAGTTCGTGCTCCTTTCAAGAAATATTTTCAAAATTCAAAAGTCGGCATCTCCCCTAGAGTGATTTTTTTCTAAGAAAATTTACTGAGAACTAAATCGTTTTACTTGAAAAGCATAGTATTGGAGTAAATATAAAATAATTAGGGCCAATAATACTAATACCAATAAACCAATATACCAGCGAATTAAACTTTATTCCAATAAATGTTCAAATTCAGCACCACCAACTTCCATACAATTGTATACATTTTGTTCAAATGTTTGCCTAACATTTGCAAGCATTTCAGGAGTAATTTTCCTGTCCACCTTAATCTAAATGACTTTTTGTTACCCACGCAAACCTTTAACAACATCTTTATCTTGTAGTGGACGCTGGTGAGGCCCAACTCACGCATTAAGAATTTCTCGGGAATTGCATTAATGGTATTTCAAAAATACATATCTTCTAAACGAATAAACCGAATTTCACAAATAAAAAGCAATGTATAAGAAATCAAAAGCTCTTTTCAATAATATAAGACACGATCCTTTTTCCAATTTCAAAAATTTTGAGGAATGACACCGCCGCTGAGGAGGGGAAAGTTTGGGATATACTTTTTGCGTCAAAAGTTGTCCCCTCATTGACGTGTTTCAGGTTTCTTTCGACATAATCTTTCCCTATCAGTTACGGCTGCCAGCTCGTTTTCGATGGACCATCCGGTATATATATATATATATATATATATATATATATATATATATATATATATATATATATATATATATATATATATATATATATATATATATATATATATATATATATATATATATATATAATAATAATCATTTATTTACTTATTTGCTGAACATCATACATATTTTAGTACATCAGAGGCCTAGGACTAGTATAGTACTTAATCATGTTTTTAAAAGTGGATTCGTTTTTTAACAAATTTCAGTTTAACGATTTAGCAATTCGTACAAATAATACTTGGCCTCTAATCTGTGTAAAGACCATCATTTAATATAGTGAACTGGAATAATTAACACTTCAATTATTGTGTTACAACAAAATATAATTCTGACAAGATGCCTATCCAGTATGGTGTCCTTAGACAGCTGACAGTATCCACAATAAAATTCACATAAAAATCAACATAGAAGTTACTACTGTAACCTAGACTAGTTGAATTAAATCATTTATTACATGTATTTTCAGTGCTTCCCTGTGAATAAAAACTTGAGTACAACTCTAGTTAAAAATACATAACTTCACGACGTTAATGCATATGAATATTTCAGTTCATTTTGAAATAATAAGAGTTTTATGAGCCTCATCAGAGAATGAAGTGGTCATCAGCCAGTGCTGTCCTCATTTTCCAGCTGCATAATTAGGTACAAGGAATGCAGACTATTTGAAGAGGGGCAATTAAAATAACAAAGCGAAATTTTATGCAGGGCTTTATATCCTTCATTATTTTAATTGTGATGTTACTGATGCTAAATATTTTTATTTGCAAATTGTATTAATACGCTTTTAATTAGACATACTTGTGTGTGTATGTGTGTCATTATTATTATTATTATTATTATTATTATTATTATTATTATTATTATTATTATTATTATTATTATTATTATTATTATTATCTTTATTAAAGCTTTGCAATAATACACTTGTCAAATATACATTAAAAAATTAACACCATTGCACCTATCAATACAGAAATTATAAGAAGTGTATCATAAGCATACAATGCATTATACAGTGCTTTAATTTCAAAACTAGCCACCCTTAATAATTTCTTTATCAAGGAAATCTGGTTAAAAAAAACAGCTGAAATGGGATTTCGAGGGGCACGTTGAAAAACAGTATTTTTGGAATTTTAATTTTCACCCCCTAAGCCCCAGTCACCCCAACTTTATAATTGTAAATGACACTTTCTAGCTTGAGATACATCATTTTAAAGGCATTTAAAATTCTAATCCAACGGCGTTTACGAAATTTAAATCCACCGCTAACTTTTGAATGTAGAAGAAGAAAACGTCGTCAAGTTCGGAGTATTTAAAAAAATGTTTTTAATAGTTTAAGACAAAAACCTACCTTATTAAGTGCTCAAAGTGCCCTCCGTTGTTAGCTAAACAGTAAAATAGTCGATCAACGAATTCTCGTCTAACTATCTTTTAGAACCTGAATATACTCTGGTGGAGGATTATGGTACACAACTGATTTAAAATAACCCCAAATGAAGAATCTCAGTGGTGTTAAGTCCGGAGATCTGGCGGGCGATTCGAGGGCGCCTTGTCTGCTTATCCATTTGTCGGGAAATCTTTGATTAAACCACTCGCGAACACGTAAGGCATAGTGTGGTGGTGTACCGTCCTGTTGATAGTGCAAATTTTGCTCATCCAGCAGCGGGTTGCCTTCTTAATTAGGTTGGTTTTCTAAGGACTCTGTTATGAGTGGGTCATTATAATATTCCAAAAAAATTAAATACAAATCACCAGTTAAATTTTCTTCAATAAGCAAAGGGCCTATTATTTCATTTCCAAGAATTCCCGCCTAGACATTAATTTTTTGTGGAAACTGTGTATGACTTTCTACAAACGCTCGTGGATTTTTATTATCCCAATATCTACAGTTGTGTTTATTAACAAAATCATTCAGAAAGAACGTTGATTCATCACTAAAAAAAGATTCTTTACCAAATTCCTATCGTCTTGAATTCTGGCAGTCGTAAATTCACAGAATTAAATCTTCTGAATCCTTCTATCATAATCATCCTCGCAGAGTTCAAGGAGAATGGTAAATTTATAAGGAAATCACTTGTAAAGTTTTAAAACTTTATGTACGGAACCGACGGAAATATTCGTTAATGCAGCGACTTTTGGAATTGAAGTCGTAGGTTCAGTGGCAAAACATCCTAAAACATCAATTTGTGCAGCTTCGTTAAGAACTCGTGGTTGCATATTTGCTTTGTTACATACTGAGCCAGTTTCTTCAAATTTTCTTGCAAACTTAGCACATATCAGTTTCCACATTTTTTTCAGGATGCCTTTCGTTGAATTGAATTTGATGACGTTTTTCTTATAAATTCAAAAGTTGGCGGTGGATTTAACTTTCGTGAACGCCGTTGGATTAGGATTTTAAATACCTTTAAAATGATGTATCTCAAGCTAGGGGGTGTCGTTTAAAATTTTAATGTTGGGGTGACTGGGGCTTAAGGGGTGAAAAGTAAAATTCCGAAAATACTGTTTTTGAACGTGGCCTCGAAATCCCAATTGACCTGTCTTTTTTTTAACCAGATTTCGTTGATAAAGAAATTATTAAGGGTGGTTAGTTTTGAAATAAAAGAACTGTATATTACATACACACATGTACACATATACAGATACAAAAATTATACATCTAGCGTTTTATGTCCAAGAAAAATAAAAACAAAAACTGTCCAATATCTTAGTCCTTTTTAGTATTAAAAGCAGACAACAGTACTTCTTGATTCTCGGGGACGACATAAAGCACTTTGTTGACGCACCAGGTTGATTTGAATTGTTTGACCTGATTCTTACTTAAGTAACATGGGAACTCTATTGTCAGCCTGTATTTGATTCGATTCTGGAACACTTTCTTGTAGGGAGGTGGCGCTTTTGCGTTTTTGAAAAGGTCGGCTATCATTCGGTAGATCGTCGACTTTGCAATGTTAATTATAAAATTGCCTAAGTTGTGCTTAAACAATTTTTTGCATACCCACAATATCAATCTTTGGCTTGAATTTCTTGGCGTTTCAACAAATTTAAAAAAAATATTTTAACCCTGCAGCAGAGGTCATTTGTTTTTTGACTTTTTGACAACACATAATTATATGCAATGCTGTTCCCATAATACCTGAGCAGAATGGGCAGTTTTTTGAGTTCGCTACTGCGATCTTGCTGACAGAAATTTGATCAACTAGAACATTTTTGCTAACCACCATGATACATCAGAATCATGTTCTCAAGTTAACGGGATAAAGTAAGAAAACCATATAACTTGGTCATTCGTCCATGCGCAACACATTATATTAGTGTGTGTGTGTGTGTGTTGTGTCTGTGTGTGTAGGTGTGTGCGTGTGTGTGTGTGTGTGTGTGTGTGTGTGTGTTGTATCCTGATGGAATCAGAAACTAGGTCTATTATCCACAAACTGTTATAAACAAACTTGTAATTATTGTAATGTCCGGTTTTCAATGTTTTCAGTAGAACTGTTTTCTAGCTGTGATTTTAATATAACGCATTGTTTCTTTTACAGGTGAGTTCCCAACATTAGGAAAAAACTATATTTTAGCAAGGACAGGTTAAGTACCTTAGTTAGTTACAGCTTACGTAAGTAGAATTATGATAATTTTTTAAATTTATTGCTACTGAAACAACTGCCTTATGAATAGAGCATTTTTTGTTATATTTTGGAGTAATATATTGGCGAGATGACTGCAGTAGTTTGCGAATATTTGATTTGTTTTATGCAGTCTGACTTAAACACATTGACCATTATATGTTCAAATTTTTCTAAGCGAATTAGAAAATGTCCTAATACAGCAACCGCGCTATATATATTATTATCAGTAGCCTTAATGCATTGGAGGTGCGCAAGAAAAACAAAGTTCGGAAGGCAGAAAGTGCGTTATGGTAGTAAATTTTTATTAAATGCTTCAAATTTGAATAACTCAAGTTTCTACAAAGTTAGAAGGTTAGATTTTAGTGTATAGTAGGGTCTTACACAGGGCAATATAACCACCTAATTTCATTAAAATAACTTTGTAATTTTAGGAGATTTTTTTTTAAAGAAAACTCGAAATTTGAATAACTCAATGATTTAAAAACGTAGAAAGTTGAATTTTAGTGTGGGGTAAGGTCTTTTACAAAGAAACGTATTCACCAAATTTCATTAAAATAACTTTTTAATTTTCTTAGAAAAATATTTTTTTTGAAACAAAACTCAAAATTTTCCCGGAAAGCGTTATCCCATTTTCCTGATTAACGAGCTCATCCAAGCCATTAATAAAATAAATGCACTTGCCGAGTTTAATCGAAATCAGTTGCTTATTTTTTTATGTATCGGTTGGATACATACATATATATATATATATATATATATATATATATATATATATATATATATATATATATATATATATATATATATATATATAAACATATAAAAATTGAAACTGACCCCGGATATTGGTTCTAGGGCTCATTTGAAAAAAATATTGCAAAGTCCCTCCATCGATACCTTTTTATTAGTGAATTTTTTAAAATAAAAATTCACTAAAAATGAAGGGCTCGTCTATTTTTTCCCCGAAAACGTATTATAAAGAAACCTACTTACTAAACTTAATAATTATTAACTCCCTACCAAGTTTTTCTCTAGTTAGTTATACGTTATAGTAATAAAAAGTCCCTTAAAAAGTTAACCTTTAAATTTAAAATATTCACTAAATTGATCACAGTATCACAAATATTTTGTCCACTTATTAAGCAACCCGAAGTAGTAACCATAATAATAATAATAATTGTCTTGTTAGAACATGTAAACAACAACGAAATGATCTAATTAAAATTCAATCCGACGCGAAGACGAAAATTACTAGGTAGTAGGTAAGGTACACACGCTGTGCCAAAAGTACACTACCCACTGGAAGTGTGTAATTTTATAGCGCACAACAGATTGATTATTCGGTCGTTTTCGACGAAGATAATCAAGATTCGGCGATCATTTCGCACTGAAGTATCGCATTGCCTGAGAGCGCCGAAAAATACACACCGCCGCCCGCCCTTTATATGGATATGGATGTATATAACGTCTGAAACGATTAAAACTATACTTATTCTGATTCTGTATTCTGTAATAATGGCAGCCCACTCTCGGCGATCATCGATATACTAATTTTGTTTGTTGAATGCAGGAGGTAAAAAAGTAAATAACAATTTATTGAAATATAGCACAGAAAAAATTTATTTTTTCCACGGCAGGCAGCAGTGCGCGCTCACGTGCGCACTTATTGAGGAGCCGCCCCTGATTATTATTATTACATACAGATCACATATATATCCTATGACGTTCGTATTTGCAGAAAACGAGTCAGGAAATATCCTAAACTTACAAAATCAAATAAAACTTAGAGATAACTAAGGGCAAATGCAGTCGTATAGTGTCATTTAAAGGTATTTATAGATGATACGCTCATCACTGGATATGTTAGACTGTTTCAATTGTCAAACACTCGATTCGGGAGAAGATTCTGCCCACAGCGAACGGTGGAAAGTTTGTATTCGTAACCACGGAGACGATGATCAGAATTCCAAGTAAATAGTGTGTCCAACGGTATTCCTGTAAAACCTTTCGGGATGCGATACGTGAAAATCTGGTCACCTCGCTCACGTCTCTCAGCAAATGAATTTATACCCCAGATTTGTACCCTAACCACGTAACTAAGCCTGAGAATACCATAAGTTAGTCGGTCTGCTCATCGATGCACTCTTTTTAGTCGGTCACTGTCTCCTGACTGACCCGGTCTGGGTACCAGAACGGTATTCCTGTAAAGCCTTTCGGGATGCGATACGTGCAAATCTGGTCAACTCGCTCACGTCTCTCAGCAAATGAATTTATACCCCAGATTTGTAACCTAACCACGTAACTAAGACTGAGAATACCATAAGTTAGTCGGCCTGCTCATCGTTGCACTCTTTTTAGTCGGTCACTGTCTCCTGACTGACCCGGTATGGGTACCAGAATGGCAAGCAATACTCCATTTGAGGTCTAATGTAGGTACCCATATACGGTATTGCTGTTAAACGATGCAAGGTGCGATACGTGAAAATAGAAATGATTTAAATATGTTGGGCTGCTGTTGCGCCACATGAAAAGAACTGATGTCTTCAAGATTAAGCGCCACGCCTCATGATAATTCTGTTAAGTGTCGTAGAGAAGTATCTAGGAAGGAATATCTCATGTAGACGCCCTCGTGGCGCAGGTGGCTAGGTGCCAGCCTGCAAAGCGAGAGGTCCCGGGTTCGATTCCCGGGCGAGCCAAGTTGACTTTGTCTGGAAAATTTGTTAAAAATCTTAAAATGATGGGAAAGAATGTGCTAATGGCCTGAGATGCCGCAGCCAATAATATTAAATTAAAAAAAAATCTCATGTAAATAGGCTGTTTTCTTAGGTTAGGGATGGTACAACTAAAGTACTACTTTTTCATCTTATTCCAATGAACCTGCCATTTTACATTACAAACACGCTCTACTGGCAGAAGAAAATCGCCCTTACTGTAAAAGTCATGTTTACAACCCGTTTTTGTTGCTTTTTTAGCAAAACAGTCAGTCTTCTTATTGCCCTCAAGCAATTTTACCCATCTGAAACTGACTCTTTTGTCCTGCTGTTCTAAGAATTCTAATTGATAAGCAATACCACCTATGACCTTGAACCGATATACAGCATTTTGGAGATCTTCAGTAGTATAAACTGAAGAAACCTTTGGCAAAATTAATAGCATAACATTATCTAATTGTATAATACACAGTGCACAACCCATAAAATCTTGAATTATTGACCCATCAGTATAAATTTTGACAGCTTATTTAAAGGGTTGTAACGCTTGTTTCAATATGCAAGTTTGTATCTCTGATATGTTTCTTAACATAGGTGTCAATAAATTTGTCAGTTAGTTAGTTAAGATAAATTAGATGGCCTCAGAAGTTCAAGTCTAATAGTTGTAATAAAATTGGTATGGTATGTATTCCCTACTGTACTAGCTTATTTGTCCCTTAATAAAATTGCTACTTCATTCCTTCCAAAGCATTTGGTTGCACTATATATCATTCTAACATTATAAATATAGCAGTATCCATTTTGGGCTCACCTTACTTCCGACATGTCATGTACATCTATATCTATTTTTTCCATTATGTTCTTTGCTTGTTCCAGTTTTCCCGCCCTTCATTATGTTCTAACACTCCATGTTCCTATTTAAATCTGTTCTTAATTTCTTTCTTCCTTTCATATTTTCTAGTAGGGTACAGGATTTTGCACGACAACGGTCTAAGAAGCCAGCCCACACTATCCCCTACCGCGTTTTTAGTTTCGACACTAAAGATCTACAAAACATGTTTGAAGTTTTTCTATCATGGCTGGTGCTTTGACAACGTGGTGTGCAATATGATAGTTTCTCGTTGCCCCTCACTCTTCTTACACGATATAGTCTTGGGATAGAATGGAAAACCGGTAATGAGAACATAAATATTAGGTAGTTTAGGAACATGAAAAAAGAGGTTTGTTAGACAGCGGCATTAGCTACTCGTGTTAGTCGCCTCTTACGATAGGTAGAACATATTTTGGACTTGCCCTTTTAAAGTCCCCGAGTTGATAGAAAACATTTTAGAGCAAAGTTTGCTAAAAATAATATCCGGAAAAAAATCCGGAAACACGTCAATTTTAGACTAAAAAATGACACCTTGCAACGTGAGGACTTCACCCGTAAATCCAATTCCTTTTGAGTGACAGTTATACGAGCTTGTGATACCTAATTTGAAAGGTCTCTTCATGATCTATTTAAAAGTGCAATGGTTTTAAAATTTATTGCAAAAATAACTAGTAAGGAAAAATAAATTCCTCGAATTGAATTGACCACACACTGCAATGAAGTCTGATTTATTACGGTTATTTGAATAGCTAACAAGTCGTTTAGGCGGTGTAAATAACAGGTATTTGCTAGGTAATAAATCTGACTCATTTTAGATACACTTCAAAGTATGAAAAGTCGCTACAGGCGAAACGCAGATTTTGTAGAATGGAACGGACAGCGCCGGTCTGACAAGCACGATGAGATTCATTCTGGGTACGTCACGGAGCGCATGGCAGGTAAGGGAGCAGAGAAACGAAACGCGATCGTGGAGAAGCCTCCAGCCATCGTTCGCGACAACAAGTACCGGTAGTAATACGTGATAGAGATTTTCAAAGCGTCCGTTAGGTGTAATACCTGGAGATTTTTATTGTTCGATGTACTACGAAGTAGTGGGAAAACAGCGTGTTATTTATTTAATCGTGAATAACGAGCATCTAGGAAGACTGTTTTCTGTTAGGATAGGTTGCAAGGTTAGTTATACATCGGGAAACTTGAAGAAGTATAATTTTCAAACTGGAAAAATTGCTTGGGTGTTTTATCAATGCTGTTCTATTTGAAATATTAACAGCGTGTTAGGAAGTCACGCGTATAACGAGTGTATTGTATGTAGTAGTGACAAAACTAGTCACGGTTACCCATTTAAGTAAGGTTGAAGGAAGGTAAATAATTATACCGTATTATAGTGGAATTATGGTATTTTAGCGAATCACAGCGTGCTATACACGGTAGACTACGTTTGTTTTGAGGGACGTTCTGTCCTTGAAGGAAGCACAGATCTATTCTGGAGGGTATGCGCTCGCTAAAACAGGTGTTTAATTAGCTAGAGTGTCCAGCCTATATAAGGGCTAAGCGGCTCACATTCGCGTTCGATAGGAATAGGAAACCAGTTACCCGGTGGTATTAGTTAGCCAGTTAGGGTCTTATAAGCGTGGGAACCATTTGCCCACCCACCTAGTGCTGTGCTAACGCTAATATTATGCTTTATTTGTAATAATTAGTCTAAATGTTATTTTAATCGAATATCCTTGTATTTTTAAATATTAACATGTTTGTGTAAATTCCACTATGAAAGGATGTCTTATCAGAGATAACGTTACCTGACCTGAGATATGTTTCTCTGTATTCGCATGAATTGTAGCGAATTTTTGGTTTTAATTATTTATGGATTTTTATTGTTGCCAATTTCATTTTGTAAATATTTTAAATGTTATTAGAGGGTTTTATGAAATTAGTTGCGTTTCACTGCACTGCCTGTAGTTATCTTGCACTAGTGTAGGTGTGTTCAAGCTAGTATCCTGTGACGGATTGTAACTAGCGGAGGTATATCGTAATCGATATTTACCTGTTTATGATATTTCTGCTTCCAACTTTGCTTCCAACTTTGTAAGTTAGCGAAAACAGCCATTATTCGGGAGTGAGTAATTAAAGCCTACTTACCTCCTGAAAACTCTATGGGATATAATAACTTTCGACCCCTGGCTATAGTTTTCTTCTCGACTCGAGTTACCCTAGGACAAGGCTGTTATGAAACAGTAACTTTGTGATGTTCTACGAGGGCCTTAGCAGAAGTCCTCACGGGGATTTGACCTCGTCCTATGTAATAGGGAATAAAGATGGCGCCCGAGGCTATTTAGCTTAGAATATTTAGGTCACGCGCGAATGACGGATTGGCAACTTATTCGTCAGGCCTCTGCTTAGCCGGAGCACATCACAACACTAAAAACTTAATAACTAATCGCGTTGCACTTTTGATAACGAGAAGGCAAGCAAAAACAATTTCAATGTGCGGCATCAATTAAAACCAAGCCTTGAAAAGTGATGAACAATCTTCACAATTTGTTAATTCATTAATGGTTGTGGCACTTAGTTGGTAAAACCGTCCTATACCAAATACATTACTAGATAGCATTTTTCTGGCTTTACACATGCCTGCCATGTTCAGAAAAATTTGAAACGCCTTCGCAACTTGCATTATGTTTCTAACCGCATGACAGTAATAGTTTGTCAGTTGGTAACTGTAATTCACATGGTTTATTTAACAAAAATACATAAAACAACAATTCTCCAGATGATTAATTACGGAGATAAAACACAGATCGAAGTTGCTCGCTCATTTACCGATTTTCCACCTATATCCTAGGAGACAATTAGTAAAATGAAAAGCAATTTCAGGAGCTTGCACATATCAGGAAAATGCAAAAAACCTAATGCGCTAAGTATGATACCAAATTGGATGTAGTGCTTGAGTTTGAAAAAAACCCACATAATTCGCGTCCACAAGCTGCCACAACATTGGATGTTTGCCATTCGTTAATTATTTAAATATAAAAATAAAAAGTTGTGCATCCCCGTAAGTTGATATAAACCGAGGCTCTCATGGAAAACGATTTTTGCAGAGAATACTCTTTTTGTGAACAAACGATGAAAATATTAGATAATAATATTATCCAACTAGAACATGTTTTCTCATAAGTGCAGTATTACAATTCACGGTTATCCTAATCGTCAAAATTGTCGCTACTGGTCTAACGAACTAGAACATGTTTTCTGATTAGTGCAGTGTTACAATTCACGGTTATCCTAATCGCCAAATTGTCGCTACTGGTCTAACGAAAATCCACACTGGATGTGCGAAGAAAATACGCAATGCCTCAAAAGGTTAATGTTTGTGCAGGATGGTTAGCAACCACGTCATTGGTCCATTTTCATTGATGGAAATTTAAATGGAAATAATTGTAAAGCAATGCTCCAAAATACTGTCTTGCCAAATTTGGGAAACTTCATCCTGATTGACCAAACCGACTATCTTCAGCGAATGTGATATATTTTTAGCAGGATGCAGCACCAGTACATTACCAAATGAATGGCCGGCAGTACCTCGACTTAATATTTCCAAATTAATGGCTTGTGAGGCAAGGGTCTTTAGAATGGCCAGCATGATCACCTGATGTTACGCTGTTAGACTTGTCCTAAATGGGATATGTTAAAAGTATGGTAAAAACATAATACTACGCCATTTAACTGACTTACGGAAAAAAATTGCGATTAGTCGGTCACGCCTCAGATGTTGGTAAACGTTAAAAGACATCTTCATTTGCGATTAGGATGCTACCAAGCAATTTAAGTCATGAATTCTAAACATCTCCTTAATTAAGATTGATATATTTTCTATTTTGTCTCATTATCAAGAATGAAACGGGATTAGTTATTAAATTATCAGTGTGTTGTAGCAAAGTTCGAAAATCAGATGAGTTTCTTTTTTATAGTGTAAATTTTCACAATATATTTTAAAACAATAGCATTTTTGAATATAGAATGACGAGATCTTCCAAATGAGATATCATAAGCCACTACTTCCTATTTGAAAATTTGGGGGTGTGCAACTCAAAGGGGCTAAATGTAGGGGTGAAGTTTTAACGTAACAAGATGTAATGTTTTATTCTAAAATTTACGTTTTTCGGCATTTTTTATAAATATGCACATTAATTTAGATAGTATTTAGTCCATTTGGCTGTTCCACACTGTATAAAAGTTGTTATTAATATTTTTCTTATTATTAGAAAACATTTTAAAAAGATGAATTCCTAATGAGATAATCCCAAGAACTAGTAAAACACAAAAGTGTAATTACCCTACTGACTACACTTTCCTCTAAAGTAGTTGCCTGTACAAAGACAGTCAAGAATTTCTAATTTCCGTTTCCAGGTAACGACGACTATGTCACTAAGGTCTTTTTTCTTGAACTCCACTCTTGCTTATTAGGCAAGTTTGTTTCCATCAGCTCTATGCTTGTTATATGCAAATTCATCCCCGATGAATATATACAGTTTTATGCAAATATATTATAATTATGACAGAATCAAACGCTATTTGAATTTTTAAGTCTGGAATATCTACAGAAGAACATAAGAAAATTAATTTCTTTTCCTGACTACTAACCACTTATCGCGTTTTCACATAATGCTACATGAAATAATGGGATGTTTTAAATAGAATTAATTATGAGGCTTTCATAATTTAATATTTGGGAATTAAGGAATTTTATTTATGGCTTTCGTGATACAAGGCTGTTTAGTATATAGAGATGGTAATATTGTTTTTTAAATAATTTCGTTTTCGTTCGTTAAATTCCAGACATTTTTTAGCTGATATCCTCTACACCACACAGATTTTTATTGAATGTAATTAACCTACAATTTTACTGTAGACGAGTCAAATACCTAATGTAGAGCGTTGAGCAAATTAATGCAATCATGGGCAAATTTTATAGTAAAATGGTTTATTGCTTGGAAAATAATAATTTTGTCAAATTATACAATCATCCTTATAGTAATTAATAAGAAATATATGTCTCCCTTTGACGCTAATAATGCTTCTACTCGTTTTGGCATTTGTGGAACAAATTTCTGACCAATTTCACAGATTCGCTCATAATGACACCAGACCTGAATGATACTTTATATAACCTTTCTGTTTCATGTAGAGTCAAGTTTTTACAGTTTAGCCTTACAAATCACTTATAAGTTCTCTATATTGTTTAGATAAGCATAACTCCTGGGTTAGGTCAGGTCAGGTTAGGACTGTTATTCTCTTACCTTACCCATCTCCTTTGATTTGTGAAAGAGGGCGGAGTCCTGCTGGAGAATTGCACCACCTAGAGGTTGGTAGTTTGCGAGTTGTTTGCTTAAATGATGTTCCAATAGGTAATGGTTTGTAGTTTTTTGTTGTTTAATATGCCTTCTATTGACACCAGAGATCTAACGCACATGTAAGAAAAGCAGGCCCAGTATATTTTTTTTAACAAGAGACTGGACAGCTGTCAATGTGAGCCGGAGTCAGTTGTTCATTTGTTAAGGAATTTTGATTGTGGACCTCAAACTACAAAGTGTATCTCATACTTATACTTATACTTATACTTATACTTATACTTATACTTATACTTATACTTATACTTATACTTATACTTATACTTATACTTATACTTATACTTATACTTATACTTATACTTATACTTATACTTATACTTATACTTATACTTATACTTATACTTATACTTATACTTATACTTATACTTATACTTATACTTATACTTATACTTATACTTATACTTATACTTATACTTATACTTATACTTATACTTATACTTATACTTATACTTATACTTATACTTATACTTATACTTATACTTATACTTATACTTATACTTATACTTATACTTATACTTATACTTATACTTATACTTATACTTATACTTATACTTATACTTATACTTATACTTATACTTATACTTATACTTATACTTATACTTATACTTATACTTATACTTATACTTATACTTATACTTATACTTATACTTATACTTATACTTATACTTATACTTATACTTATACTTATACTTATACTTATACTTATACTTATACTTATACTTATACTTATACTTATACTTATACTTATACTTATACTTATACTTATACTTATACTTATACTTATACTTATACTTATACTTATACTTATACTTATACTTATACTTATACTTATACTTATACTTATACTTATACTTATACTTATACTTATACTTATACTTATACTTATACTTATACTTATACTTATACTTATACTTATACTTATACTTATACTTATACTTGTTAATTCTGGACTTGAATGTTTTGAGGTTCGGAGGAGAAAAAAAATGCACCAGCAGGCATAACAAGATGTTCTATGTCTGGTGACCTGGACAGTAAAAGGGTGCATTCGCTCTGTTCCCCTGGTAGATCTGTTGGGGACGGCAGGTGGAGGAACTATGAAAGAAGCTCCCCTGAGCAGTGCCCGTGCAGATATCTATAAAGGAGAGAGAGAGATGTCCCCAACGACACGTCGGTGGGCAAGGGATGGCAGCCTTTGGGTGAGGGTAGGGTCACCGATGAGACATATAGCCCTCTTCTAAACGGAGTCCAGGATAGCGAGTGTAGAAGCGGCAGCGGCACCCCAGATGTGGGAGCAGTATTCGAGGGTTGGCCTTATTTGTGTAGTATACACGGTATAGAGATTAGCTGGCGAAAGGTATTAGCGAGCCCGGAAGAAGAAACCTAATTTCTTAGCAGCCGCTTCTGCAATTGATGTGACATGTTGGTGCCAATTGAGATTTCGATCCACAGAAATGCCAGCAAGTGAAAAGGACTCATTACTTTGAATAACTTGGTTGTTCATTGTGATGGGTTTAGGGCTGGTGTATCTCTTATGAGATGGAAAGCAAGACTGAGATTTGGTGGAGTTGAATTGTACAAGATTTCTACTTCCCCAGTCTAATATTTTTTGGAGTTCCACAGAGACAGAACCGTCCATGATTCTGCGATCCTCATCTAATTGGTCTAAAGAGACAGGCTTAGAGTATTGTATATTTGAGTGGCGGGTGCTGTCATCCGCGTAACTGTGAACTGGGTTGGAAGTGCTAGAGGGGAGGTCATTTATGTGGAGAAGAAACAAGGTAGGGGCTAAAGCTGAGCCTTGAGGGACTCCTGCATTAATTACTATATAAGATTTATTGCTTATTTCGCCTACCAGAATACGTCCCTAATATATTTCCCTTCTCTCACGAAACATCCTGTATATATAAGGATATATGCTTTTTTTCACGGCATAAATCTTCGAAAATATTTTACAGTAAAAATCAGTGTGTTATGTCGCTTTAGGGAAAGTTATATACAGTGTGGCTCATTTTAACTGGAAACACCCCTGTTTCCCAGTTTTTCTATGTGAGAAAATAGGGAAAAGGGTTAGGGTCATTTAGTAGAACAATAAGTAGGCCAGTGAATTCGACATCCCTTAAAATAGATATATACCAAATTTCATCTGAAAATAAGAATTAATAACCATTTGAGAGAAGTTTTTTGTGTGACTATTTTAATATGGATCACCTCTGTAACTTTCGTATTTGTAACGCGATTTTTTAACAAGATCTCAGAAGATAGGGAAACAAGAAATCTATAGATCTTGTGAAAATTGTTTCCTATGCCATTTGATCACGGCATACTAAAATTATTTTATATGTCAAAAATTATAAAATAGGTTTAGGGTTGGTTTTAGGGAAAAATAAGTACGCCATTGGATTATCCAATCTCTAGAGGTGTTATCTAACAAATTTCGTCAAAAAATGGCTGTTATGACGAACTATGAAAGTCAACAAGATCTCAAAAGTTGAAGACAAAAGTTTATAAATACTCTGACATATGAAAATAGTTTTAGTAGAGCGTGATCGCAATGCATAGGAAACAATGTTCATAAAGTCTATAGACTTCTTCATTTTATTGCTTTTGAGACCTCCTTAAAAAAATCGCGTTATAAATATAAAAGGCACAGGGGTGTTTCCATATTAGAAGGGTCACACAAATAAACTTCTCTCAAATGGTTAATAATTTATCTTTTTTCATGAAATTATATATATATATATATATATATATATATATATATATATATATATATATATATATATATATATATATATTCAATTTGCGTCTTTATTTAAAAAACACTAATATTGATGATCCTGAAATAATGCAAAAAATTGTTTACTTACTGCTGTTTTTAAAATTTTTCTCTCATCTCATGGGTAGGGTTCTGTGCTTGGGGTAGCATTTTTGTTTGATATATTTTATTTAGAAATTATAGTACTCCCGAGTGTTTGGAAATTTAAAAAATAGCCTTACTTTATCATATAACTAGTATTTGTTTGATTTGAGGTCAAAATTAAACAGATTATGTAAGTATAATCTAGTATGTTTTATTTCTGATTGATTAAATTCACAAATTCTTATTAAAAAACATAGCTATATCAAATTTATCATCTCTGATTGTCGATACATCAATACAAATCAAATTTATTTAAAACAATGAATTATCTAACTATGATCTAGTGATTCGGCCTTCATCTAATATTCCCCTTAGTGAGCTAAAGATACATTAAAATCATCAATGGGACTGAAAAAAGTTCACAAAACGACTTACTGAATGATGTCTAATTGATTCTTTCATTGGATTTTTTTACTAATTGCGTTCCATTTGATTTACTGTTTGGATTTTGTAGCTTGCCTGTGATTACTAATTATTTTCCATTTTACTGAAACGGTCTCAACAAACCGTGTACCAGATACTCATGTTTATTTTTCCCATTTCAAACTGAATATGATTTTATTATGAGGCACTTGCCTTTCTTGCTTAATTCTCAACTTCCATATTTACAGTGTCGTCGAACGTCAACGAATGAGTTTTACTTCCCGCAGTTCTGTTACGAATCCCCTTATCGTCCTGCCGCCATCTTCTTAATTAAACTACACCTGTGTTACAAAAAATCTTTTCTCGCTGTACCTGGGTAAAAAAAAGTTCATAGGCCCTGCATTTTTCCCATTGTCCAACTTCTTGTTCGTTGCACTCATTGGAAACAACCACAAAAAAAACTATCCCTATTAACTACCACTGCGTGTCTTTTCTCATAATTGGTAACTGACAAAAAAACTTATTTTTGACTTAATACTATATATTTACTTAATGTCTAAGGATAAAATAAAAATCATTATATTCTGTTAAGACTTTATAAATAAAAACAAGACAATTGTTCTGTGTTCTATTGTATTTAAACGACTTTTGCTTAGTGAAATTAAAATGTACTACATGTAAAAAAAGAATTCATTGTTCTGTATTCTTTTATCTGTTATGCTATTCTATATTTAAACCTAAAATATTTTTCACTCTTAATTATACAGGGCATTTAAATATTAGGACGTATCAATTTAATGTACATGGCCCGTTTTACTCCACAATAAAATGTATATATATATATATATATATATATATATATATATATATATATATATATATATATATATATATATATATATATATATATATATATATATATATATTTGGAGGGACGCCAAATTCACTGCCATGCGTATTTTCCTCCTAAAATGGCCCTAACTCTTTTTGCAATTTTTTTCACATGGAAAAACTGAATTAGTAGGCTTTGGTCAGGTAACAGAAAACAATTTTGACAGTATTTATAGAGTTTTCCAACTTGATCCTTTTGATCTTTTGCTCATTAAAACATAATTATAAATACAAAAGTTACAGTGGTGTTTCCATCTTAAATGTGCCACACTGTAGATTTATACGAAATTATTAAAATACATAATCTTAATAAGATCATGTTTTTGCTTTAGATAATATTAACTTAAATGTTCAGGTGGCTTTATTTTCATGTCGCTAAAACCACAAACCACACGAAACTTTTAACACAATATCCTCTTGTGTAAAAAAAACCAAACTTACTAAATCTAATAATAGCTGATTGCAAACGATTCTGAGATAAACACCGAATAAATACAAAGTTTTCTTTTCTTTTGAAACGATTTATCAGTAAACCGCGGCTTTAAAATACTTCCATACATAATAAAAATGGAAACCTTGTCTGGCCCGTAAACCGTCCTCTATAATATCGCTTTCTGGGGTGAATTTGACGGGATCTCCAGAAGCAAATCTAACTTCCATAATCCGGCGCCAACACAGACTTATGGAGATCAAGGGAATACCGGAACAATAGCTTTTAGAGCTTTGATTGAGTTATTCTAAAGTTAGATTATAAGTATAAAGCAAGAGCGTTGGTTGCATGCTCTAGACGGGCGGGCTTCACCCTCTCTTCCACTTCTTCTATGATTACAGTCATAATGTAATTTTTGTTATAAGCGGGTTTGCGTGCCAGTAACGCTTTGTTTACTTTTTCAACTTATGTGTTATTATATGACAACCTGATTGCGATATGATGGTAAGTTATAAGTGTTGTAACCAGTATTTCGTTGCGTAATGTAGCTTCTACAACTTAACTTAGATAAGTAAATAAATTGATTTGCACTATTTTATTGAATGTATAACTGCAGTTTCGCTGAAGTTCTTAGCTTTGTCAAATACAGAATGAGAACTTCAGCGAAACTGCAGTTAAACATTCAATAAAATAGTGTAAAAATCAATTTGTTTATTTATCTAAATTGACAGTGGATTTACATCAAGTATCGATCACCGCAATATCACATTCTACAACTTACTTTAAAAAAGTCTGGCATCAAATGCATTAGCGAATTTTAATTAGACATTTTAAAAACTCTAGACGCAGCAAGTACGTTATGGTAGTGAATTTTCATAAGAATTGTACACTATTAGTAAGATATATTATGAAAACTAATTCTTTAAATTTAAATGAACCTTGGAGATCGGTTTTAGAGTCCCAGTTAGCGATTATTTGAAAAAAATATATATATTTTATACGGAGCTACTAAATTAAAATTTGGTCTTAGATATAATATGCAAGTGCTGCAAGTGCCTTTAAAAAAGATTGTGTTACAAATTTCATTAAAATTACAAAGGTTTTTCAGAAAAAATTAATGATTTACAAAGGGAATGTACCTGTCGAATTATAAAAATACACTGTTAGTAAGATATACTGATAAAACTAATTTCTTAAATTTAAATGGACCTTAGAGATCAGTTTTAGAGTCCTAGTTAGCGATTATTTGAAAAAAAAAATTATATGGAGCTACTAAATTCAAATTTGGTCTTAGATATAATATGTAAATACTGCAAGTGTCCTTAAATAAATTGTGTTACAAATTTCATTAAAGTTACAAAAGTTTTTCAGAAAACAATTAATTATTTACAAAGCGAATGTACCTGTCAAATTATAAATATGACCGGTATTTTTTCTTATTAATTGTTTGGATGGTTTTATTTTAGTCAAGCCATCCAGTTTTTGCAAACAATAAACAACAAAAAAGGTTTTTTTTTTAAACAAAACGATGCTCAATATGGTATTTTCCTTCAATTTATTACCCACGTGCGTTTATATAGGCGTTACTAAGGTTCAAGATTGAAGATTCTGGCTTAATGGGAAATTTATTGAGCTATCGGAATTGAATTAGTTTTACAAAAATTTTCTACCATAACATAAAAAACCTTTTTTGTTGTTTACTGTTTGCAAAAACTGGATGGGTTGATTAAAACAAAACCATCCAAGCAATTAATAAGGAAAAATACCTGCCATGTTTATAATTCGAGAGGTACATTCCCTTTGTAAATAATTTTTTTTCTGAAAAACGTTTGTAACTGTAATGAAATTTGTAACACAATTTTTTTAAGACACTTACAGTACATACATATTTTTATAATTCGACAGGTACAGGTACATTCCCTTTGTATATCATTTATTTTTTCTGCAAAATGTTTGTAAGTTTAATGAAATTTGTAACACAATTTTTTTAAGACACTTGCAGTACTTACATATTTTTATAATTTGACAGGTACATTCCCTTTGTAAATAATTTATTTTTTCTGCAAAACGTTTGCAACTTTAATGAAATTTGTAACACAATTTTTTTAAAGGCACTTGCAGTACTTACATATTATATCTAAGACCAAACTTTAATTTAGTAACTATATAAGATATAAATTTTTTCAAATAATCGCTAACTGGGACTCTAAACCCGAACTCCAAGGACCATTTAAATTTAAAGAATTATTTTTAATAATATATCTTACTAATAGTGTACAATTTTTACCAAAATTCACTACCAGAGCGTACTTGCTGCGTCTAGACTTTTATAAAACGGGTGCATTGCATTTTCCCAAAACAGCACTAACTTAAAGATAAGAAGAATATCACTATACAATATACGGTTTCAACTTTAAGTTTATAACATAACCTATAAGCAAATAACAAAAACAAATACCTTAGTTTACACGAAAGTTATTATACTTTACTTACCATTTATAACATATAATTATTTTAGCGTCCCACATTATCTATTTAAATAATAATAAAAAATGTAAAATATTATTTCTGTTTTAATAAGAATATAAATAAGACGTCCATGTTGATAATTATTAACGTTAACGTTAGGTCTCGAAGTCTCGACGCAGTTCGCACTGTGTCATCGCATGCAACGATGTCATATTGTACAAATTAATTTGTAATTTTTTTTTAATAAGACGAGGAATTGGTCACTCATTATTTATGAATATTAAACGACATTTAATGGATGGATAAATTTATTGTGAACTTTTATTTGTCATCAATCGGTAGTACAAATATATGTTATGACCATGTTTTACATTTTAAGAGTCAAATGAAATTTTATTATATCTGGCAACCCGGCTCATTTATATTTAATTGTCAGGTGACTTGGTCGATTTCGAATAATCTACTTAGAAATACACATTCACAGTCTAACCATGCTTGAAAACATTCACCGTGTGAAATGCCCCGTGTAATTCGCAGTGATACTTTGACTGTTTATTACTTTAACATGTTTATTTTCGAATAACTCCCTTTCTCGTGAGGCATTTAATTTGAATTTTGGTTAACAGGTATATTATAACGTCTCCTATATATGTGCAAATTTTCATTCGAATCACTCCAATATTTCCTAAAAATATTGTGTTTTCAAAATTTTCTTTACATTTTTTCAAAGAAAAATTAGACGCACGGTGCCCATCTACGAACTCATCCAAGCCATTAACACAGTCAAGACAATTCCCAAATTTGGTCCAAATCGGTCAAGTATTTTTTGAGTTATCAGATGGATATATATATATATATATATATATATATATATATATATATATATATATATATATATATATATATATATATATATATATATATATATAAACATATAAAAATCAAAACCGACCTTGGATATGGGTTCTAAAAGCCCAAATTCGCGCTCATTTGAATAAATATTCCAAAAGTCTTACCATCGATACCTCTCCATTAGTGAGTTTTTAGTGAATTTTTGTAGAAAATATTCATTAATGAAGAGATCCCGACTTTTAAATTTTGAAGAAATTTCTTTGAATGAGCGTGAACTAGACCCCTAAAACCAAATTTCGGGGTCAGTTTCATTAGCTATACACGTTGGGCCAAACTCAATGACGAATTAGAAGTATATAGTTACTGCATACAGACTTGGAGAATACTTCTCTAGCTTCACTGTTGGTTTTTAGTGGTGAAGGACGTAGCCAGCTCGTGAGCTAACTGGACCAAGTGGCCCTTCGAATTCTGGAAGTTCTAGGATGTTCTTCAATGCTTCTGTGACTATAGTTTCGCTGCTTGACAGCATTTTCAGACAGATTAAAATTGAATTAGTACGAAATCATGACAACTACAAATAAATATCTGTTGCTAGGTTATGATATGATGTTTTGATCAAAAAATTTTATCAAATAGAAAATAAAATGAAACACAGATGACAGATGAGGTTTTCAAAATGTCTATGTGATGTATGTCAATATTTAACATAAAAACTAGAACTAGCCTATAATAACTATGATAACAGTTACAACAATAAAATAACTAAACAATAACAGTATAAAAGTAGTCTCTATACAACGAAAATATCGACATACATCAACTCATTATTTTATTACAACTTTTTTGAAATAATAGTTAAATTTATTTTCTTTGGCATATTTAATTAGAAAGAAGAATATCCAAGAAAGGGGAATTCATTAAATCAGTTTGCTCGTTTAAAACAAGGTAGTTATTGTCGTGTGTGTGCCTTTTGACTTCTAAAGCTTCAAAAAAGTCTAGTTTACGTTTGTCATCATAAAAATGTAGTGGTTCTATGCGGTTATTTATTGTAGGTCTATGTTCGGTATCAATAATATGTTTTGCAAATGTAGATTTGTCAGCGTGGTTATTTCTAAATGCAGAAATATGTTCTTTGTATCGGGTGTTAAAATTTCTAGAAGTTTGACCTATGTAGATTGCGTTACAATGTGTACAAGCTAATTTATAAACTCCAGCTTTTGTCAGGAAACAAGATTTTTCTTTCGCGTTAAATAACAAATCACGCGTCGTGTTGTAAGATTTAAAAGCTACCTTTGTATTTGTACAAGTGTTTAAAATTTTTGAAATGTTTTCTGAAATGGTTCCAAAATAAGTTATTGAAACGTATTTGTTGTCTTCTTTGTCTCTAATATTTGGATAAATTAAATTAATCGCTAATTTGTATTCTTTTCTCTCTATCATTTTATCTATTATTTTAACAGAGTAGCCATTATTAAATGCTGTTTGCTTAATTATTGAAATTTCTTTTTCAAAATTGTTTTGTGACATAGGTATTGAAAATGCACGATGTATCATAGAATGATAGGCTGACAGCTTTTGTGAAAAAGGGTGACATGAATCGTATGGTATGGTTGTGTCAGTGTAAGTTGGTTTCCTATATATTGAAAAGTCAAATGAATTATTTTCTAATTTTCTAATTGTTAAGTCTAAAAAGTTTATACAACTGTTAGCTTCTTCTTCTAGAGTAAACTTAATATTTGTGTGAAAGCTATTAATAAAATTTAAAAATTCATTTAATTCTGTATGACTACCTTGAAAACATGCTAAAATATCATCTACGTATCTGTACCAAAAGACAATATTATGTGAAAGTTCTGATGTTAAAATTTGGTTTTCTAAGTTTTCCATAAATATGTTGGCTAATAAAGGTGACAACGGACTACCCATAGGCAGACCTTCATTTTGCATATAAATTTTATCATTAAATTTAAAATAGTTTTGTTTTATACATTCATTAAAAAGATTCATCATTTCTTGTCTTTTTATGACATTTACGTTCTTTTCTATTAAAACGTTTTCTAATAGAGGTAAACATTCTTTAGGGGGTATCTTAGAATACATGCTACAAACATCAAACGAAACTAATTTACTATTTGTGGGAATAATTAAGTTATTTAATTTTTGTGTAAGTTCATAAGAATTCTTAACTGAATATTTTGGAAAGTAATTGTATTCTTTAATAAGTGAAACCAGTTTGCTCGCTATCTTATGATTAGGTGTATTAACATAGCTAACTACTGGTCTCACTGGTTTATTTGGCCCAGTTTCTGTAAGTGGCACAGAAACTGGGCCATCTCTGCCAGTCCAATATTGTCCGACCTTCTCATTCATATACTTATTTGTACAGAAAAAATGTAGGCGCATCAACGCTTGATAGCCATATTTGCTTCTAACGCTTATTGGAATATTTTTAAGACATTCCTGCAAGACGCCCTCAAAAAATGCCTTTTCAATACCTATGTCACAAAACAATTTTGAAAAAGAAATTTCAATAATTAAGCAAACAGCATTTAATAATGGCTACTCTGTTAAAATAATAGATAAAATGATAGAGAGAAAAGAATACAAATTAGCGATTAATTTAATTTATCCAAATATTAGAGACAAAGAAGACAACAGATACGTTTCAATAACTTATTTTGGAACCATTTCAGAAAACATTTCAAAAATTTTAAACACTTGTACAAATACAAAGGTAGCTTTTAAATCTTACAACACGACGCGTGATTTGTTATTTAACGCGAAAGAAAAATCTTGTTTCCTGACAAAAGCTGGAGTTTATAAATTAGCTTGTACACATTGTAACGCAATCTACATAGGTCAAACTTCTAGAAATTTTAACACCCGATACAAAGAACATATTTCTGCATTTAGAAATAACCACGCTGACAAATCTACATTTGCAAAACATATTATTGATACCGAACATAGACCTACAATAAATAACCGCATAGAACCACTACATTTTTATGATGACAAACGTAAACTAGACTTTTTTGAAGCTTTAGAAGTCAAAAGGCACACACACGACAATAACTACCTTGTTTTAAACGAGCAAACTGATTTAATGAATTCCCCTTTCTTGGATATTCTTCTTTCTAATTAAATATGCCAAAGAAAATAAATTTAACTATTATTTCAAAAAAGTTGTAATAAAATAATGAGTTGATGTATGTCGATATTTTCGTTGTATAGAGACTACTTTTATACTGTTATTGTTTAGTTATTTTATTGTTGTAACTGTTATCATAGTTATTATAGGCTAGTTCTAGTTTTTATGTTAAATATTGACATACATCACATAGACATTTTGAAAACCTCATCTGTCATCTGTGTTTCATTTTATTTTCTATTTGATAAAATTTTTTGATCAAAACATCATATCATAACCTAGCAACAGATATTTATTTGTAGTTGTCATGATTTCGTACTAATTCAATTTTAATCTGTCTGAAAATGCTGTCAAGCAGCGAAACTATAGTCACAGAAGCATTGAAGAACATCCTAGAACTTCCAGAATTCGAAGGGCCACTTGGTCCAGTTAGCTCACGAGCTGGCTACGTCCTTCACCACTAAAAACCAACAGTGAAGCTAGAGAAGTATTCTCCAAGTCTGTATGCAGTATGGACAAGTTTCACCAAGTAAGGGCAACAACAATCAATGAATTGAAGAGGTCTTCTATCGAAGAGCTTGCCCATTTGTATAGAAAATTGAAAATCAAGCAGATGAACGCTTCCCAGAATGCATGGTTTAACCAAGAGTGCATAAGAAAGAAGGTCATCCCGAAGTACGTAATCATAACAACTACTATAACATCAAATCAATCAAAAATTGCTATTAGAAAAGCCAGTTTCATCTGGCTGAAAGAAGAATCCAAGAAATGGTTTTCAATTCGTGATAGTTTGCTTCTTTATATCAAGGTAATCCATTCAGAACTTGCTTATAAATTACATCCAGTAGAATTTGATATATTAGATGACCAAATACATATTTTAGTTAGTGAATTGAAATTTAAAAAACGCTTAACACAGACAAACAAAATTAGAAACCTAGAAAGCACACAACATTTACATAATCGAGAAAGATCTCCCCCACAAACACATAAGTTTTACAAAAGGTTTGAAAACCTAAGCGATACAATTTTTACAACTGAAGAAATTTCTTTTCTAAATAAAGGATATAAATACTGCCCAAAATTTAAATTTACAAACAAAATTAAAGAGATATTAGCTTCTGAATCCGAAATTGCTTCCAGATCTATAAGGCAATATGAAAAATTAAAAATATGTGAATTTTTAAGACATTTAACTTCAAAATATGACAAACGTCAAATTAACGAAACTCAAATTTTAAAATCTGTTCAGCATAAAATATTAGACAATGATTTAGTTTTTACTAAAGCTGATAAAGGAAATACAACTGTAGCTATAAGTAGGGACGCATATAACATTAAAATTAATGATTTTATTACTACGGAAAATTTAACAGAAATTAGGAGAGACCCAACAAACGCATTTCAGACAAAACTAAAAAATGAACTTAAAAATGTGTCTCTGTTTAGTCAACAAGAAAAGAAATATCTTTTATATAAAAGCCCGCAACCACCAAAATTATATGGCCACCTGAAAATTCATAAGCCAAATAAACCAGTGAGACCAGTAGTTAGCTATGTTAATACACCTAATCATAAGATAGCGAGCAAACTGGTTTCACTTATTAAAGAATACAATTACTTTCCAAAATATTCAGTTAAGAATTCTTATGAACTTACACAAAAATTAAATAACTTAATTATTCCCACAAATAGTAAATTAGTTTCGTTTGATGTTTGTAGCATGTATTCTAAGATACCCCCTAAAGAATGTTTACCTCTATTAGAAAACGTTTTAATAGAAAAGAACGTAAATGTCATAAAAAGACAAGAAATGATGAATCTTTTTAATGAATGTATAAAACAAAACTATTTTAAATTTAATGATAAAATTTATATGCAAAATGAAGGTCTGCCTATGGGTAGTCCGTTGTCACCTTTATTAGCCAACATATTTATGGAAAACTTAGAAAACCAAATTTTAACATCAGAACTTTCACATAATATTGTCTTTTGGTACAGATACGTAGATGATATTTTAGCATGTTTTCAAGGTAGTCATACAGAATTAAATGAATTTTTAAATTTTATTAATAGCTTTCACACAAATATTAAGTTTACTCTAGAAGAAGAAGCTAACAGTTGTATAAACTTTTTAGACTTAACAATTAGAAAATTAGAAAATAATTCATTTGACTTTTCAATATATAGGAAACCAACTTACACTGACACAACCATACCATACGATTCATGTCACCCTTTTTCACAAAAGCTGTCAGCCTATCATTCTATGATACATCGTGCATTTTCAATACCTATGTCACAAAACAATTTTGAAAAAGAAATTTCAATAATTAAGCAAACAGCATTTAATAATGGCTACTCTGTTAAAATAATAGATAAAATGATAGAGAGAAAAGAATACAAATTAGCGATTAATTTAATTTATCCAAATATTAGAGACAAAGAAGACAACAGATACGTTTCAATAACTTATTTTGGAACCATTTCAGAAAACATTTCAAAAATTTTAAACACTTGTACAAATACAAAGGTAGCTTTTAAATCTTACAACACGACGCGTGATTTGTTATTTAACGCGAAAGAAAAATCTTGTTTCCTGACAAAAGCTGGAGTTTATAAATTAGCTTGTACACATTGTAACGCAATCTACATAGGTCAAACTTCTAGAAATTTTAACACCCGATACAAAGAACATATTTATGCATTTAGAAATAACCACGCTGACAAATCTACATTTGCAAAACATATTATTGATACCGAACATAGACCTACAATAAATAACCGCATAGAACCACTACATTTTTATGATGACAAACGTAAACTAGACTTTTTTGAAGCTTTAGAAGTCAAAAGGCACACACACGACAATAACTACCTTGTTTTAAACGAGCAAACTGATTTAATGAATTCCCCTTTCTTGGATATTCTTCTTTCTAATTAAATATGCCAAAGAAAATAAATTTAACTATTATTTCAAAAAAGTTGTAATAAAATAATGAGTTGATGTATGTCGATATTTTCGTTGTATAGAGACTACTTTTATACTGTTATTGTTTAGTTATTTTATTGTTGTAACTGTTATCATAGTTATTATAGGCTAGTTCTAGTTTTTATGTTAAATATTGACATACATCACATAGACATTTTGAAAACCTCATCTGTCATCTGTGTTTCATTTTATTTTCTATTTGATAAAATTTTTTGATCAAAACATCATATCATAACCTAGCAACAGATATTTATTTGTAGTTGTCATGATTTCGTACTAATTCAATTTTAATCTGTCTGAAAATGCTGTCAAGCAGCGAAACTATAGTCACAGAAGCATTGAAGAACATCCTAGAACTTCCAGAATTCGAAGGGCCACTTGGTCCAGTTAGCTCACGAGCTGGCTACGTCCTTCACCACTAAAAACCAACAGTGAAGCTAGAGAAGTATTCTCCAAGTCTGTATGCAGTATGGACAAGTTTCACCAAGTAAGGGCAACAACAATCAATGAATTGGAGTATATAGTTAACCAAAATAGATAGAAATCTGTAATTTGGGTTATGTCCATAAGTGGTGATGATATTTATTTTGAAAATACTGTTGACACGGCAGAGTTGCCACATCCATCTTTGCCAGATACAAGCTTTGTGTATTCAAATAAAACATCCTCTTTATTCTCACTTTTTCAGATTCCCCAGAACATTTTTGAAGTATATTATATTATACAGCTTTCACCTATCTCATGCCTTACGGAGATAAAAATATTAATGTAAAATTATTTTTTCTGTAACCAGTATAGATGGAGGTCTGAATTTTTGGTTGCTATTTGTCAATGGGTTACTATATCGCGACATGTCGGAAACTCTAATTATGTGTGTAAGAGTGTCTACAAAAAAAAGGGCTTTTGGTAGAACATGGAACGTCAGGTATTGCGAGATTTCAAGTGGAACACCCTGTATTTTATAATGGGAATAGCAGGATTAATGCGTTTTCTATCCAAAGGTGCCATATGATGTTAGACTTATTCTGAGCAGTTTTTTTTTTACTTATAAGCAAAAAACCAAAAGCAAGTAAAATTTGTAAACTCGGCGGAATAATACCAATTTTTAATTCCTCAACAACCTGTCATCTGATAAAATAATGCTGAAAATAAAATCTGGCCTATTATTTATTACTCAAAAATTACACAATTATCGGTGATAGTGCATATTGGGAGATAACTAGTTTTAGAATAATCGATTGCTGATAGATAAAGTTCACTATCTTATATGCACTTTGATACTATTTTTATGTTGTGGAAATTCATCTTTATATTGTAGGAATTTGTTGCTGTCGAGTAATTATTAGTTCGTTGCTGGTCAGATACGGAAAGCTTAAACATTTTTTTTGTAAAATGCATGTTTTTATGATCTCTTCAGTTGTCTCCAAAATTTTATGGTAAGGTTAGGTCGAGTTAGGTAAGGTCAGCTCAGGTCAGATTAGGTCAGGTCCTTCAAGCCTGCTTCATCGAGTGGTTTGTGCATAAACGACAAGAAAAATATCGCTTCAACCTCTAAACAAGCTGGGGGACCTGCAGCAAAAACGTGCTGGAAGGGAAAAAAAAACATTATTAAGAAAAAATTTGGATGCAAAATGTGAAAAAGGCTCCTTATAGAAGTCCAACTAAGCCCTTTTTGATCGATGTTCGTTCTTTATTTCTTCCCCCCAGCAGCTCGGTTCACTCTGGATCCCGCAACTTTTGAGAGGGTTGTTTCTACACAATTTTTTGCTTATGCATCCCAGAGTGGTTTTACAGATGCTTCTAAAAAAGTTCGAAAATCCCGTATGCCTCTAATATGCAGAATTACCCAATTAGCAGTTCTCTACATCCTCAAATGAAATAATAAAAAAAAAACACACACAAAAGTAAAGGCCAATAATGAAACTGCTTAAAGCGTCTTCCTTCAACTTTCAAACATTCTGCGACTTATGTCAGAACATGCGGTGTTGTTGCTGCCTCCCTCACCGGAGTCTAGAGACCGGAATGCACTCCCTACTATATTTGGAAGCTCTTCGTTAGTATTCATTTGTTTCATCCTACCCTGAAGATTAAAATCAAGTGGAGTGAGATCTGACGACCTCGATGGCCAAACCCAAGGACCTGATCGACGAATCCAACGAGGTTCAAATATGTGCGAACGTTCATTTGTAACTTGATTGGTGCAGTGGGCTGCTAAACCATCTAGCTGATACCAACAATCTCCCATAGTTTCAAGGTTTTATCCGACCGTCCTTCCAAAGTAGTTCCAACTTTAGTCACTTTAAAGAAAACCTGCTAACGATTTAGTTAATAATTTAAAATTGAAGTTAAAATTGTAAAACTTTAAATAAAGATTTTGTAGAGGATTTTTGTGATATTAAAAGTTTAGTTAAATTGAACACGTACTTTTTCTGGGTTGATTTTGATCAAAAGCTTAAGGTTTTCAGACCTTTAGTTCAAAATTCTGACACCTTATATCGATAACTATTACTTCGGTATCTCGATATCATGGTAACAACATATAGCTAATGCTGCAGATGAGCTTAAAAAATTTGTAGGGAAGTTTATCTCAATAACAAATAGAAGTAAAACACAACAATAATTTTTATTAATAGTTTAAAACATAAACAGTGAGAAAAATGTTATGTCGTCAATGTTGACATTCATTGAGTTATTATCTAATGAGCTTAAAAATAAGTCTTATATCGAAAGGGTCTTAAATATATTAATATATAGGTATCTGTCCAGGTGGGTTACTTTGTTTGTCGTAGTTGCATGCTCTGCTTAAAAAATAAATCGGAGCCTAATGCTCCTTGTTTTGTATTTAATATTGATCAGTTAAATTTGAAAGAACAAAAAAATATTATAGATTTTACTCAGAGAATTCGCTAATAATGGGTAAATTTTATTGACATTTGATAAGTGCTTTTTTCTGTAAATGCCTTGAATAAGTTTGTTAGTCAGGAAAATCGGGCTAGCTTTCACGAAAATTTTGGGTTTTCTTTCGGAAGTTTTTTGTATCTCCGAAAAGAACAAAACGCTGACAACTAAATTAAGTACGTACGTTTCTGTTATACAAAACGTATACTATATATTTGATTTCAAATTTCTAAATTGAAAAATGTTATAATCATTAATTAAAAAGAAAGTTCCATGGTTTGAAATACTTATATGAAATCTCGCTACCATAACGCACTTGCTGCGTCCTGATTTTGATTGAGTTTTTATTATTAGTGAATTTTCTTAGAAAAAGTTTACTAATGTTCACTAAAGTTCACTTATGAATTTTGAAAAAATTCCTTCAAATGAGCTGCGAACTAGGTCCCCTAGAACCCACATCCGTGGTCAGTTTCAATTGTTATTTGTTTATATATATTTATATAAACTTATATATATATATATATATATATATATATATATATATATATATATATATATATATATATATATATATATATATATATATATATATATATATATATACAGGGTGAGCCACGGTGGATGGAGTATTAAAAGTATATAGAGAACGAATCAACCGATTGCTTTGAAATTTTGTTTACGGATGTAATGGAGTATGATCTCTCGACCTAAAATATTTTTGAAAATGCAGTGTTGCCACATATACGTAAAACTGGCAACATCTTCGTAATTTTAAATGGAACACCCTATATATTTTCGCATTTTTTGAATTGTCGTCTCTTTTTGAGTAACTTTTGTTGATATTTTCCTATACCTATCTCAAGTCGTTTTCGAGATAATAATTATTTTCTGAATTTATTACCAAAAATTTGACTTTCATTAAATCGTGTTTTCTCCTACCGACGAAGCGATTTAAAGATAATTTTTTAGCTACGGTTAGGCAAGGTATAGGGGCATCTCCTCCAATAATCAAATGTTTAGAATATCATACAGGGTGAGTTAGAGAACGTTTTCTATAAGTGACTCGGAGAAATGCACGAAAGTCATTTTTTTTAAATAGAACGCCCTGTATATTTTCACACTTTTTGGATCGTCTTCTCTTTTTGAGTAACTTTTGTTAATATTTCCCTATACCTATCTCAAGGCGTTTTCGATTTATGGTCACTTTTCTCTAACCTATCCAAGATTATTGGTCTTTTTGTATATCATAATGGGTGGGCCATGAAATTTCTATTTTGTCACTTTGTCATGACAACAGACATGCTGTTTATCTAAATGAATTTGACTTTAGTTATATTTACATTCAATTTGAATAGCTATAGCACAAACATGACATAAAATAATTATACAAACACAGTTTTAATGGATTTGTTTTTTATTCATGAACAGTGCAATAAGATTATCAGCAGAACTTGTAGAAGATTTAATGAGAAATATCCGAATTTGCCGCAGATGAATAACAGAAAGTTTCTACGAATTCATAGGAATTTTATAAAATCTGGTGCGTCGTTAAGAGAACAATAACACTATCAGTATTTGGAAAAACTAATACCTAATCAGCGATAATAGTAAAAAAGGCCAAGTAGCAATAACAAATAATACCAATGACAGTAATAAATATGTATAAAAATCTTAATACTATAATAATTGTTCGAAATGTTGACCGTTAACTTCCAGACACTTTTGTATACGATGATGCACGGCGTTTGTTGTAGCAGCTCTTATTTCAGCGGGGTCCAAGTTTTCAATCTCTTGAATCACTCGACGTTCTAATTCTGCCCTGTTGTGGACTGGAGTTTTATAAACTCGATCTTTAAGAATACCCCAAAGATAAAAATCTAACGGGGTAAGGTCAGGGGACCTCGCAGGCCAGTTACACGGTCCCAAACGTCTGATCCAACGGTCATCGAAAAGCCGGTCCAACTCCATACTAATTTCGGACGTACAATGTGCAGGAGCCCCGTCGAGTTTATACCAACAAGTTCTATATGTTTCAATTGACAGATTATCAAGGAAGCCTTCCACAATTGTTCTAATTATATCTAAATATTTTCTGGAATTCAATTTTTCGTCATATATGTAATATTTTATTTTGTCATCCAATAACATACAAAAAACATTTAAACTAAATTTGACTTGAAAACCAGCCTCTCTAGTAACGTGGGGGTTGTCTGTGGCCCAATAGTGACGATTTCGTGTGTTACAAATCCCCTCCCTAGAAAATTTGGATTCATCAGTCCATATCATTTTCTTTAAAAAATTGGGGTCCTCTTGCATACTCACAACTAACATTTCACACAACTCTATTCTCTGTAGATAATCCTGAGGCGTGAGAAATTGAACTCTTGTAAATTTATAATTATGCATTTTATGATTTACTAGTATTCTTCGAATGGATGAATATGGCAATCCTAAATCCTGTTCAGCACAACGTATGGAATACTGGGGATTCGCATGAAAATACGCTAGCACATTGATTTCATTTACCTCGTCAGATGTCACAGGTTTGGGTAGATTTCTTGCATCTCTTAACGACGCACCAGATTTTATAAAATTCCTATGAATTCGTAGAAACTTTCTGTTATTCATCTGCGGCAAATTCGGATATTTATCATTAAATCTTCTACAAGTTCTGCTGATAATCTTATTGCACTGTCCATGAATAATAAACAAATCCATTAAAACTGTGTTTGTATAATTATTTTCTGCCATATTTGTGCTATAGCTATTCAAATTGAATGTAAATATAACTAAAGTCAAATTTATTTAGATAAACAGCATGTCTGTTGTCATGTCAAATTGACAAAATAGAAATTTCATGGCCCACCCATTATGATATACAAAAAGACCAATAATCTTGGATAGGTTAGAGAAAAGTGACCATAAATCGAAAACGCCTTGAGATAGGTATAGGGAAATATTAACAAAAGTTACTCAAAAAGAGAAGACGATCCAAAAAATTTGAAAATATACAGGGCGTTCTATTTAAAAAAAATGACTTTCGTGCATTTCTCCGAGTCACTTATAGAAAACGTTCTCTAACTCACCCTGTATGATATTCTAAACATTTGATTATTGGAGGAAATGCCCCTAGACCTTGCCTAACCGTAGCTAAAAAATTATCTTTAAATCGCTTCGTCGGTAGGAGAAAACACGATTTAATGAAAGTCAAATTTTTGGTAATAAATTCAGAAAATAATTATTATCTCGAAAACGACTTGAGATAGGTATAGGAAAATATCAACAAAAGTTACTCAAAAAGAGACGACAATTCAAAAAAAGCAAAAATATATAGGGTGTTCCATTTAAAATTACGAAGATGTTGCCAGTTTTACGTATATGTGGCAACACTGCATTTTCAAAAATATTTTAGGTCGAGAGATCATACGCCATTACATCCGTAACCAAAATTTCAGAGCAATCGGTTGATTCATTCTCCATATACTTTTAATACTCCATCCACCGTGGCTCACCCTGTATGTATATATATATATATATATATATATATATATATATATATATATATATATATATATATATATATATATATATAGGTAACACACCGATAACACAAAAAATAATGGTCCGATTTTGATACAATTTGGCACGTAACTTCCTTTTGTAAGCGGCTTGGATAAGTTAGTTAGCCAGGAAAATCGAACCAGGTTTTCCGGGAAATTTTTGGGTTTTCTTTCTGAAAAAAATTGTATCTAAAAAAAAACAAAATACCTATGGTAACCAAATTTGGTACGTAAGTTTACGATATTAAAAGGAAACTATATACCAAAATTTATATTTTTATGTTAAAAGAATTTTATGAATGTTACAATCGTATAATTTTTTATTAAAAGCGCTGCTAGATATAGTAGAATAAAATGGGACACACAATTCTAAAATTTCCTTTAAATGAAAAATTTCAAAGATTCTCTGAGAAACCAAGTGACTGCGAACAGCAGCAGTGAAATCTAATAGCTGTAGTTCTTGATAAATAATGGGCGGCTGCTAGCTATTTTCTATGAGATAAGTTAATTTGCTTCTCTTCATTATAGTGTCAATCCTCCTTCAATAACAATATTTCCTTATCAACCTTCATCGAGCTGTAATTACATTTTACTGATAGACTCGAAATCAGTTAGGCAACGTAACAAAACCGGAACTCTCAACAAAGGAGGTCAAACGTTTCATACTTGTTTGATTTTATTTTAATATTAAACGCTGGGTGAGGATCCTTATGTTCTGCTTCTTAGTTATATAACTCAGGCTAGAAACAAATTAGTTATGTATGGTTCTCAACATAATCGCTGTTAACTATATTAAACACTTATCAAATACACTTTAATATTTTAACAGCTTCTAAATTGAATATTTCCACGACTTCTTTAGACCAGATCTTTACGTCCACACACATTTTATTACTCAGGTTTTACCTTGGAAATATGTCTAACCCAGACGTTGTGACGTTCAGAAATTTTATTACTCATTAGGGGTTTTTTCCACTAATATTCTCTTTAAGACATCGAAACACTCCCAGGTTGTTAGATTCGTTAGGTTGTCTGGTGTCTTTGAGATGGAAGAGACGCGAGAGAAGTACACTACGTCATATGTATGTTAGATGCGGATTACTCCCAAAGTTTCAGATTGCGTTTTGGTGTTTTAAATAATACATATTAGAATTTTGTGTAACTTTAATTTTTGAAAGTAGAGCCCCGTTGGTGCAGTGGCAAGAACGTGTGCCTCTGAAGGGAAGCGTACTGGCTTCGATTCCGAGAAATCCCCTTTCACTTATTCAGTACATACTGTAATAAATTAACGTCAACCGAGGTTGCGGCATTGTATTTGAGCAAGTCTGCCCTTCGGAAGGGGCGTAAGGCTGTCAGTCCCGTTTCCATGCGATGTTCGGCACGTTAAATATTTCTATCCTCACCACAGAAAGGCAGGGATCCGGGAAAATTTCCAGGATGATGAGGCGAAACTGTTCCCTGGCGTGGGTGATTGGCCATGGTCGCGAAAATGGGCCGGCGTTAAGGTAAAAAGAAAGAAAAATTGAATACGATTAGTTACCGGTTTATTCTAATGTTTATTTTGTACGAAATAGCGGTTAAATTAAAACTATTATCTGAAAGACAATATTGTATTTTTTGGGTTTGTGTTGGAAACATAAGTACACAGTGAATCAACGGTAGGACGAACTGGATGTTATTTATTAAATATTATTCTTATATTCAACAACTAAATCGGTGAATCGTCATAAAGGTAGATATGCTAAAAAAAGGTTATACATACTCAAAACAAGAAGTCAATAGGTAACTTAACTTAGATATAGTTTTAGATGGCTGCTGGGGTTGTTGTTTGTAATGTTTCTATGGTAATGTTTATCACATTAAAATTTATGCTTTTTAGTGAATTTTCTTTAAAAAATTACTAATGAGGAGATTGCGACTTTTGAGTTTCGAACAAATTTCTTCAAATAAGCGCGAACGGGCCTAAAATACATATACGGGGTCAGTTTTAATTTTTATATCTTTATACACACACACACACACGTGTATATATATATATATATATATATATATATATATATATATATATATATATATATATATATATATATATATATATATATATATATATATATATGTATGTATGTATCACACCGAAGACTCAAAAAATAATAGGCTGACTTCGACCAAATTTGGTGGATACCTTCCTTTTGCAAATGGCTTGGACAGGTTCGTTAGCCAGGAAAATCTGCCCAGTTTTCACAGAAAAACTTTGTGTTTTCTTTTGGAAATTTTTTATATTTCCGGAAATAGCAAATCTGGAGCAACGAAATTTGGTACATAGGTTTATGTCATAAAAACTACACTATATGTCAAAACTTAGACCTATAGGTTGAAAGAAAAAAAAAACAAGAAAAAAAAAAGGCTAGACGCAGCAAGTGCTTTATGGATGTGAATTTACATAAAAATGTTTTTAATAGCAAATGCGAGCAGGCATCAATCTGATTACCGGTATAGTCTATGTAGTAGAAACAATGTACTATATTTTATCACAATTACTTATTGTTTGAAAATGTACAAAAATTTTCCGAAAATAAACTTAAATAGCAAATTGAGTTATTGAAATTTGAAGGATTTAATTAAAATTCGCTACCAAAACGCACTTACTGCGTCCAGATTTTTTTCTTACAAACATGCATCATATTTCTAAAAAAATGCAGTAACCAATTAATTCTACGAAAATGAGCTAAAAATTATAACCCGTTAAACCATAAACTTCAACTAAACCTTCAGCGTAAGCATCAACTTAACTAAACCGACAGCCAAAGCATCACAGAAAGGGTCTGTTGGAAATGAATTTTCTGTAAACATTTTAGCAAAATGAAAGACAATGACGGTCGAAGCTGCAACTTAAGGGTTCGCAGAACACTCTTCTTGCAACATTTTCGCTTCACAATCTGTACTTGTTTCACGTTGTTTGCCTAAACATTGCCGATTTTGACGTTTCAAATTGCGACTATGACGTTTTGAGGAAAACTCCAAAATTTGTTTCTTTAACTGCCCATAACTTTTTTGTCTTTAAACTTAGAGACCTAAATTTTGGTACAAGGTTTATAATGTAAGCACACGTACCAAATTTGGTTGCCCTTACTTTGTTATTCTCGGAGATATAATTTTTTTTAGAAAGCAAACACACTATTTTCCGGGAAATTCTGGGCCGATTTTCCTGGATAACAAACAAACACACAATTCAAAAAACAATGGACAGATTTCGATCAAATTTGGTGCATACCTTCCTTTTGCAAGTGGCTTGGATAGGTTCGGTAGCCAGGAATCTGGCCAGTTTTCTCAGGAAAACTTTGTGTTTTCTTTTGGAAAATTTTTATATTTCCGGAAATAACAAAGCTGGGGCAACCAAATTTAGTATGAAGTTTTAGGTGACAAAAATTAAACCACGTACCAAAACCTATACGTATAGGTTGAAAGTAAAAACAGGTATAGGCATTTAAAAAAAAATTGAGTGCCACTGATGACCAGATAAACGCACAACAATAAAATATGTTGTGTGGGTAACAAAACCTATTCTATGTTACAGACAAAGACTAAGTTTTTTGGCGCAAAAAGGTCAAGGAATGCTAGAAAAATTACTTAGAAAATTTTATAACTTTTCCTCTTAAAACGTCAAAGTCGCGATTTAAAACATAAAATTGCCAACTTTTAGGAAAATAACCTAAAGCTAATAGGGGGTTTGTAGACAAAATGCCTTAAGAAATGTGTTTTACAGGTCCTTAAGTTTTAGCTTAAATCGTCATTTTTCTTCATTTTATTAAAATGTTTCCAGAAAACTCATTTCAAGTAGAACCTTTCTCTGATGCCTTAGTTTTAGTTATAGAGTCTATGGTTTCATTCTCTATAATTTTTAGCAAATTTTCGTAGAAGAAGTTCTCTAATGATGAGATCGCGACTTTTGAATTTTAACAAGATTTTCTTTGAATTTTAAATGAGCGCGAACTAGGTCCCCTAGTATCCTGGATGAGTTTCAGTTTTCATGTGTTTACATATATACAGGGCAGAACCTCGGTGGTTCAGGGGTAAGAACGTGTGCCTCTGAACCGAAGGGTACTTTGTTCGATCGCAGCGTACTCCTTTCACTTTTTCAGTACAAACTGTAACATTAACATTAACCGCGGTTCTGGCATTGTATTTGAGCAAGTTGAATGTCTGCACGTCCGCCCTTCGGAGGACGCGTAAAGCCGTCGGTCCCATGTCCATGTGATGTTGGGCACGTTAAAGATACTTACCCTCCTTACAGAAAGGCAGGGGTTCGGCAAAATTCCCAGGATAGTGAGGTGAAACTGCTCCCTGGCGTCTGTGATTGGCCATAGTTGCGGAAAGAGGCCGACGTTTAAGAAACAAAAACACACATAACACACAAACATATATACACAGAGTGACGCATTTGTACGGTAATGCTCAACATAACTGTTATTACACAAGGTACGAAAAACAATTTTATACGTTAATTGTAGGGTATCTTGAACTGAATCTTCTCAAAATTATTACGACATACTCAGGTGGTCCATAAGTCGTTCGCGATACAAATTTGCTTTTTTTTTAATCGATTACCTCTTATATTATTGCATTTTTGCATTTTCCATCGGACTGTAATGCATGTTTGTTTTCGAATTATTTCAATTGTTTTGTAACTTTTCACATTTTTGGCACATATCAAAAACTGTGATACGGCGTTTATACCAATTTATATGATTTCATGAAAAAATGGAGATGCCGTATACGGGCGCTCTCAAACAGTGACTGTAATAAAAGAAAAACAAACTGTCGTAACGCAATTGTTTCAAATAGAACAGTCTGCATTATGTGTTTCAGAATAGTGCAGTGAATAATAATAAATGTTTAATAAGTTATTTAAAAAATGTTTTCGGATTTTCTTAAAAAAAAATATTTGTAAATTTTCATTCAAAAAAGTTTTTTGGGAGTTTTGTCGAAAAGCTTATCTGATGAAATGTGGCACATTGTTTCTACTATGTAGGTTATACTGGTAACCAAATTTGATGTCTGCTTTCATTAAAAAATACATATAAATAAATGTTTAATAAGTTATTTAAAAAAAATGTTATCGGCTTTTCGTGATAAAATTATTTGTAAATTTTCATTCAAATAACTTTTGTGGGAGGCTTATTTGTAGAAATATGGTACATTGTTTCTAATATAGGTTATACTGGTAACCAAATTTGCAGCCTGCTTTCACTAAAAAAGACATGTTTGATATTAAAAATATTTTTATGAAAATTCACAACCAAACGCACTTGCTGCGTCCGGACTTTTAGTAAAGAAGATACAGTGGGTGGTAAAATTAACAAATTTCCTAACATCACCCTGTAGCTGAAAAACAAAGACTGCTATGTCAGCTTTGATTCCGGCATCGTTAGTTTAACACAAATAGAAAAGTATTGTGAAATTCGCAACATTCTATCTCTATTCATAACCGAGATACCCAACAAAAGCAACGAAATTCGCACACACCGTACCTTTGGTTTAATATTTAACATTAGTAGTTTTTAAATAACTTTACGAAAGTCTCTAATTTTGATAAAAAATACTTTTTGAGAGCATTCCAGTTTTAACATAACCTTTCAATAATTTGGGTTCTTGTTTTAGAGATATTTTGTTAAAATCAAATATCCCAGTGACCACATTTTTTTGGTCGGCGAGAAAAAATGTTATATCTGGCCACTAACAGAAGTACATTCTAGACGCCGCTTGTATTTTATTTCCGTATAACCACAAAATGCGACCCATTTAATTGTCTAAGCCCTGCATCGGTAATCCTCGTCCCCAACGGCCAGTGAGTATGAATGTTGTGCTTGCAAACAAAATCCTCCATACTGGCTTTAGAAAAGACCAACCCCATGGCATTAATATTTAAAATTCTAGAGCAATAAAGGATTGTTTTATGCAGCGTGGAACCTAGCGGATGCCGTCTCTGGAGACAGAAAAACATACTGCTCAACGTACAATCTAATTCAGTAAGCCGCTGTAAGTTTGGCAGTTCTTTTAATTAATTTACCTCAAAAATTATTTAACTAACAAAACTTGTAAATATTGTATTTACTAGAGAATTTTCATTTCTCTTATTGAGATGTAACTACTTTCGGATTTCTGATTTTTTTTAAATAAGCTAACAGCTATAGCCCCAGAATCCATAACCGAGGTTAGTTTTAGAATTTATATGTTTTATGTATCTGTATATATATACAGGGTGCGCCAAACTCAATGGTGTATTAAAAGTATATAGTGAACCAAAATGAATATAAATATAAAATTTGGGCTGTGTTAATAAGTGGTAACGGTTTTCATTTTAAAAATATTTCTGACACTGTGGCGTTGCCAGATCCACCCTTACCAGATATCGACTTTGTCTTTTCAAATAAACAGCATGTATATTGTGACACTTTCCTATTTCTCGAAACATTTAACAAGTTTTTTGTATGATGTATCTCAGGCCGTTAAGTACATACAAATTATTACTTGAGAAATTTGGCAACCTGCATCCATTAATGAAAATTTTTTCTTTTGCGCAACCAGCATAGGTGCAGGTCTGAATTTTTGGCTGTGGTTTGTTACTAGGCTGTTATATAATGATACGTCATGCAAATGAGATTATCAAAAACCTAAATTATTGCAAGCAAATTTTTTATACACCAACCTGTCATCTGATAAAATAATGCTGAAAAGAATCTAGTCTATTATCTAATCCTCAAACATTACACAACTAACGGTGATACTGCTTATTACGGGCTAACTAGTTTTAGATAAAGCGACTGCTGATTGATGAAGATCACTACCTTATATGCACTTTGATATTATTTTTATGTTTTGGTAATTAGTTTTTACATTGTGGGATTTTGTCGACAAATGTATGAGCTTTTTTTAATTTAAAGGATAATGGGCTTAAAATTAAAAGTGCCGCAACACTTAAAGAAACTCACGTTATTTTTTTGATCTATAAATTCACTATGTGGGCTTAAAAATGAAATCATTTTGAGCCCATTATCCTTTAAATTAGATAAAAGTTCATGAGTTTGTCAACCAGAAGATTAAAGTAGTTCGCCGACCTAGTCCGTGCAATATTGATACAACAGACAAACGATGGGTTTTCAAATACAATTTATTACGTCGGCTTACTTCGTCTACCTAGTTACGATATAAATACATTGCAGCTTTTAATTTAGTTTAGAATTTTTCATCCTCTGATAGTGTAGGCTATCCTGTCTGCGGCCAATAGACAGGATGTGAAGAGGAGTCCCGAGAAATGTGTGTACATCTGCTCGGATAGCCAGGCGGTCCTCCGGGCAGTCTGCGCGGCTAGAATCAGTCAACACTGGTTCAGGAGTGCGGTGACGCCCTCAGTGGACTAGCCAGGACGAAGGAGGTGCAACTGGTTTGGGTTCCGGTACACTGTGGCGTAGCGGGGAATGAGGTGGCGAATAATCTCGCAAAACTCGGTTCCCGGCGGCCGTTCTGTGGACCGGAGCCTGCGATAGGCATAAGTAGGAAGACAGTCTCTGTCGCCTTAGACAGGTGCATCGAGGAAGCAATAGAGAGTCACTGGGGGTCGGTTGGTGGCTGCAGGCAGGCGAGGGACTTCGTGGAGGGGCCGGACAGAGATAAAGCTGTCTGGCTACTCGGAAGGAGTCGACCTACGCTTCGCTGCATCCTTGGGGTGCTGACAGGCCATTACGCGCTTAGAAGACACCTCACATTGATAGGCGTAGATAGGGATCCCATTTGCCAGGAATGCGGCGAGGATGAAGAAACGTCCTACCACTACCTCTGTGAATGCGAGGCTTTTGGGAGTCTTCAAGCAAAATTGTTCGGATCGAGGACTCTGCAGAGGAATCAGGTAAGTACCGTCCAATTGAAGACCGTCACGGCCTACATCTCGAGGTCGAGGCGGTTTGGCGACGGAACCGAGGAAAAGTAGAGCGTGGTTGCTGGGGTTGGCAAAAAGGGCCCATTGTGGCCTACCTACTTGAAGTTGGCCTCCCCACCACTGCTACTACTTCATCCTCTGATGATGCTGACGTGGTCGGTGAAACGATCGTAAGTTCTTTTAAAGAAAATATATGTTGTGGTGATTTGGGTTCTCCAAGTGTACTAATCAGTGCTCATCAGAGGTTTCAGTTTTCACTTAGTTAATTATGGTTCCCATGTCAACGGAACTCAATCTGTATAGAATGCTAAGTACTAAGATTAGATTTTTAGGTGCGGATATTGCCTTTTTAAAATCATGCAAACAGAAATCAGTTTTCCCTAATTTCATTACTTTCAATGTTAAAATTTCTATTAACACAAAAGTTGGTCAAAAAGTTATATAGAATGGTTAGATTTGCAATCGATGCAATATCTGTACTCAAAACGTAGTAATTTAGAAATACAAGCTTATAGTTTGTTTACAAAGTGAACATCTAATTTAGATAACGTAGAGTATGATGACCGGTGCAATTTTTAGAGGAACATGTTCGTAGTGATTAACGCTAAGTTTTGCCCACAAAAATGTTCAATATAATTAATTTCTTCACAACAAAATTAAATAAAGGAAATAAACAAGAAACACAAGAAAGTAATTACTATACAATTCCAGGCTATATAACGGTTTTCTCTAATAAATAGCCATTTAATCATGCAGTTTTTTCAACTATTTCTATATTGTTATTTACTATTCTACGTAATTCATGTGGTGTAACGTCTCGATAAGCTTGGGTTATTCTGTCACGAAGCTCTTGCAAATTTTGGGGCCTTGTTGTCTACACCTTTGCTAATATTTTCCCATAATTAAAAATTGACAGAGGTTAGGTCGGAAGATCTAGCAACCAGAAAATCAAAGGGCTATTTCGACCTTGCCACCTTCGTTGAAAGTTTTGATTTAGAAATTACCCGACTAACGCTGCATTATGATCTGGTGCATCATCTAGCTGAGAATACATATCTTGCCTCACTTGAATTGGAAGTTCATGTAATGCATCCCGAAGTTTATTGTTTCAAAACTCTAATAATCGTTCAGCATCCAAATTATAACTGAAAAAGAAGGGCCCTATTATTATGCTACATAATATTACTCATCATACATTAATTCTCTGAAAATACTGCTTTCTGCAATTAATTATCCAGTCTGGATTTTCTGCAGACCAGTGGCGGCAATTGTTTGATGTTATCGCACCATTTGTTCTAAAGGTAGCCTCGTCTGTATACAGAATATTATTCAGAAAATTCCTGTCACTTAAATAATTTCCTTGATTTAGCAAGTAATTGTTCTAAGCTGTGTAAAAACTTCTAGTAAATGCAATTTTCCTATGCGGCGAAAGCAACGCCAGATCTTCGAGATAGCTAAATTTAAATCACGTGGTAGTATCCTGGTATTTGCTTTAGAGCTTTCAATCACTAAATTTCAAATAAATTGAGCTACTGTATATCTTTGACACTTCTTGTTTTTTGTTTAGTTATATCTCCACTATTATTGAAAAGTTGGTCTACTTTAAAGACAGTCTTCCTTGCTATACGGCGAGCAGGATGCCCTGCATTGAATTCGCGGGCAACTTCTCTTGTTGAACGCACATAATCCCCAATAAGTCTGACAATTTCCACTTTTTTCGCTATAGTAAGCTATAGTAAGCCTTTATAACGTCGGTCTATTTCCGTCACTATGGCCAATCACCGACTCCAGGGAGCAGTTTCACCTCACTATCCTGAAAATTTTGCCGAACTCCCGCCTTTCTCTAAGTAGGGTAGGGATATTTAACGTGCCTAACATCCCATGGACACGGGAACGACGGTTTTACACCCTCTCCGAAGGGAAGAACAGGCAGACATTCAACCTGCTTGAGTGGAGGGTGCTGTTGTCCGCGTAACTGTGAACTGGCTTGGATGAGCTAGAGAGGAGGTCGTTGATGTGGAGAAGAAACAAAGTAGGGGCTAAAGCTGACCCTTGAGGAACTCCTGCATGAATTGGATACAGTTTAGAGGAATCGACATCCACGACAACAGAAATGCTCCGGTTGGAGGGGAAATTTGCTGTCCACGCACAGATTTTTGGTTGTAGGCCATAGGCCGGTATTTTATTAAGAAGCACTGCATGCCAGACCTGGTCGAATGCGTTGAATATTATGTGTGTGTGTGTTTTGTTTCTTTAACGTCGGCCTATTTCCGCGACTATGGCCAATCACCGACGCCAGGGAGCAGTTTCACCTCACTATCCTGGAAATTTTGCCGAACCCCTGTCTTTCTGTAAGGAGGGTAGGGATCTTTAACGTGCCCAACATCGCATGGACACGGGACCGACGGCTTAACGCCCCCTCCGAAGGGCGGAACGTGCAGACATTCAACTTGCTCAAATACAATGCCAGAACCTCGGTTAATGTTAATTTTACAGTTTGTACTGGAAAAGTGAAAGGAGTACGCCGGGATCGAACCCGGTACCCTTCGGTTCAAAGGCACACGTTCTTACCTCTGAACCACCGAGGTCCTCAAGAATATTATGTCTAAAGCGACAATCTGGGATTCACCGTGTAGTTCCATAGACTTGTTCCAAGAATGGGTGACAAAGGAAAAGAGGTCGCCAGTTGATCTGCGCTAACGGAATCCATACTGCCTGTCGTGAATTAGACAAGAACTTTTAGTAATTCGGTGTTTATATACTTTTACATCACTTTAGAGACGACTGAAAGAGAGAAATAGGCCTGTAGTTGCTAGGAAGCGCTTTGGATCCTTTCTTGGGTACGGGTTGTACTCGAGCAGTTTTCCAGGTACTAGGGAATATGCCTCTATTGTAAGATGTCTGAAACAGACGAGTTAGGACAGGAGCATGTTCTGGTGCGCATTTTTTTGAGAACAATTGCTGGGATCTCGTCAACGCCAGAAGCTTTCCTGGTATTAAGAGAAGAGAACATCTTTCGTACCTTTTTAATTTTGAAAATGATATCCGTAATTTTATGCGCGACATTGGGGACTGTTGGTGGTTGAACATTTGGAGGTGAATTGAGAGTAGAACTGCCGGATAACAACGAGGCAAAAAGTTCAGCCTTGACCAGGGCGGTAGAAACATTTTGATCGCCTGAGACAAGAGGTGGGAACGTGCTCTTGCAGATATTATTCCTAATATATTTAGCAAGAGTCCAGAAGGGTTTGCTTCCGCTGGAGCTTAAGAGGGCTTTGTTTTTGATGTGGTTATTAAACGAGTTTTTTGCCTCAGAAAGAATGCGGACATAGCGGTTTCTTGCGTCGTTAAATGCTTGACGGTTTTATTGACTGGGATTGTGTAGAAGATTTTTGTGAGCTTTGACATTTTCAAGTCTGGTTTTGTCACAGGACTTAGAGAACCAGGGCTTTTAAGTGGCTGCAGAGGTTTTGTGTGTACGTGGAATAAATAATTCCATGCCAGCTTGGATAATGTCGGTGACGTTTCGTGAGGTATCAGAGGGGTCAGGATAAGAGAAGCAGACGCCCATGGAAATGAGGAAAAGTAATCATGCATTTCGTCCCAATTCGCTGAGTTGTAGTGCCAAACGATACGTAGGTGTGATGACTGTGTGACATCGGGTTGCATTGCGCAAGAAGCAGTGACCACGCTGTGGTCTGAGCGACCCAGGGGGGCGGTGACTGATATCTTATAGCAGTCAGGATTTGTAGTAATAAGGAGATCCAAGGGATTTGAGCTGTGTGTTGGGATGCGAGGAAAGTAAGTGTGTTGCTGAACCATATCGGCTAAAGAATTTCTGACTGCAAAGGCCTTTGCTGCTCTTCCTTGTGGATCGGTGTTTGAAGATCCTAGCCATTCCTTATTATGGGCATTGAAATCACCAAGAATAGTGACCTCGGAGGAAGGATATTCAGAAATCAGATGGTCGGTTTTTTCAGAAAGGTAGTCAAAGAGCTGGACTAAGTTGTTGTCAGAAGGTGACCGGTAAATGCAACAGCTGAATTTAGTTGCAGCCCTGAGAGAGAGTTTTATCCACAGTATGTCTTTTCTTCCAGCTTCTAAATTGGGGAGTCTGGAGCAGGGTAGATTGCTACAGACGTACGGGCACACGCACACGCCTCCATGCAATCTAAAGGAAGTAAGGAGGCTAGTTATTTACTAAGACTATAAAGTAGTTTACCCATTTAAAGAAGGTTCACAAGCTCCACGTACAGAATAACAGTTTCTAAAATGCACCTAAAAATAAAAACTTATTGAGGGGTTATCATTTCAAATAAAATACACTCTGTATATAGACGGTGATTTTATTAGTCCTTTAAAATTTTTGAGTTAGTCCTCGTTGAAAAACAATACTCTGATTTTTTTTAACAAAAACTGCTTTTAGCTAAGTCACTTGTAAAGAGAACGCACTTACCACATTTCATTAAAAAGGGCCATTATTTCTTAAGTTATGTGTGAGTATACTCATAAACATATAAGAATTGAAACTGACCCCAGATATGGGCTTTAGTTGTCTTAGATCACGCTCATTTGAAGAATTTTTTCCAAAATTCGCGATGTGATTGGCAATTTTTTATAACTGCCACAGGTTCGTTGAAATATTAGCTTCAACCTATCGGGAAAACTGATCATAAGATGCTACTACGAAAAAATGGGTTATTATAATTGTTTTCATAGTATAATGTTTTGCATGGTATCATGCAATCATCATCATCGTTGTAGGTAGCTCTAAATAAATATTACGGTGCCTAATTTACTTTGGCTACAATACACAAAAGGATAATTGAAGTTTATATGCATAGAATAGCCTACTTACAATGTGGAAGAGTAACTTTATATCATAAATTATCATTCTGGAAAACAAAGCAAAATAAATGGTTATTGTCCAGCAACAGTTGACTTAACAATTCGCTGTTTGTACGCTTCGAATCACTTGCTCAAAGCATCAAGACAAAATATGTTTTTTCCATAACAATGAAGCAGAACGCTTATTATAAAACACGTTCATTGTTGAAGGCTCGCAAGACGCGTATGGAATTATTCAATTCATTCGCCTCACAGAATCTACCCAAATATCATTGTAAAAATACTGGAAACTATCGTACAGAACAAAACAAGCAATATTCTCATTATTATTCTGAAATGGGTATTTTTCATTGTAATACCCAGAATGAGAGCTGGGACTCAGAGGACTTAACCAATGAAGTTAGTGAAACGATAATATTCAAGAGTCAGTCTTTATTGGAAATGAAATTCACAATGCAGGTCTCGTGTACAACTGCATTACAATATTTCAAATATAAGAGCGAAAATTCAATTACCGTCCCCAGTAAGATTATAACCTAGCTCCATGTATATTTTCTTCCTGATAACAATAATGCCCATATTAATACAGTGAGTTCTTGATTTTTGATAGTTTATATTTAGACGTACAATGTATCTAGTTGTGAACACTACATTTAATTAAGAAGAGTATCGCACAAAGTCGCATAGCAAATGTATCATCAGTTGCTTGTAAAATTTTCCCAGAGGATAGCACAACTTGATAATTTTTATGATTAAAAGGAACAAGATAAGCACACTTGGAAAACCCGAATCATTACAACACATAAAAAACGTGACGCTCGTTTCACTAGCCAAGTTAGCGTCATCAGAGAGCGAATAAATATATTATAACCAATAATTTTATTTATATTCTTCTGCATGTAGTCGGTCACTAACGATTTAGGGAGGCTCAACGACACCAAAACTATATATTTCGTTTGGCGGAAATATCCGTATTCTTTTATTATCTATCGGACGTGTCTCTGTCAGTGTTTATTTTGTAAAGTAATTTATCAGGAGACTCCCATGGGCGGCCGAGCGAGATTCATATTTTTTTTATTATTACTATATTTAGCAATATATATATATATATATATATATATATATATATATATATATATATATATATATATATATATATATATATATATATATATATATATATATACACACTCGAAGGCGTTTAGCTGTCCTGGTTGTGTAACATTTTTTTATTAATTTGAGATTCTCCTCATTAACGTGGTGATTATTGTCCCAAATATGTCGGATGATGGAATATCTATCTATAATACCGTATTTTAATTGTGCTAAATGTTCTTTGAATCTAATTCCAATATATCTTTTTGTTTGTCCGACGTCGGACACAACATAAAAAGTGAAGCAGGCTGTACAACTGAGCAAATCCTCCTGAGAACATGTAAACAACCCAAATTCAGAATGAAATGAAAAGAAAGGAGGCCCATGTGGCAATTAATACTTTAACACTTACTATCTCTGTTTGTATTACAGAAAATGTGCTTTATGGAAAAGTATCAAAGTTTTAATTTAATATATTGTCTTCAGATTTCTAGACGAAAATAACACTAGAATAGAATAACAGCATTTACAGAATTTGAAGCAACGAGAGGATAAATATCAATGACGCTTATTTTTATTTTACTTAATTAAAGCAGCAAAATGGAATATATATATATATATATATATATATATATATATATATATATATATATATATATATATATACATATATATATATATATATATATATATATATATATATATATATATATATATATATATATATATATATATATATATATATATATAGAGAGAGAGAGAGAGAGAGAGAGACATAGGTGGAAGTAACGGTCGTCACTTGTTAGTTCGTTAGCTCCAAGAACTCAGAATCTCAATTCAGGGCATTCGCCCTTGGCAGAAGAAGCAACAAGAAAGTTCTTGGTTACAGCATGCTTTATATATGTTGTGTCAACTTGACACTTCAACAGAAGCCAACAACAAGAAGAAAACAACAACTCAATAACGTTCACCCACAGGACATTGCATTCTCTTACTGATAACTGACCTAAAGCTAAACTCGGGTAGCATTAGAAGAAATCACACCCAATGAGCCGTTCCGTAAAGGGGTCCAGCAATATTGCACATAGAGCATTCACACACACACACATACACACACACTCGCACGCGCGCGTGTGTGCGCTGACAATAGCCCCCAATTGGCGTATTTTCCTAGTCATTCTTCAAACAAATATCGTTATATTATTTAAACAGATTGATGCAAACATAATTTTTCACGTGTCTATCTTATCGTTAAAATTTCCGACACTTGTTCTAGTTGAAAAATCATAGAGCGAAAATAGAGTAGCGGTCAACTCTTGACCATAAGCACAGAATATATGGAAAATCAAGGAAGACAGAGGTGGTCTTTCATTGCCTCAGTTAGACCATCTGAACAATAGCCACGGCTTGGAGATGGAGCATTTTTTCGGCAGATTTTTTTATATATCCGCTCAAACTGCCATTAGACGGATGCGTTTAAAAATGGCACAAGAATGTCACTTCTTGTTATTGACAGTAACTTTATACCCTGAAAGGATTTTTCATATACTTAGTATTTCTACATATTGCAGGTTGAGGAATGAGAAGCCAGACTATCTTGAACAGCCAAAGAATAGGTTAGATGGAAAGCGTTTTGGCAACATTTGTGTTGTATCCGCTCACTGCCGTTGAACAGATGCGTTATAAATTACACAAAAGTGTCACTTTATGTTATCAGAGTAACTTGACGGCTTGAAGGGCTGTAAACTGGAAAGGTTAATAAATTTCAAGTCAGTTTCATCAAATCCGGTCAGAGAGGGCAAGGAGACCTTGTGGTGAACACTCACTAAAGTAGTGAGAGGACACAGCCAAGCTGGCTTGAACAAACCATCCGCCACTGGAAGGAAGCACCACGAAAGACGGCAATGTTAATCATATGTTGCCCTATGTAACATCATGGACTGGGGTGCACTTACGAAAGACAGCAATGTTAACCTTATGTTACCCTATGTAACATGTTGGTCAGGGGAGCACATCAGTGCCCTTACACAATCGTGGAGGCAACTGGATGATCGAAAATTTGTGTTGTGATGTTTGTACTCATGTAGGTCTGCGACTAATGAAGCACGTAAGAAAGGATGCGTTGATAAATTTATATACAGTGTAGGTTAAATTATTTCCTATAAAACATAAATGGTTTAATATTTTGAAATAGCAATCAACAAAAGCAATATTTTTGAACGCCAAAAAGTCTGACTTGACATCACAAAGACTTGAATAAAAAAGGTTTTTTCTAGACAACATTTATTATCAAAAACTGCGTTTCCTCCTTTTCAGCTGCCGTCTTCAGTAGGAAATTGTTCAATCTTAAAAAATAACTCTAAATTATACAGAAATTGCCAAAGCTCTGTGTTTCATTTGCTGTCCCAGCCACCTTCAGCAATAGCATCAAAAACTACAGGTCACAGTACTTTCAGAGTGGGAACTATGAAAACGAGAAAACTAACATAATCAGAAAACAAAATTAATATCTTTGAGAGCCAAGCGAGAGGAACTATGATAATGTTCCAATTCTGGAAATACCGTGACCTATATTGGACAAAACTGCAACAACTAAAAACGACATTCCACCGACAAGGTGGAGTCTTTAGCAACACTGGTTCTCATAGCTTTCTCTCTCTTTCTCTCTCGACGCTACGAGCGGCTCTGTCAGAAATTAGTTGCTTTTGGTTGAGCAGAGTGAAGTTTGTTTTAAAACGATCGATAATGGCACTTAATGACGACCAAGTTTATCCATAATTTGTCAGACTAAATATTAACAATCAAAATTAGTCATTATGACTACAACCAAGAACAGCCAAAAAATAATCAGTTCGAAAACCCTTGTTATACCCTTTTGTCTCTTGCTTTCGACTAGTTACCCCAAGAGTCGATGGAAAACTAAAGGGGGGTATGTCTAGATGTATACAAGCAATTATAGATAACCACACGCTCGTTCAGGTGCATTTACCCAACACCAATCACAAAAATTTGTCTTTACTCGATATCGCTATTCATTGATTGTAACGGTTCCTTCTTGCTTTTGTTGATAACACAAAATTCTAACATTTATCTTCGCTACAAATAGCACCAAGCCGTAACTTTTTGTGGATGTACAAGATTTTCTTAAACCACTTATAGGTTTGCGCCATGACCAATAACGCATATTGTGCTTATTACTGAAATCATTCATCAAAAAAATGGGCCTGATCAATGAAGGTGATTTTCTTCCCAAAATTTACATTGCCTTCAATGCCCGATCAGAGAACACACCATGCATATCATGATCAGTAAGTTTCAATTTTTGGGTAAGAACAATTTTGTAAAAGCGCAACCACTTATCTAATCTTTGTGTGTAAAATACGCTATGCCTTCATTGCGAAAAGCTCCAACCGCGTTCTGACGACAAATGAAAATAGACAGCAACACCAGCTCTAGCAGCGATATTTTCGTTGCTGCGATTAGCTATTTCAGAAATGAGTCCCTGTTGATGGTAAATTTTGTTTTAAAGCGATAGATAATGACACTAATTTCTTGTTCACTAGACCGATTATAATGGCCATAAGCATTGCGTAATGCCCTGTACGTAACTCGAAGAGGTTCAGAAATAGTGTATTATTATTTTACGATTTCAAAACGTATACCTCGTGACAATTAAATGGAAAACCTTATTGAATATAATGCACAGGACTTTATTGGTATACCAATTATAAATAGTAGATTTTGTTTAAAAATAGATCTATTTGACCACATGATACGTGAGCAAATTCAGAAGAGTCAACTGCGCATGGAAAAATGCTTTTTCTTACACCCCACACAGTTTTCGCACACAACAGACAAAAAATTAAGAATAGCCATGTTGGTAACTAACACTAAAAGTGCATATTTATTTCAAGAAGAAAAACTAGAACGTGTCAATAAATATAAGGGTATGAAATAAAATAAGTTTATTAAATTGCTTTTGTTCATTTCTTAAGGATGGTATGTAAGGAAAATGGAAATTTATATTCAAGGAACATACCAAATCTTAAAATATCCGATAATCAAATATCGAAACCATCAGAAATAAAACTGCATCGTGACTGAACTTAGAGTATTATCTTTAGAAACTGTTACTGGCGAAATGGCTCACCGAACTGCATAAATCACTTTTATTGGCAAGACTCAAGTATCGAAACCCCTTCTTGTCGCCTACAGGTTGTAATTTTATGGAGGAAGCTCTTTGATTTTAATAAGCAATTTATATTTCAGTACGCCAAGATACTTCAATTACATGAATTATAATGTTATTTCTTGGTGACGCTTAGAAGTTCTTCTGATCTTCCTGTGATAAAGTGCTATAAATTTATATTAGCAGATAAGATTTTCTATTAAATCGGAGTTTGATATACTACACCTTAATACAGAATTATGGTTTTTGTAGCTAAAACAGCTTTGATGTTGGCAATGCTGAATAGTGGAAGTAATTGTGAAGAGTTTTTATAGTGAAGCAAATATATATATATATATATATATATATATATATATATATATATATATATATATATATATATAAAAGAAAATCAAAGATATATCTCAGAAAAGTGGTATTCATTAAGCACGTTTTGGAGTCTTGGATCCCACGTCTGAGGTTATTTTTAATTTTCTACACTTGGCTTTCGTACCACTAACAACTGCGCTTATTACACATTTGTAGCTGTTCAGGGAACAATAGCTTACCAAAAAGACATTCCTAAGGTTACATATATATTACAATACTATTTTAAGTATCAAGCTTCTGTTATTATTCCGTATTTTATACATTAATTTACATTCTCCCAGCTTTATAAGGTTATGAATTTGTAAGAAGTTTAATGTTTTATACAAACATTCAGTGGGATAAAATCAGTTTAAACCATATAAATATTTTTAGTACCCGGTTTTGTGTTTCCTGTAACTTTTGTAATTTCACCTTTGGCACAAGAGACCAAACAACCATCATATATCTCATTTGTCGTTCTATTAATGAATTCTATATTAGTCTCTTTAACCTCTCTGTTAAATAATAGTCACAACTTCTAAATGCTTCAGTCAGACTAGATATTTTTTCCTTACGTTATTTAAATGTTCGCCAAAATTCAACTTATGGTCTATTGTTAATCCAAGGTACTTATAGTTATTTACATGTTTAATTTTATGACTGTTTATAATAATATTAATATGTTTTATGTATTTATCTGTTTGTCCAAACATTATGCACAATGTTTTATCTAACTTAATTTTCAAGTTATTACCTAATAACCACCTGTAATATGTATCAAAGTTATCACTGACTATTTTTGCCAATGAATTATGGGAGTCGTGCGAATATAACAGCACTGTGCCATCTGCAAAAGTTATGCATGTAGCCTTTAATTTGGCTAATGATAGATTCTATAAATGCAACAAATATAAAATTGGTCCAAGTACAGATCCCTCTGAGGCACCCGCTTCAACAATTTTTGAGGTGCTTCTTTTACTATTTACAACGGTTGTTTGCCTTCTGTCAAATAGCTAACCAGATATATATTTAAGCGCAATGCCAGGTATTTGCCCATACTATACAGTTTTTTAAATAAAATGCTATGATTAACTGTGTCAAATGCTTTTTTTAATCTACAAATATTGCTAGCACATGTTTATTCTGTTCAAGTTATGTAGTGATAAACTCTATTACTTCAACAGCTGCCATTTGTGTACTACTATTTAAAAAAATCTAAACTGATGCTCATCAAAGTTAAATGTTTTAGTCCAAAACTCAACTATTCTACACTTCAAGACCCTTCGTAGTATTTTTGAATAAATCATAATTAGAGATATAGTTCTTTTATTTCCAGGGTCATGGTAATCTACTGATTTGTAAATCTATGTTACTAGTACCTGCTTCAATACTTCTAGATATTCACCACTTTCTAACAATTAATTATTTAATTTTGTAATGGTTGGTAATTTTAATTCTAAATTATATTTTAAATCTCTTGTAGTAATATTATCTATCCCAGGAGCTGTATTATCATTTAGGTCATTTACAATTCCAAAGATTTCTCCCTCATCACAAGGTTTAAGATATACAGTTTTTTCTTCTGCCCTGATTATCTAAGTGTAGACTTTTACCAGTTTTTTCCTTTTCAACATCTTGGACAATCTTTTACCCCACATCTATAAAATAACCATTTGACTTGTCGGCCATTTTTTGATCATCATAGATTTTGTTACCATCGATTAATAAATAATCAAATTTATTATTATTTTCATTAGTAAATTTATTTCTTAAAACATGATTTATTAATTGCAGAGTTTTTCATCCATCTCCAATTGTACACTCCAATTTATTTTGAACACACTTTTTCTTTAAAGATTTCCTCAGATTATTGCACCTATTCTTAATTTTGTTAATTCGCTTTATACATACCCATTATATGGAATTTTTTTAATTCGCTTGCTATATACCCATTATATGGATTTTTTTAAAATTTGACATAGAACCTGTCTTTTTAGTGAATTTTTATTTAAAAAAAAATTCACTATTAGAGAGGCATCGATGGTGAGACTTTGCAAACATTTTTTCAAATGAGCGCGAATTAGGACCCGGAACCCATATCCGGGGTCAGTTTCAATTTTATATGTTTATCTATATATATATATATATATATATATATATATATATATATATATATATATATATATATATATATATATATATATATATATATATATATATATATATATATATATATATATATATATATATATATATATATATATATATACGTATCCGTCTGATAACTCAAAAAATAATTAACCGATTTTAATGAAACTCGGCAAGTTCCTTTCTTTTATTAATGGCTTGGATAAGTTCGTTAGCCAGGAAAATCGGACGGGGTTTTCCGGAAAAATTTTGAATTTTCTTTCAACAAAAATTTTTTCTCCGAAAATAACAAAGCTCTTTTAATGAAGCTTACTACATATGTTGCCTTTGGAAAGGCATTACTACATACCAAAATTCAACTTTCTAAGTTTATAAAAAATTGAGTTATTCACATTTTAAATTTTCTTTAAAAAAAAAATTTTTTCTCCGAAAATTACAAAGCTATTTTAATGAAATTGGGTGGATATCTTGTTTATATTTGGTTACCTGCGACTTTGACCCTTGAAAGCTTTATCTATGGCTAAAATCCTTTACATGTACTATTTTAAGATTTCTCGCATTGTAAACTGACGTCCAAACTGCGACACATTACATAGAGCAACACACACAATGGTTTTATATGTTGTGTATTATGTGTTGCCTAAGATATCATACTAGGTTCAGCAGGTCCAGTTCCAACACTATAGGATTAAAAAGGCATTGCCAAAAAAAAAATTCCCCGAAAATTACAAAGCTGTTTCTGAAATTTAAAGGGTATGTTGCCCTGGGAGAGACCTTACTACGTATCAAAATTCAACTTTATGAGTTTATAAAAAATTGAGTTATTCAAATTTTGATTTTTCTTTCGGAATTTTTTTTTTCAAAAATTTCAAAGGTCCCGACCTTTTATTTATTCTATAGCAGCTTGTTATTTAATTTTCCTTTGAGTACAAGTTTATTGCAGTAAATAGCTGCCCAACTGTTTCCCTTATCATTCCTGTTTGTGGTGATATCGCCAAAATCACAATATTGTTTGCTTTTTCATACAGTTCTATCTGAGTAATTCTGGTCTTCAATGTTTCCGCTCTTATTTGCAGTTCGTTGTTTATCATCACTAGTTCCTTATTCGTTTTCACTAGTTCCGCATAATGCTGACGTTACTCTTCAAAGTGGTCGGACATGTATTTCATGCTCAGTTGTAGGTCTTGCATTTGTTTGCTATAGTAACTTTGTAGCACGTCGAGTTCCTTTCTGATTATGTGTTGAATCTGAATTGCATTTAGTTTGCTCATGTTTTCACCTCTATTAACCTCACTTTTTTCACCTAGACAACAACTTACTTTATTTACTTTGTTTAGAACTTTAGCTTGCAAACCACAACTTATGTGAAACGCTGAATCACAAATATCGCACTTGTAGCAGTCCACTACCTTTTGTTTTACAAAATTTACAGCAATTTTCCATGTATTTGTAACAAACAAACTTTCGAACACTGCACACTAGCTAACCTCGATTACTACTCTACTCTAGTTAAATAAAGTAATAATAATAATAAGAATAATAATAATAATAATAATAATAATAATAATAATAATAATAATAATAATAATAATAATAATAATAATAATAATAATAATAATAATAATAATAATAATAATAATAATAATAATAATAATAATAATAATAAAACCACAGTAGACAAACTCCGCACCCAGAAGTCTTTGAATTGTGCGGGGGGAGCTTACATACATATAGACAAAGGACACCACACAGAACTCATCAGAAGCCGGCTTTTCCACATTCGAGTGAAATAGACTAATTATGTGAATGTGTGTGTGTGTATGTATAGTTTTGTAGTACATAAGGCAATTTACCCAATCTCCTAAAAATACCCTTGGATATATTTAATCTTATTTCGGTTAAATTTGGTTAGCTAATTCTTACAAACAATTAGTGCGTAAGGAGCTGATTTTTTTATCAATTTAATAGAAAAAGTCACTCAAAGTGACATTTTCTAGGCTGGAAACACTGGCAACGACTAACTCTTTGATATACATATGCTGTACTAAGTTAGGTTATGTGTTATTTTAAAACATTAAAAGTTGTCAAATCAAAATGTCAAAATTTTTGTGTTGTAATTAATATTAGTATTTTGTAAGAATTTTCTGGTTTAAGAGGAGGAGTTATTCTAAAATGATAGCTGAACATTTAAAGTGGTAGTCCAACTGTTAGTGGCGGAAAGGAAGTTCAAAATTATTTAATATCTAACAAAATTGTAAATGTGACAGTAGCAAGATTTGGCACTTTCCTTTAGGCAAGTCAAAAATCAAAATTGTGTTTATTGCAAGCACAAGCATTAGGCTTATTTGTGAAACACATTGTAAAATTATGTAGTAATAAATATACTCTATAGTGTTTTCTATGTATTTGTGTAATTTTAGTGTTATGTGTTATTATTTGTTAATTTTAAATTCAAATATTTGCATACTTAGTTGTATAAACCATATATTATATTTTATCTTGATGAAATGAAAGATTTTAAATTGTGAGCCCCTTTAATTTACTCCATATATGATATTTATTGTTTATTTTGTTATTTGGCACTATAGTATAATTTTTTTTATTATATCAGGTACTTTTAGGTAACATATATGTATATATATATATATATATATATATATATATATATATATATATATATATATATATATATATCTGTGTGTGTGTGTGTGTGTGTGTGTGTGTAAATATAAAAATTTTATTAAATTTTGCAATTCTGTTTAAGATTGTTGACTATTGTTATTATTATTTGTTTTAGGTTATATTCAATGTTTCAGAAATTTTATATTTTTATATGAACATTTTGAATAAATATTTACCTTTTATTTGTTTGATTTGGTTCTCTATTTATCCACGGCTACAGTTAGGCTCTTTCTGCAGGTCTTTATTGAGCTTCAATTGAAAATGATTACCTTTAATCCTTTTCAAACCTTAATTTTTTACGTAGAGATTTTTTTGGTTCTGTAATGAACCCTTTTTAACCAAATTATGTACTTTGTTAGACAATGATGATGCAATCTACAAAATTTTAAAGCTTTATAAATTCTCTAATCCCTTTTCTCATAGATACAAATATTTTACAACAAATTAAATTTCTTTATAATGAAACATTTATTTTTCTTTTGACATAGATTTCCTTACTTGGATCCGTCTAATAATTACAGCTATTGGCCATTAAACGAATTTACAAATTGTATATTAAATTTAGTCTACGAACGAACTGAATATTGTTTGAATTTCCCGCGATATTTATCTTATAAAAACTGTTCCCATCTCAAACAATTTTGCTGTCTTGTTTCTCCACAAATGGATGACATTATTAATTTAAATATCTTGAGAAGTACAGAGTAACGACATCTACTGAGATTTACAAGAGACTCCTTGTTCTACAATTCTATAATCTACTTCTAATTAATGCTAGCGACGTAAATGCCATTTCACTCTTTATTGATGCTGCCAACAGATAATGTGTTATAGCTTTTAGGTTATTTTAACGAGAAGTTACGATAATTAATGGTAAAACTTCATTACATTGACTACTTAGTTTCTGCTTTAATTTCCTATCTGGACTCATATCTTGGTTACAAAAACATGTACACAGGAAACTGTCGGTATATCCTTTGTTTTTCAAGCTTTACAATACTTCTTACATTATAACACTAACGATGATTGTAAAACTGGTGTTGGCGTCCGTACATGCTGTTCACTTCTACCTCGTCGAAGATGCCGGAAGTCTCCTTTCATCGCGACCAATTATATTTGTGTTTGGCTCAAACTGGCAATTTGTTTTTGTTTGTGCCAATGGTTGCTTCTCAATTACAAAATAGTCAAAAACAGTCACTTCCTTTATGTTCATGAATTAGCACCAATGCAATGATTTCGGTAAGTTAAACACAATGTTCATATTACCAACTAAAAATCAAATTTAATTGTCTCTTGTTTCTATTATATTTAACCTAACATTTGAATTACCTTAAAGTAATTGTTAATCACTTACATATATATTTATTCACATTCCTTACTTAGTTCCTAATCTATATCTTATTATCTACATAATTACACTTACTTCTCACTGTAAATAACAGTCCTTATGTATAGTACCTCGCTTGTCCATTTCTTGTGATAGCACTAGTCTTTTAATAAGTTTTTACACTTCATAGGGTTATTGTTTTGGTTTTGTAGAGTTTATGTAACTACTTCACATTAATATTTAACACCTTGTGTTTTTACATTTTTCTGTTTGTGGTATTATACCAAGGATTATTTCTTAAAAATAAATATTTTTCACTTAGCTCATTTGAACTACCAAAATACATAACTTTATTTGATTAAACTTTTTGTCATACATTAATTTCTACCCCCTATTAATTTTATCTATTCAATTAGTGCCATATACCCCTTTTAGTAGTAATTTTAGTTAAAATACCTGCGTTAGGCTTATCTTATCATAGCAATATACCTATATATATATATATATATATATATATATATATATATATATATATATATATATATATATATATATATATATATATATATATATATATATATATATATATATCAAAGAGTTAGTCGTTGCCAGTGTTTCTAACCTACAAAATGTGACTTTAAGTGACTTCTCCTATTAAATTGATATAAAAAATCAGATCCTTACGCATTGGTTGTTTATAAGAATTAGCTAACCAAATTTAACACAAGTAAGATTAAATATATCCAATGGTATTTTTAGGAGATTGGGTAAATTGCCATATGTACTACAAAACTTCTGAAAATTTGTTACCATAACGCACTTGCATCATCCTCACTTTTTCCTAATTCACTGAATAAAAGACATATGCCAAATACAAATCATTATACACAGGCCATGTGACACCCTAGTCTAAATCTATATAAAAGAATCGATATCAGCACGATACAAATAAATAAAATATAAACCGCAATTTCGACAAAACGATCAACTTCTGCCGATACACATGAAATTTTATGTGTGTTATTATAAATCTCAAGTAATTTTCGGGGAGAATAATATCGAACCAGAATCGTTATAGCTTGAGATAGATACCAGATATAGTATCAGGAAAAGATGCTGCAACTGAAAAAGAGAAAAGGACAAAACTATTGGAGCTACTTAAAAAGTGAGAGAATAAGCAAGAGCTCGCATTTATTTTAACGTTACATTGTGTCACGTACCGCTGTTACTCCAGTACGACTCCGGTCGCTTTTCAACGTGATTCCATGATTTTTCTCTTTTCCCTTTTACAATAAATTTCTGACTTTCTTTTAGTACATTACAGCGGATTCATTCATTTTTATTGTAGGGTGGGTGCATATACACGCCAAAGAGTAACCAGAAACCAGTTAGAGAGCAGAATATTTTTAATGAACATTTTGTGGCACGCTTTGGTATCCATTGCATTTTATTGATAACGTTTACTTTCGATAACTGACGTAGCATTAGTAGCATATTTTACGGACAAGATATTATAAATATTTCATCAACATACAATCCTAAATTCTCTATAAAACAATAATATACGTTTTTATGTAGGGGTCGCTTTAATGACTTTGATTTTTTTTAAAGCAACAACATTATTTATAACTTTGTTTCTAAGAACAAATTCAGCAACACCAATCTTGAAAAAACTTCGTTGTCGAATCACATCTCTAGCACATAACTCTTTGTTATTGTTTTTTTTTCGGTTTTTTTGGGTGATTCTACTTGTGATCCATCAGAGTGCTCTCTTTTAGGTATAGCGATGAACACACTGGGACCTTAAAGACAATCTCTAGCGATATATTTGTAGAGTAGGCAGATTGAGACAGCTTTATTGAGCTACAACAACATAACCTAGCCTTATCCACCGCTCTAAGTATTAGGCAGATTGAGCTCTTATAGTTAATTTCCTTACCCTCCTGAAAATGACTATAAAAAAGTCGAAACGTCGAGTTTCAATATATTCTGGACGCGATTCAATCAGATAACCACGATAAGTACACTTGGAGAAATACAAATAAGCACAACACATCTTTTAAAGACCTGACAATCGTTTCACTAACAGAGTTATCCTCATCAGGGGATTGAAAACTCTAAAAGAATATATATATATATATATATATATATATATATATATATATATATATATATATATATATATATATATATATATATATATATATATATCACACATGTTAAATTGGTGACAAGTCTGGGGAGCAAGAAGACCATGTAAGCAGGGTCATGTTATTTTCTTGTAAGAACCTTGTAGTTATCCTTGCTGTATGAGGACGTGCGTTGTCTTGTTGGAAAATGGGTTGAATGAACCGTCGTATTGGTATGGTATGGATGACAGTGCAACAGGCTGCAAGACGTTTTGTATGTAATTACCTGAATCCAAAGTTCGGTTAATAAAAATTAGAGGTGACCTGGTACCTATGTTATCGCACCCCATATCACCCCCCCCCCACCCCCCGTGTAAGGACCTTATGTCGTTTCACAGTAAATTTCTGCGTTGCCCATTTACTCGTCATACTCTTCTGAAATCATAGTGGAGCCAAAGATCAAATCGTAAATCCCAGTTCGATCTACCGTGACCGTTCACCTCAACAAATTTTAGTGACATAAAAATGTACGCCACTGACTGCAATATGAGTTGTATATTATTTTCAGATAAACTAACTAAAACTACAAGTTTTTTGTCTCTTGAAATTTCTCCGTATCTTGAATAGTTTACACGATAAAAAATAAAAACCTTCTTATGGCATGTCCATTTATCATACAGAAAATCACAAACACGAACAATAATTTTTGTTGAGGCGTCCCCCCTAATGCCAATAGACTTAACAATTTTTATCTATTTAAAGCCAAATCAGCCCATTATTCCTACAAACAACGGTGCCAAATTTCAAAACAATCGGCGAGGAGATATTTTGAATTATTTTTTAAAAATCTTTATTTTACAAAAAAAAAAATTAACACCTTGTATCTTGGAAACAATGCATTTTTGCACCTATGTTTATGGGAACTTTTTTTCATAAAATGACCTGGGAAATCAACCCCTTAAATATTGTCCCTTCTTTTTTAAACACCCTGTATATCGCATGCAGATAAAAACCTTGACTTTACAACCCCATTACTGTCGTCTCTTAAACAACTTTTAAGTTAGAGAAGTTAATTTCGACTCAATTTGATACCTCATATGATATTCACCTCATTTCTTATTCAGAATCTAATCTGAGTTTCTAATATAGTTCATCTGATGGTAACAAGAAGCAGTGTTTTCAAAGGGCAAGGCAATTTTGATATTCACTGGCAGTTTCTAAAATCTTTCTTGAGAGTGTTTCTAGCCTGCAGGTTACCGTCAGACACATATGCTGAAAATTAATGAGCACCTCTTTGTACACTCTCTGATATACCAAGAGAATACAGTAAACTATCCTGTAAACTACTTGAAATGTAGCCGAGTATAAACATACCGTTTTGTTAGCTTCGCAAATGGGTGTACATTTCCACGCCTTGTCATGTTTTAGCAGATAATACGTGTTCAGGAGGTCTTAGTAGGCCGGCACATCGTATTTAGAGCAGGTAGAAAATGGTTATTAATTGGTGCCTCGTAATTATTTGCATGATATATGAGGGTCTCACAAAATGTGTATGGGGAGTTTCTCTCTTGCTGCCTTGAGGTAAGACTTTGGCAAGAGTTTGTGATTTATTGCCTTATCTTTTTGTATCGTAATTTTTCTTGCTGTATGTATAGCATAATATTATAAAGATGGCTAAAGAGAAACCATCATAATAATTTAATGATGATGTCGCCTGGTCATTGCAATCACGACTCACTGTCTTTAGCAGTTTTATCATTTTAGGGCAGCTACTGCAGCTTATACCTTTAGCCCGTTTATCCAGAAGTTTTCGGTTTGGTCAACCTCCTTTTAGTAAATTTTCGTAGAAAAGATTCACTAAAGAGGAGATCTCGACTCACAAATTTTGACAAAATTTTTGCAAATGAGCAGGAACTAGGCCCTCTAGAACACATATCCGGCGTCAGTTTTTATTTCTATATGCATATATATGCATATATATATATATATATATATATATATATATATATATATATATATATATATATATATATATATATATATATATATATATATATATATATATATATATACTGAATCTCATTTCAGGGCATTCGATCTTCAGGACAGGAAAAACACAAAACAAAGTTCTTGGTTACACCATGCCTTATATAATATTTCGTGTTAAATTGACACTTCAACAGAAGCTTACAAAGAAATCAACAACTAAACAACATTCAGCTACTAAGACATTATATTCTACTACCAATAACTGAACTAAAGTTAAACTCGGGGAGCATTAAAAGAGATCACACAATTGAGCTGCTCTGTAACCAGGCCCGGAGACATTGCACATAGGACATTCACACAAACAGACATATACTCACATAAACAGCAGCCTCCAATCGGCGTATTTATATAGTCATTTTGTTAAAAATCGTCGTTTGGTTATTTAAAAAACAGTGGCGGCTCGAGCGTTTGGGATTGGGTAAATCAGAATCCGGGCAGCCCCGAGGTGGGATCCGGGGAGAAGAAGGCCTCCCCTGCGCCGCAGACAATTTTTTTTAATTTTTTTTAAATATTCAAATACAGACTTTTACAAGGAATAATGTCAAGGAATATTCGATGAGAGGACACTGTACACGTACTGTACGGTAACATAACACGGCGCGCATTATCTGTTTATAGAGGGAAGAGCTACAAGCATAATTTTTTTTTAAATCAAGGCCCTTCTCCTTTTTTACAACTTGAAACTTTATATCTGATATTTATTTTATTATTTTGAAATTATTTTTTTAGAGGTGATAATAAACAAATCAGTTTCACTTACCAAAAAGAAACATGAAAAATACAGCTTTTCAAAGTCTGTAAACGTGACACATACCAGATTATTTAGCGGCAACATAGTAAAAATAAAAATACTCCTCTGACGATCCGACTCAATCTAAATAAACGACGGAAACTAAGCTTTGAAGCAGGCTCAGAACTCTGCATCAATTTTGCCAGTGCGCGTGCCGTTGCCGTGGCAACCGTCTCATCCAAACGTCCCGAAGCAAACGTAGCATTTGTATATGAATGAATATGGCTCAGTCAGTCTGCAGTTGCTTGACGTTTTACAGTATTATGTGGTCTGAAATATGTACGTGCTGCGCGTTGGAGCATGTATACATTCAATTCGGTGACCAGGGGCGGGTTTGCAAGTTATATCGTACCATAAATTACTATAAAAATACATTATCAACTGCGGTGCGACGTAACAAGACATTTTTATGTGGTTATACCAAATAAATTTGAGAGAATAAAAAAAAATTATGGTGGATTTTGAATGAAAAAGTTTAGCTCAACCTAAAAATAAAGGTGAAGCAGCGCTTCACCTGCGTCATCTGACGAGCTCCCACTCTTAAAAAGGTGTGTGTAATTATAATCTATCGCGTGTTTAACCTAGCATTAAAATTTCTTTGACGCAAATGACAGGTGACATTTGTCCCACTTACGAAACCATAGAGCTAAAACAGAAGGCCTGTCGGTGAGCACTGGTTGAAGCAGTGAGAAGAGACCGCCGAGTTGGTTTTCTCACTACTTAAAAAATTGTATACGTTTATTATAGGATGTCTAATAAAATTGTTTTGGCAATCACGGAATGGCCAATAAGTCGTTAGTGATACAAATTTACATTTTTGTTACATCGATCACCCCATATATTAACGCACGATTGCATTTTCTGTAGAATTAGAATGTATGTTTGTTTGGAAGAAAATCTGATGGCGTTCATCGTTTTTGTTTTCGGGTTATTTCAACTGTTTTGCAACTTTTCACCTTTTTGGGCACATAACAAGAATTATGATACAAGGTTTTTATCAATAAATAGCGAAGTCCCACGCAAATGTTTGTATTTTTTCAAACAACAATGGAATATGGTACATTGTTTTTAGGATACAGCTTACGCTGGTAAGCAAATCTGATACCTGCTCCCAACAAAAAAAGCTTGGGATGCAGCAAGTGCGTTATGGTAGTGAATTTTTATTAAATGCTTTAAATTTGAATAACTCAATTTTCTATAAACTTAGAAAGTTTAATTTTAGCACGTAGTAAGGCCTTTCCCAGGGCAAAATATCCACCAAATTTCATTAAAATAACTGTAATTTTCGAAAAAAAAAAATTTTTTTTCGAAAGAAAATTTAAAATTTGAATAACTCAATTTTCTATAAACTTAGCAAGTTAAGTATATAGTAAATTTCTCATTAAAGCAGCTTTGTTACTTTTGGAGTAAAAAAATTCTTTTGAAAGAAAACTCAAAATTTTCTCGAAAAACTTCGTCCGATTTTCCTGGCTAACAAACTCATCCAAGCCATTAGGTTTCATTGAAATCGGTTAATTATTTTTTGAGTTATCAGACGGATACATATATATATATATAAATATATATATATATATATATATATATATATATATATATATATATATATATATATATATATATATACATATATATATATATATATATATATATATATATATATATATATATATATATATATATATATATATATATATATATATATATGCAAAATCTCACCATCGATACCTCTCTATTAGTGAATTTTTTAAAATAAAAAATCACTAATAGATACATTTGCAATTAAAAATATTTTTATGAAAATTCACTATTAAGACTCATTGCTGCGTTCAGTATCTATATCTTATATTTTTTGATTAGCACATGAATTTGTAACCCAAAATAATATATAACGAAGGCTACCAGCTTGAACGATGAAATCGCTAAGGAGGTGCTCCTGGTAGTGACTATGCACTTTTAAAACTGAGGAAACAACCCTATATAATCCAAGATCTATTATCGTCTGTGGCATCTGGAATCAAATTTTCTTGTTAGATGTAAGTAAAGGATAAGTTATTCAATAAAAGTCTCCGTTCTGTCACGCTACTTCCTTTCTGTAATAAGACTTCGAATTGAAGTTTATCTGACATATTGTATTTCAAACTGTATGAATGTTCTGCCGTTTCAAAGTAATTCGCAAAAATAAATCAAATATTTAGTTAAAGTTTTCTTTGATAGAACGGTCTACAACTTTATGATATTAGGAACAAAGTTATATGGAGGAATTTGTAGCACAGAATGAAGTAAAACGAAGCGTCCTAACAATCTTGTTTTTACAGTTTTGTCTCCCCTCTCTCTCTCTCTCTCTCTCTCTCTCTCTATATATATATATATATATATATATATATATATATATATATATATATATATATATATATATATATATATATATATATATATATATATATATATATATATAACATAATTCGTAATATCGTGTTTTTTCAACACATTGTATCCTGAAAAAAAAAATATGTTGGACTTATGTTTATCGAATCTTTTGTAATTATTCTGAGGTCCCCAATAACCTTGTGGCGTGTGTTATGATATTAGGAACAAAGTTATATGGAGGAATTTGTAGCACAGAATGAAGTAAAATGAAGCGTCCTAACAATCTTGTTTTTACAGTTTTGTCTCCTCTCTCTCTCTCTCTCTCTCTCTCTCTCTCTCTCTATATATATATATATATATATATATATATATATATATATATATATATATATATATATATATATATATATATATATATATATATATATATAAAGATAATTCGTAATATCGTGTTTTTTCAACACATTGTATCCTGAAAAAAAAACAATATGTTGGACTTATGTTTATCGAATCTTTTGTAATTATTCTGAGGTCCCCAATAACCTTGTGGCGTGTGTTATGATATTAGGAACAAAGGTATATGGAGGAATTTGTAGCACAGAATGAAGTAAAACGAAGCGTTCTAACAATCTTGTTTTTACAGTTTTGTCTCCTCTCTCTCTCTCTCTCTATATATATATATATATATATATATATATATATATATATATATATATATATATATATATATATATATAAAGATAATTCGTAATATCGTGTTTTTTCAACACATTGTATCCTGAAAAAAAAACAATATGTTGGTCTTATGTTTATCGAATCTTTTGTAATTATTCTGAGGTCCCCAATAACCTTGTGGCGTGTGTTGTGATATTAGGAACAAAGGTATATGGAGGAATTTGTAGCACAGAATGAAGTAAAACGAAGCGTTCTAACAATCTTGTTTTTACAGTTTTGTCTCCTCTCTCTCTCTCTCTCTCTCTATATATATATATATATATATATATATATATATATATATATATATATATATATATGTATATATATATATATATATATATATATATATATATATATATATATATATATATATATATATATATATATATATATATATATATAAAGATAATTCGTAATATCGTGTTTTTTCAACACATTGTATCCTGAAAAAAAAACAATATGTTGGTCTTATGTTTATCGAATCTTTTGTAATTATTCTGAGGTCCCCAATAACCTTGTGGCGTGTGTTGTGATATTAGGAACAAAGGTATATGGAGGAATTTGTAGCACAGAATGAAGTAAAACGAAGCGTTCTAACAATCTTGTTTTTACAGTTTTGTCTCTCTCTCTCTCTCTCTCTCTCTCTCTCTCTCTCTATATATATATATATATATATATATATATATATATATATATATATATATATATATATATATATATATATATAAACATAATTCGTAATATCGTGTTTTTTCAACACATTGTATCCTGAAAAAAATGTTGGACTTATGTTTATCGAATCTTTTGTAATTATTCTGAGGTCCCCAATAACCTTGTGGCGTGTGTTTCACATATTTTGAAAAAGTGCCGTACTAACATTTTTTCAACTTGTTTCTAATCCCTTTTTATTAACAAAACAAAACAAATATGGAAATAAGTCAAGGCATACTTTTTGTATAAAATTTAATGCTCTATTAACAATTTCTTACAAAAGATTTCTGCAGGGCTGTACTAATATTTTTAATGTAACTGAATTATAAAGAACTCATATAACTCCGCCACTGGTTACTTGAGAGGCTTGAAATTTTCATCTGATATGTCAACCTATGAATGGACGTTGTGTATGAAATTTGGTTTGCTTATCTCAATTTTATAACAAAATATAAAAAAATCATTTTTTTCAAACCTTCAACACCCTGTATCTCGGAAACAGCAGGGTTTCGGACATATATTTATAGGATTTTTATTATTATTTTGAGATCATAATCACCCCACGGCGTCGGTCCCACATGTTATGAAACAGCCTGTATACATATACATATATATATATATATATATATATATATATATATATATATATATATATATATATATATATATATATATATATATATATATATATATATATATATATATATATATATATATATATATATGTCATGGACCGTATGGGTTACATGAGATTTTACACTTCACGTTTTAAATTTTAACCGTGATTTAATAATGTGACCATGTAACCAAGGTTTTATACTGTTGTTCTATGTGTTCTGTCTGTTTGTTGTGTGTGAAATATCAAAACCGGTGAGATGTCTCACTCTCTTTGTGTTTTCTCTTGCTGGCTGCTTCTCATAGTGTGTTCAACTTTAGGCACTTGATGGAGTGCCAAAGAAGGTGCGAAGTATAATGCATGTTTTAGCAAAGAACTTGCGTTTTTTCAATGCCTATAGATTTTGGATATCGTTAGCATTTAATGAGACTTTAAATTTTGGAAACCAACAATAACGACCGTTATTCCCTATAATAATAATACAATATCCTTTATTAGCCCAACATGTAATACCCATTTACAGAGTATTCTTAATTATTAAAAAATACATATAATATACTAAACATATGTGACAGTGCTAAGAGGTAAGAGCTTAAATTAACAAACCCTCATATGTAATAAAAACAAGCATAAAAAAGAAACATATCCTATAACAAAACAAAATAAACAAAATACATATGCAAACATATAAATAAATAAACAATGATGTGCAATAAAAAACATATCCTTTTGACAAAAAAAAAACAAAATGTACGCACATGCACATCAATGTGCAAATATTAATTTTAACCTAAATAGATAAACTTTTAATTCTTAAGAAATATACAAGCTGTCACTATTAACATCACAATAGTTGCCAATTAAATTGAATGTACTACACATGACGTACACGAGTGACTTAAGATCGGATCGGTTCTCGGCACTGGCAAATAGAATATCTCATTCAGTCTGAGGCTTAGTCTATGTACTCGAAAATTAGGCGTTAAAACCAAATTAATGCAGTCAATCTGCCCGCCTAATAACTTATACAAGAAGGTTAGGTCACAGCCAATATCAGGCGTCTTTCAGACCAACTTGAGACATTCCAGCTTGAAAGTAAGAGTCTATGCACATAGTTTCGCACAGAGTAGCTGCCAGTAGTTTTAAATGTAAAAAAAATTTAAATATTTTCTTTGTAAGGACCGAATGGCATTTTCAGCGTTATTCTAAATTTGATAATTCATAAGGCATCCATAGTTCACCTTCGATATCAAAAGTGAAAACGAAAATCTCTTCAAGGTCTCAGCACTACTAAATTGCCGACAATTTCGAAACAAAAACCGTATTATGCGATATACACTTGAAATCAATTCCTGCAAATGTAAATAAAATTGTTGTGAAGAATCAACCATAATTTCTAAATCCCTAGCAGTATTTGGTCTTTTGATCTGAACATTATTTATACTGTATGGGAAACTAAAGTGGTTTTGCTTCCTCGTAAAAGAAACAGCAGTACTATTTAGCAAGTTCAAACATAGCTTATTAACGCCACACTACTAATGAACTATATCAATTGATTTCTGAAGTTAAATACAATGATAAAAAGAGTTGACTGAAGAATATAACGTCAATTCGTTGGCAAAGAGTAGATCTTCAGAGCGCAGCTCGATTCGTTAATAAATTAAAGAAATAATGTGTGTATGTGTGAGCTGATGTCTTGGCTGCGGCTACTCTGGCCATCCGCTCATAATATATAATTTTAGCCTTCATCTGTGTTCAACTGATGATTTAATTTGTTAATTCGTCAGATCACTATATTTTAGAAAAGGTTTTTTGAAATCGAAAATAGCTAATCTGTATATACAATACTCAATTTATCTACACATACATATACATACATACACACATACATTACTCTTTTTTTTTCCTTAAATTATTTAGGATTGTACAGGGACACATATTTCATGCCTTGGGGTCTATGAAGACAACTTAACAACACACAACAGGGTCACTAGCGTGAGGGTATTATACATAACGAAAACCCATAGGTAAATCTTATTAACAATACAGCGTTACGAACTATAGGATCGTTCCAATTATTTAAAAAAAAAACACTACAAATATCAAATATACGTATGTATAATAAAAGAAATAATTAGGGAACCAAATTTGACCCCTGAAGAACATCAAATGTAGCACTTATTCAGTTGACTTATAGCTATTATAAAAAACATATTAAATATATATATATATATATATATATATATATATATATATATATATATATATATATATATATATATATATATATATATATATATATATATATATATATATATATATATATATATATATCAGCGTTTGAATTAAGTAGGTTTGTCGTTAATAAGGAAACTTTTCAAATAAAATGTATATATACACTTTAAAAATTTTCCTTATTAACGACAAACCTATTTAAATCAATTCCTGACCCACCCTGTACAATTGGAAAATTTTCTGGACGCATCAAGTGCGTTATAGTAGCGAATTTTCGTAAGAATTGTACACTATTATTACACGGTATATTAGTAAAGTTAATACTTTAAACTTACACAGACTTTGAAGATCTATTTTAGAGGTCCTAGTACGCGCACATTTTTAACATCGATATCTCTCTATTGTCAAAAAAATCTTGCGTTTTAACTCCTTTTGAGGAAAATCCCCAAAACTCAATTTCCTATGAAGCTAAAGAACAAACTTTTGCTATATCTGTAGATAGTGTAATTCTCTTTAGAAGAAACTTGTATTACAAATTTCATTAAAGTTATACAGAACATTTTTAGAACAAAACTTAATTAATATTTATAAAAGTAGAGTATCTGCCAAATTATAAACCTAGCAGTTATTTTTCCTTATTAATCGCCAGTATGATTTCCTTTCAGTCAAACTAATTAAACCGGGTTTTTTCAATATCAACAATAACAAAATTATAATTTGAGACTCAAAGGTGGCAAACTTATTTAGGCCTTTTAATAAAAAATTAGATCTTGTCCAAAACGTATGAAATCTGTACACTATTGTTTCTCCAAATGTCAAAAGGAAACTTAAAAAAACTTACATTCAGCAAACTGGATTTGATCGCGTAACTGTTTCGGTCTTACATGACGTCTTATGTCTTATGTTTAAGTTTAAAGATAAAAGAAACTATTCTAGAATAACTTTTATAGAGACTTGCCTTGATTTTGTTTAAATTTCTTATATATTATGCGACAGCATAGTATATCTATGCTGCGCTTAAACTGTATTTGGGTCGGTTAATAAAGCTACAAGTCTAGTGTATTTTAATAATGGATTGAATCCCTCAGTTAAATAACAATAACTTAGCCAGTTTTTAAGTTCATGTCGTCTGACATTTTCCATAATTGCGTCCGAGATTTCACGATTGTTGGTTCGGGTAGTATGATATCTGCCTGGTATATTTTACTTAGGTTACCGTTGATGTATGATTTATACCTGTTGTATGAACTAATCTACGCGTGGCAGTTAGCTACTCTGTCTGTCATGCATTGGACTTTAACCAGTAAGTCGTTTTAACACATGTCTTTGGAATTTTATTTTTAATTTGAAAAAAACTCTAAATATTGTGTACCAAATTACTTAAAATTCACAACATAGGTTTATCTGCACTATTTCTAGCCACATGTAAAGTATAATTCCAGTTACTCTGATACTTACACAAATATAGCGTTTTCAAAAAGTTTTTCCCGATTTTCCACCGGAAAAACTTGAGCATAAAGGCTGATTAACGATCTCTACCTCGGTTTTCGCCCAAGCAATATTACTGCCAAGTTATATATATATATATATATATATATATATATATATATATATATATATATATATATATATATATATATATATATATATACATATATATATATATATATATATATATATATATATATATATATATATATATATATATATATATATATATATATATATATATATATATATATATATATATATAAGCATATAAAATATTTTATTTTCAAAATTTTAATTAAATTTTTAAATTTTGATTTTAAAGATTTAGGTTCTAGCGACCCAAATTCGCGCTTATCTGAAGTAATTTTTTCAAATGCCTTTCATCGGACCTCTCTAATAGCGAATTCTTCTTAATGAAAATTCGCTAACAAGATTAGCTTAGTGTAAGTTTGCCCAAACGATCATTTTTACTATTCGGCTGTATGCAAGCATTTTACATTCTACACAAAGGAATATAGATATCAACATTTTTGTTTAAACATGCTTTTTCAATAAAAAAGCCGTTTTTAAAATACAGATGAGTATATCTGTATATTCATGATCTGGGTACAATATTAAAAAAACTATGGGAAGCGAAGCAAATCGATATAAAACTGTGACACTCATCACAGAATTTAGTATTTATGACTACATGGCAGTAAAAAAAAACATGGAATTGAGTATAATACCTCCATAATATATTCAAAAAAGCGCATCGCCATTCACTAAACTAAATATAGTGACAATTTATTTTTGCGTAATTGAAATTTTAACACGAAAAATATAAATCCCATTTATTCAATTATACCCAATATGTAATGAAAAGCATACAGGGTTATAAATGGTTTCACATTTTTACATGTACGAATCCGTAAGCATGCGAAAAGCATATAAACTTTATGGGAAAATGTGTAAATGCGCTATCCGCAGCAATTGTCAACGAATTGTCGTTTGGCAAAATAAAGCTTTCGTCTGGTGGTTCAACAATCCCAACACAGTGCTGTAGCCTAGTGATTTGTAGGTCCTGAAATTTAACTGCGTTAGAAAATATGCCGGGCTGTATTTCATTCGCTTGCCCTGAAATTAGAATTTATTCTACTTATTTTTGCATTTTTTCTTTACATTTCGGTGATTTATGAGATTTTTTATTGCTCGCTGATCTCCCTGTGAATTAAGATTCTTTTTGTGCGCGACAAGATTTTTTGCTAAGAATGGCTACAGACATTTTTTGTTTTTCTACACTGTCATCTACTCTTTGAATTATATTCTACAAAATATTCGTATACATTCACTTATTAATTGAATTTGTTCTGTAAACATAATAGTAGCGCAAGCTATAAGTATTCCATCATATTTATTTATTACGTATAAAAATTATCTTTGATAACAGTCACTTACAATTAGCTGAAAATAATGTGGCTTTAGTAGAAGCTTGTTTGACAATTTTTTAATGGGTGTTATACACGCTCCGTCGATATCTTCATTGATATCTTTCTACTATCATAAAAAGTCTGGACGTAGCAAGTGCGTTATAAAAGTGAATTTTCATAAAAGTGTTTTTAATAGCAAATGCGAGCATCGATCAGTCTCATTACCGGTACAGCCTATGTAGTAAAAACAATGTACTATATTTTATCAAAATTAATTTATGTTTGAAATGTACAAAGATTTTCCGAAACTAAACTTAAATGTTGGTTTCCTAGCCAACAAACCTGACGTTAATAGCAACTTGAGTTCTGGAATTTGAAGGATTTAATGAAAATTCGCTACCAAAACGCACTTACTACGTCCAGATTTTTTTCTTACAAACATGCATCATGTTTCGATAAAAAAATGCAAAAACATAACGAATTTGTTTTAGGAAAATTAGCTAAAAATTACACAGTTAAACCAGAAATTTCACTAAACCTACAGAGAAAGCATCAACTTAACTAAACCGACAGCCAAAGCATTACAGAAAGGGCCTATTTGAAATGAATTTTCTGTAAATACTTTAGTAAAATGAAGGGCAATGACGGTTGAAGCTGAAACTTAAGAGTTCGCAGAAGACTCTTTTTGCAACATTTTCTTTTCACAATCCCTATTTGTTTCACGTTCTTTGCCAAAAATTGCGCATTTTGGCGTTTCAAATTACGACTTTGACGTTTTGAGGAAAACACCAAATTTGTTTTCTTTAACTGTCCATAACTGTTATGTTCGACCATAAGAGTAATATGTGTTTTACATTGACATGAATATATTACCTGTCACACTGGGAACCAGTCCTACTCTCTAATTAGTAAAATGAAGGGCAATGACGGTTGAAGCTGAAACTTAACGGTTCGCAGGAGACTCTTCTTGCAACATTTTCTTTTCACAATCCCTATTTGTTTCACGTTCTTTGCCAAAAATTGCTAATTTTGGCGTCTCAAATTACGACTTTGACGTTTTGAGGAAAACACCAAATTTGTTTTCTTTAACTGTCCATAACTGTTATGTTCGACCATAAGAGTAATATGTGTTTTACATACACATGAATATATTACCCGTCACACTGGGAATCAGTCCTACTATCTAATTAATAAAATGAAGGGCAATGACGGTTGAAGCTGAAACTTAAGGGTTCGCAGAAGACTCTTGCAACATTTTCTTTTCACAATTCCTATTTGTTTCACGTTCTTTGCCAAAAATTGCTAATTTTGGCGTTTCAAATTACGACTTTGACGTTTTGAGGAAAACACCAAATTTGTTTTCTTTAACTGTCCATAACTGTTATGTTCGACCATAAGAGTAATATGTGTTTTACATTGACTTGAATATATTACCCGTCACATTGGGAATCAGTCCTACTCTCTAATTACACGAGCGTCTCGCGACAGTAAAAACTTGAATTAATTTTTTTTGTTTTAACGAAATAAAAGACCTCCCTAACGTGGTGTTACAAAAAAACCTACGAACTGACTTTTCTGACATGCCCTGACATCAGTTTGCCTAACTAAAAGCTAACAGGAGAAGGAAAATCAACCCTGTCATATATCAAGGTTATGTGAGCATAGTGAACTATTCATTTTCCTTTTAGCTTTTGATTAGGCAAACTACTGTCAGGGCAGATCAGTTGGGAGGATTGTGTGTACACAGCACAGTCAGGAAGGTCTTTCATTTCGTTAAAACGACAAAAAAACTCCTCAAAGTTTTTACTGTCGCGAGACGCTCGTCTAATTAGGAGAAAGCAATGTTTAATTTATTAATCACATATTATACATGCATTTTAGCTTTCTGCTCTCTTTGTTTATATGTATTTTAACTATGCCAAATCTCACAAGGCTTCGTGCGCGCAATGTGCTTAACAAGGGTATGGTACAACGTTTTTCTTCAGGTATTATAACCCTATAGTTGAAACCACAGCTTAAGCATCAGAAAAAGGGTCTAGTTGAAATTAATTTTCAACAAATATTTAAGTAAAATGAAGGATAATGGTGGCTGAAGCTCAAACTCAAGGCTTTATAGAACACACTTCTTAAAAAATTTCTACTACCTCGCCCGTAATGTTAGTTTCAAGTTCTTTATTTAGAACATGTCAATTTTGACATGTGAAGTCTGAAACCGACCTCGGATTTGGGTTCCAGGAGTCGTAAATAGCGCTCATTTGAAGAAATTTTTTCAAAATTCAAAAGTCAAGATCTCCTCATTTGTGAATTTTTTTTAAAGAAAATTCCCCAAAAACTTTGGACATAGCAAGTGCGTTATTGTAGTGAATTTTCAAAAAATATTTTTATTAGTAATTATGTCTTTTTTAATGAAACCAGGGATCAGATTTGGTAGTAGAATCTATACTGTAGAAACAATGTACCATATCTCACCAAAATAACCTTATTGTTTGAAAAAGTAAGAATATTAATGGGGTTCCGCTATCTGTTGGTAAAAACTCTGTATCATAAGTTATATGTGCCAAAAATGTGAAAAGTTGCAAAACAATTCAAATAGCTCAAATACGATTAACGTTACCCATTTTTTTCCTACAAACATGCATGATAACAATATGGAAAACGCAGTAATACAAGAGGTGATCCACCAAAAAAAAAAAATTGTACTACCACCGACTTATGAGCCACTCTGTTATTACCAAAATAGTTTTACAAGATGTAGCTCAAGACACCCTATAGTTAACGTATACAATTTTTTCTCGTATCTTGTATAATAACGGTTATTATGGAGCTTTGCCGCAAAAATCCGTCACCCTGTATAGATGTAAACAGATACAAATTGAAATTAACGCCTGCAATGGGTTCTAGGGAGACTTCTTTGCGCTAATTTGAAAAAATATTTCCAAAATTTAAAAGTCGCGGCCTTCTCATTAAGAATTTTGTTCTGCGAAAATTCGCTAAAGGGTATAAACCATAAACTCTTTTACTCAAACTACTGCCAAAGCACCAAAGAAAGGGTCTTTTCGAAATACATTTTATGCAAGTATTCTAGTAAAATGAAGGACAATGACGGTTAAAGCTAAAACTTAAGGTTTTGTAAAACACATTTATTGCGACATTTTCTCTACATAACCGTTTTCGTTTGAGATTCTAAAAGTCTTCCATTTCAAATTACGGCTTTGACGTTTTAAGCAAAAAAAAAATATAAAATTCTCAAAGTACTTTCTCTGGTATTTATTGATACTTTTGCGTAAAAAAACTCAATATTAATCGGTAATATACAATAGGTTTTATTATCCACACAAAATATTTTGTTTTTATGCGTTTCTCTGGTGATCAGTGGCACAATTTTTTTTCTTTTATAATATAAACCAGCATAGCAAATTTGGTTGCCGTGACTTTTGTTATTTCCGAAGAAACAATTTTCCGAAACGAAACACAACATTTTCCTGGAAAACTTGGGCCCATTTTCCTGGATAACGAACTTATCCAAGCCATTTGCCGAAGGAAGGTACTCACGAAATATGATCAATATCGGTTTATTATTTTTATGGTTATTACTCACAATATAACCTAATATTGTAAATTATTATATCTACATATAGAACTTTGGTGTACTTCGTTGTTAGCTTAAACTATTTACCAGTTTTCAGTTTTAACCGCGAGATGCAGTTCTCTCAGTCATGGCGCAGTTCTCAGTTTGTTTTACAGGTTCATGTGTGAAATTTCAAAATTAGTACGTAAAATTGTTATACAGCTTTCGTAAATTTACTATATAATATAAATTGCATCACATTTACAGGGTGATCCACTTAACTTACCGATCCCACTTTTCTCCGTTGTTCTTACAGTTAGGAAATTGTTCCAAAGGAAAGATTGTAGAGGATTTTATATGTGTTCAAATTATGATATATGTAAATACACATGGTGTTTTAAAAGTACACCCAATAAAACTATGTTTTTACATAGAACACACTGTATATTTTTCAATTTTTCAAAACTACCTTTTATTACGAATTTAGTTTTTAGTAATTTTGTGTCAATAGTTGAACGGGCGAGGTCGAAGAAGAAGTTTGTTAAAAAACTCATTGTTAAATTGAAGGCACTGCAATGGGCAATCAATTATCTTCTTTTATTTCAGATCTTTTTATGAGTGGATTTGAGACGAATTTAAAAAATAAAAAATTCTGGACGCAGCAAGTGCGTTATGGTAGTGAATTTTCATAAAAATATTTTTAATAACAAATATGTGTGTTTTTTTTTAAGAAAGCAGGCATCAAATTTGGTTACCAGTATAACCTATATAGTAAAAACAATGTGCCATGTTCCATTAAAATAACTTTATTGTGTGAAAATGTACAAAAATTTCCAAAAGTAAACTTAAAATGTTCCCGAAAAAACACGTTTCTTGGTCAACCTTATAAGTTAATAGCAAATTGAGCTGTTCAAATATGAACATTTAATCAAAATTCGCTACCATAACGCACTTGCTGCGTCCAGAATTTATTTTCTTACAAACATGCATTATATTTCGATGGAAAATGCAAAAATGCAATAACATAAGGCGTGTTTAATTTTAAAAAAAAAGGAAATTTGTATCACCAACGACTTATGGACCACCCTGTGATTGCAGAAATATTATTTTAAGATGTAGCTCAAGACACCCTATAATTAATATATACAAATTTTCTTCATATCTTATATAATAACGGATATGTTGAGCATTATTAATTTTTTTACGAAAATTCGACAAAAATTATATACCATTAAATGATAAACTCTATAGCTAAGGCTACTGCCAAGCATCAGAGAAAGGGTCTATTTGAAATGAATTTTCTGCAAATATTTTAGTAAAATGAAGGACAATGACGGTTGAAACTAAGACTTTAAGGTTTGTAAAACATTCTTCTTGAGACATTTTATTTCTATAGCCCGTATTAGATTTAAGTTATTTGCCTAAATGTTGCCAATTTTGACATTTTAAATCGCCACTTTGACGTTTTGAGGAAAACCCCAATTTATTTATTTTTAAATGCCTATAACTTTTTTGTCTTTTGACCTACATAGCTAAATTTTGGTAAGTAACTTACCTATAAGGATGTAGGCCTGAGTACCAAATTTGGTTGCCCTTACTTTGTTAATTCCGGAGATATAAATTTTTTTCGAAAGAAAACACAAAATTTTCCGGGAAAACCTGGGCAGATTTTCCTGACTAACGAACTCATCCAAGCCATTTGCAAAAGGAATTTTTTCACCAAATTTTATCAAAATCTGCCCATTATTTTTTGAGTTATCGGTGTGATACATATATATATATATAAATATATATATATATATATATATATATAAACATATAAAAATTGAAACTGACCCCGGATATGTTTTCTGGGGGGCCTAATTAGCGCTCATTTGAAGAAATTTTTTCAAAATTCAAAAGTCGGGATCTCCTCATTAGTGAATTTTTTTTAAGAAAATTCACTAAAATGGGTATTTTCCTAGAGTTTGGTTTCATTATGTCGACGATATTTTTGCAGTGTTTGACACAAATATATGCAAGGTTGAAGAATTTACTGAAAAACTAAATAGCCAATTTGTTTGAATAAAATTTACCCACGAAATAGAAATCAACAATAAAATTTCTTTTCTAGATGTACTAGTTATTAAAAATAAAAATAATGACTGGCTCGAATTCGATGTCTACAGGAAGGAAAGTGCCACTATTAGTTATATTCCTAACGACTCCCATCATACCTTTGCACAAAAAACGGCTAGTTTAAATTTCCTGGTAAACAGATTGATAAATTTTCCGTTAAGTAAAAATATTTTTAATAGAGAATTAAAGTACATAAAAACGTGGCGAGATATAACGGTTATTGGGATGATTTAGTGGACAAATTGGTTAATAAACATAGAACAAAGAAAATGATATCTGAATCTACGACATTTAAGAAAGATAAAATAGAGAAAACATTTGTGTGTCTACCTTATAAACCACGTATTACGAAGAGTTTGGAAAGTATTTTTAAGTAAGCCGATTTACATTTGACTTTTTCGACGAAAAGTAATTTAAAAAATTTGTTGGGTAATACGAAAGACGAAGACAAAACCACTGAAATGTCGGGTATTTATGAGATAAGTTGCAACGATTGCAATCTTAAATACGTGGGTCAAACCAAGAGAAACATAGCCACCAGATTTCGTAAATATCTCGCACATTTACGATATGGTACGGTGGACAAATCATGTGTGGCATAACATATATGGGATAATAATCACCGCATTGACAAAGAAAATTTGAAACTTGTCAAGAATGTTAGACATCAAACTATGCTTGATTCCTTCCAAAGTGTTTATATATCAAGGTCGATTAAAAACAAAACCGTGCGGCACCTTTAATTTCAAGCCCTTTATTTTCACTTTGCATTTGAACAGATAAACACTCCTGATTTGTTTGGCAGAATAAGAAATTATTGTTAGTAATTCGGCCGGTCTATATAGATACTAAGCTTTACGTTTGGTTATCGACTTAAAGACCTCCTTTCGGTTTCTTTGTATCTAAGAAGTCAAGATAAATATTAGTTTTTATGTAGAATTAAAAATCAATATAAATACTTGTTTTTATGTAGAATTTAAGTTGAATTATTTATCCTTTGTTAAAGCTAACATTTTGAGCCAAACACTCGGTTTGTTTTAAAAAAAGATGAGCAGCTGTTATTGATCTGATCTCCAGATGTGCTTGTCGGCTTTCTTTACTTGCTCCAAGATTCACATAGTGAAATTTCTAGATCAAAAAGAACGTGTAGCTTGCTTAAAAGCTCACAAACTTGTCAACCAGAAGACTAAAGTAGTTTGTCGACCTCGCCCGTTCAAGTATTGGTACAATTTTTTTTTGTTCCCTCAGGGCTCGTCCGCAGCCATGCCGCCCGAATAGCCCTGCAACCTTTGGTTGATTGTGCATACCCTTAGTCTTACTCCACCCATTCCAAAATCCCTGTGCCTTGAACCAGTCTTCACAGCGATTGGCACAATAGAGAAACGATGGTCGTCGACTACAACTTTTACTTCGGATTATATCGTTACCTAGGTGTGATATAAATACACAGTAGTGGTTGTTTTTAAATTTAGAATTTTTTAATCCTCTGATGACGCTGAAGTTGTCAGCGAAACGATCGTAAGGTCTTTGAAATATGTGTTGTGGTGATTTGGGTTTTCCAAGTGTACTTATCAGTGCTCATCACAAGTTCCAGTTTTCACATAGTCTGTTGATATTATTCAGACGGGTACTCGCACATATTAATATGCATTGTCGAGTATGCCATGAAAGGACATTTGCCTCGACATTTCTAACGCAACAAGACAACATTGACACTGAGTGAGTTAAGCTACTGTAAGATGACTTGATGACTTATACTCAAGAAGAACGTTGCAATATTGTCCAACTATATATATATATATATATATATATATATATATATATATATATATATATATATATATATATATATATATATATATATGTATATATATATATATATATATATATATATATATATATATATATATATATATATATATATATATATATATATAATTATAACATAACGCATGTGCCGCTGTCCGTGAATATCATAACAAAGATCCTAATATACGTATTTCCGACAGGAAAACTTTTATCAACATTACACGCAAATTTAGACGAAGCTTTACTCTCCAGGACAAGAAGCGGGTGAAATACTATTCTATTTCGAAGAACATCCTAAATTGCCAATTAGGGATGCTGCCAGATTTCAATGTTTCTAGTCTCCGTTATTTTTAAAGTTAGTAAGTCGTTCCAAAAAAGAATTGTAGGGGATTTTATAGGTTTCCTAATGATGATATCTGTAAATATACATGGTGTTTTATAAAAGAACAGCCAGTTAAATTTGTATTTTTTAAATGGAACACTGTATATATTTTTAATTTTCCGAAACTACATTCTATTTCGAATCCGGTATATATATATATATATATATATATATATATATATATATATATATATATATAACTGAATCAATGTATTTCCGACAGGAAGACTTTTATCAACATTACACGCAAATTTAGACGAAGTTTTACTCTCCAAGACAAGAAGCGAGTGAAATACTATTATATTTCGAAGAACATCCTAAAGTGCCAATTAGGGATGCTGCCAGATATTTAAATGTTTCCTATGGTTTTGTCCAATGCCTTCTGAAGGAAGACAATGTCAGTCCATATAAAACTATGCCAGTTCAAACACTTTTTTTAAACGATGCATTTCAGAGAAGAATTTTTTGTCAGATCATGATTAATAGGTACAATGAGGATGAGCGTTAGTTTTAACAAAGTACTTTGGTCTGATGAATCAACATTTACAACAGCAGGCATGTTTGACAGAAAAAATAGCCACTTATGGTTATAAGAGCACCTCCGTGTTATAGAAGAAATACTATTCCAAGGCGGTAGAAGCATAAAGGTATCGTGTGGTATACTGAACTCTTGTATATATTTTTTACGTATAGCTGAAGACTAACAGGTAGAAGATATGAATATTTCATCTGCTAAACCAACGGTAGCATGTAAGTTGGCAACAAGATGGAGCTCGTTGTCATAATACCCAAGAAGTGGGGTTTAAATTTTTAAAAATTACATTCTATTGCGACGTCATATATATATATATATATATATATATATATATATATATATATATATATATATATATATATATATATATATATATATATATATATATATATATATATATATACCGAAGTCGTAATAGAATGTAGTTTCGGCAAATGCAAAAATATACAGAGTCTTCCATTTAAAAACCAAAATTCGATTGGCTATACAATTACAAAACACCATGTATATGTACAAATATCATCATTAGAAAACCTATAAAATCCCCTACAATTCATTTTTTTAACGACTTTCTGACTCTAAAATAACGGAGAAAAGTGGGGTGGCAAAGTTTAGTCAGTCACCTTGTACAAATCAATATTTCAACTTGCTTATACTTGCGCCCTGGATGATTGTATATTTCGCATTAATAGCACAACAGTAGATATGTAGATACATACTTTGTAAAAAGGCAGAAGATGAAAGAAATATGTATAATTACCTGGCTCAATTGATAAAGTGCAAAATCGACAATCAAAAGAAAAGTGCTACTAGAGGCAAAGAGTTACAGTTTCCACGACGAGGCGATATTGTATTTAGATTGTGATGAAGATAATGATTCATCGCACAATTTTCATCTACAATTACTTTGACTTTTAGTGGTCTTTTCTAAACGTAAATCTGCTATTAATATCAGAAAATAACAATTAAGGAACATACTATTTTATGTAGACTAAAACACCACGTTTTTTCTATAAATCGAATAAACCATAACGTGAGTTGATGGTAAGAATTCTAGTATTATGTCTGATATTCTACAAGAAGTAAATGTAGTGAAACCAAGAGTTTATTGAGCTGGAAGACATCATCTTAGATAGATAAGCGTTAGGTTTAATGGTCTAGAGAATATGCCTCACATTCAGAGACATTCTCGACAAACATTTCCGTTTTTTATGGGCCTTCAACATATTTCTGTATCACGTAGTGAATATTTCGTACAACTAGATGCCGCTCTAAGCATGCATTTTATTAAAAATTCTATTACACTAAAACAATGAATTACCTAATTGCATACATTGAATAAATATTAAACATTGTCTCTAAATTATCATCCATTTAAAATTTTAGTGAATTTTCATTAGGAAAATTTACTAACAGAGAGGTATCGATGGTGAGACTTTCGGAAAATTTCTTCAAATGAGCACGAATTAGGGCCTCTGTAACCCATTTCCATGGTCAATTTAAATGTATATATATATATATATATATATATATATATATATATATATATATATATATATATATATATATATATATATATATATATATAGTTATTGCAAAAGCTCAGACATTGTGAGATATGACAGGGACGCCATCTCAGTGCAGGATGTTGTCGCGACGATTCTAGTTTACACAGAATTTTATAGATAGAGCTAGTTTGCGTCCAAAAGCGCTAAATATTAGCATGCGAATTTATACTAATAAATAAAAAAAAATATTGACAGTGATTCAATTCGTTTAAAAGCAATCTAGAACGACGTTTCATTATGCAGAAATATTAGGCTTCCTATTCTTCACTTTCACGGTATTTAAAATTAAAAGCCATCTCTCTCTCTCTCTCTCTCTCTCTCTCTCTCTCTTTCTCTCATCTTATCTCACCTAGTTTAATCTGACCACATGTAGCTATTTGTCATAGGGAAGCGTGTACGCACGCGCTCTGCGCATCGTATAACCTGGAAATGGACTCCGCTGGTGGTAATTGTCAATACTAGCGTTGTAAATATTCGCATGATACGGATTCATATAAAATAATGTTCGGAATGGTCATCTGATTACGTTTGCACATTAAGAAGGGTAAATTATATTTATATTTAGCGTGGTATGGGATGGAATCGTAGATGCCGTATAGTATATATAAGTAATAATAATAACGTACACGTGGTAAATATAATTTTGTTTTATTATTGTTGTCCAAGGAATACCAAGGTATTTTTACAAATATATAGAATAAGTTCATGTTAATTTTTTTGTAATTAATAAAATATAATCGTGTCCAATAAGTAAACCAAAAAATTTCTGTGGTGTTCATTATTTCACTTTTATCAATAAAAATGTATTTTTTAACTGCACCAACAGAAAACATTAGTTTTAAGTTCAATTTCTCGTTTCAACCAACCCCTGTGTAATCTAATTAACACAATTGAAAAAAGATAAGCAAGATATAACCGAATAGAATACATCCAATTCTAGGCATATAAGAAAAATTTCGATAATATATATATATATATATATATATATATATATATATATATATATATATATATATATATATATATATATATATATATATATATATATATATATATATATATATAGTATACAATTATAGCGAAACAGCTTTTCGTTACAAATAATAATATAGATGTAAATCTTACAGGTATTTACAAATATTTTAAAGATTAGTTTATTGAATATAATAAGCGCCGACGTGGCCGTGTTGGAAAGTCGACTGAAACTTCCCAATTCGGACTCGGGGGATGACGGTTTGAGACTCACTGGCAGCGGATGATTTTTCAAATTAATTCTGTCGTTGAGATCGCACTTAAGGTGGAGGGTAGGTTAGTTTAGATGAGCAAAAGGGGTCAGCATTGACTAATTGCCAGTAAGCATCTTACCTTTTAGTGAATTTTCTTTAAAAAAAATTCACTAATGGGGAGATCCGTGTTCGTTAGCCAGGAAAATCGGACCAGGTTTTCCTGGAAAATTTTGTGTTTTCTTCCTAAAAAATTTATATCTCCGGAAATAACAAAGTAAGGGAAACCAAACTTGATGCGCGTGTTGGTATTGTAGAGGGTGAACCCTGTACCAACATTTAGGTCTCTAGGTTTAAAGCCAAAAAATATATGGGCAGTTAAATTATTTTTTTGAGTTTTCCTCAAAAGGTCAAAGTCGCGATTTGGAACGTCAAAATTGGCAATGTTTAGGCAAAGAACGTGAAACAAACACGGATTGTGAACAGGAAATGTTGCAACAAGAGTGTTCTGCGAACCCTTAAATTTAAGCTTCAACCGTCATTGCCCTTCATTTCACTAAAGTATTTACAGAAAATTAATTTCAAATAGCCTCTTTCTCTGATGCTTTGGCTGTCGGTTTAGTTTAGTTGATGCTTTCGCTGTAGGTTCAGTTAGGTTTATGGTTTAACGGTCTATAATTTTTAGCTAATTTTCGTAAAACAAATTCGTTAATGCATTTTCATTTTTTATCAAAATATGATGCATGTTTGTAGGAAAAATATCTGGACGCAGTATGTGCGTTTTGGTAGCGAATTTTCATTAAATCCTTCAAATTTCAATAACTGAATTTGCTATTAACGTGAGGTTTGTTGGCTAGGAAACCAACATTTAATTTATTTTCGGAAAATTTTTGTACACATTTTCAAACAATAAGTAATTTTGATAAAATATTGTACATTGTTTCTACTACATAGGCCATACCAGATTGATGCCTGCTCGCATTTGCTGTTAAAAACATTTTAATGAAAATTCACTTCCATAACGCACTTGCTGCGTCCGATTTCTTTTTATTGAATATAATCCATGTATTAAATAATTCTTACGAACAGTATATTAATTATGTCTTTTGTTACAGGTACGTGAGAATGGCATCATCTGTGCTGTAAGTTCTATCTTAATTTTATTAAAAGTTGCATACGAAATATAATTAAGTTTAAATCTTTTTGTTTAATATAAGAAATAAATCACTTTTTGGAGGTTTCTTTATTATTAGTTTTAGTGAATTTTCTTTAAAAAATCACTAATGACGAGATCCCGACTTTGAATTTTGAAAAAAGTTCTTCTAATGAGCGCGAACTGGGCCCCCTAGAACACACATCCAGGGTCAGTTTCAATTTATATATATATATATATATATATATATATATATATATATATATATATATATATATATATATATATATATATATATATATATATATATATATATATACATGTGATAAATGTATCACACCTATAACTTAAAAAATGATGGCCGATTTTGATCAAATTTGGTATGTACCTTCCCTTTGCAAGTGGCTTGGATAAGTTTGTTAAGAAAATCGGCCTGGTTTTTCGCAGAAAATTGTTCTTTCGTAAAAAAAAGATATCTCCTGAAATAACAAAGTAAAGACATCCAAATTTGGTTAGCTTTTTTGTATTATAAAGAGTGCGTCATGTACCAAAATTTAGCTCTCTAAAGACAAAAAAGTTATAAGCATTTGAAGAAAAAAATGGGGTTTTCCTTAAAACGTCAAAGTCACGAATTAAATCGTCAAAATTGGCAATCTTTAGGCAAAGACCTGAAACCAATGCGGTTTATGTAAAGAAAATGTCGCAAGAAGAGTATTATGCAAAACCTTAAGTTTCAGCTTCAACCGTCATTATCCCTACTTATACTATATTATTTCCATAAAATTAATTTCAAATAGATCCTTTCTCTGATGCTTATCGCTACAAATCGCAATATCTATAATTTTGTTCATATCTGAATTGTATCGCTTACTACCCAAAGGAAAACAGGGTAACCCAGAACAAGAAAGCTCAAACTCAAGATCTTGTGACCGAAAGGATCATTTGAATCTCATCATATGAAGCGATTTGTGGAAGTTTCTTTCCTATAAATGTAAAATTCTAATCTATCTATATTTTTTATGACAAAAGTGTCAAGGAACGGTAATTGGTCGTTGTTCTCCATTTCGTAAGTAAACTCAATTGAAGGGGATCTACTGTATACCATATTAACAAAATTATTGATGTTATCTTTACTGAAGCCAAATATGGCAAAAATATCGTTGGCATATCGCAACCATACCGTCGGAAAATACTCTACCGCCCCAGCTAAGTCACTCTCAAATCGGCTCGTGAAGAGTTCCGCAACGAAGGGAGGCAATAAGTTTCCCATTGTGGTTCCCTCCGTCTGCCGATAAACCTTCCCGCCGACTCGAAAGAAACGCTCAGGCATACATTGTGAAGTTAACTTAATATATTCCTCCACCTGCACGTCCGATAGCTGGTTATCATAGAGCATGTCCCGAAGACACTAAAGAGCCATGTCTCTGGGGAACAAATGACTTGACATCAAATGTGATCAGTACTTCATTTGGTTTTAACTTAATATCTTTGATTCTATTAATAAACTCAATGAAATTTTGTACCGAAAAACTAGGAGCTTGAATTTCAAATGTACTGAGTTCTTTCGATAATCATTTGGAAAGTTCATAAGTCGGGGAACCGCTACCAGAGACTATTGCTCTTATTTCATTCCCCCGATTATGGACTTTCGGGAGGCAATACATGCAAGGCACAATTCGATTGAATAAGGTGACTCTCCTACTGGTATTCTCATCTATTTAATTAATGCAACTTTTCACTGTACTTTTAAATCGAGTTGTCATACCTGGAGGAGGGTCTTTTGTTATTTTCCGATAAGGACCGTTTCTGGTGAGATTTTCCACTATATTAAAGGATTTGACCTGATCAAGAATAACACTTTTATTGCCTTTATATGCATTAAAGAGAAACAATCTTTCTTCCTCAAATCTCTTACAGTTCGCATTTGGTTTTTGATTGTTGATTGATTGATTGAGATCTGGTTTGAAAGGCAAATTTTGGATAATTGTCGTATGGAGTTATAAGTTTGCTCACTACGAAACCTGATTGAGTCCTCCACCCCGACAATGATGTCTGTGACCTGTGTTGTCAAGAGGAGGGGAGCATATTTCAAGCCCTTGCTGATCAAATCCAACTCCTTTCTAGTAACATTTGATATAGAAAAATTCTCTATGGTTTCAAAAACTTGCAGCCAATGAATGCTAGAGGTTTTTTGTTTTAACGACTTTTTTTAGGTTTAAGTTAATTAACTTGTTCTGAAATTTTGTGGCAATGACCTCGAACATTCGTCGCTGCAATTTTCAAAATCACTATTACTGACTATCGCCATATGAAGATCATAGGCTTACAAATCAAACCTACTATGTTTGAAATATTTTTTTTATATTTCAACAACACACCACGAGGGCTTACAGCTTACATACTATCATGCCGTGGGTGTCGACAAGGAGTAAAGAGGCAACTTGTTAATTCTGGACTTGAAGTTTTGGAGGTTCGGAGGAGAAAGAAAAACATGTGCCGGCAAGGAATTCCACAACTTGTAAGTCGTCGGGACAGAAGAGCGGGCATACCAAGATGTTCTATATCTGGTGACCTGGACAGTAAAAGAATGCATTCGCGCTGTTCCCCTGGTAGATATGTTGGGGGCAGCAGGTGGAGGAACTATGGAAGAAAGCTCCTCTGAGCCGTGTCCGTGCAGATATCTATAAAAAAAAGAGAGAGAGAGAGGTCACCAACGGCACGTCGATGGGCAAGAAATGGCAGACTTTGCGTGAGGGTAGGGTCACCGATGAGACGTATAGCTCTCTTCTGAATAGAGTCCATGATAGCGAGTGTAGAAGCGGCAGCGGCCGCCAGATGTGGGAGCAGTATTCGAGGTTTGGCCTTATTTGTGAAGTATATAAGGTATAGAGATTAGCTGGTGAAAAGTATTTGCGACCCGGAAGAGGAAAGTTAATTTCTTAGTAGCCGCTTCTGAGAGTGATGTGACACGTTGGCGCCTATTGAGATTTCGATCCACAGAAATGCCAACAAGAGAAAAGGACTCATTACTTTGAATAACTTGGTTGTTCATTGTGATGGGTCTAGGGCTGGTGTATCTCTTATGAGATAGAAAGCAAGACTGAGATTTGGTGGGGTTGAACTGTACAAGATTTTTACTTCCGCAGTCCAATATTTTTGAAGATCCACGGAGACAGAATCCTCCATGAGTCTGCGATCCTCATCTAACTGTGCTAAAGAGACAGGCTTAGAATATTGTATATTTGAGTGGAGGGTGCTGTCGTCTGCGTAACTTGAACTGTGTTGGATGTGCTAGAGAGGAGGTCATTGATGTGGAAAAGAAACAAGGTAGGGGCTAAACCTGAACCTTGAGGGGACTCCTGCATTCATTGGATACAGCTGATTTCCTTTGTGGCTCGTTTTTCTAAGATCCTAGCCATTCCTTATAATGGACATTGAAGTCACCAAGAATAGTGACCTCGGAGGAAGGATATTCATAAATCAGATGGTCGGTTTTTTCAGATAGGTAGTCGAAGAGCTGGAGAAAGTTGTTGTCAGAAGGTGACCGGTAAATGCAACAGATGAATTTAGTTGCAGCCCTGAGAGAGAGAGTTTCATCCAAAGTATGTCTTTTCTTCCAGCTTCTAAATTGGGGAGTCTGGCGCAGGGTAGATTGCTACGGACGTATGCGCACACGCCTCCATGCAATCTAAAGGAGGTAAAGAGCTCATACATTGGTACTGTTTTGGGTTTCGGTGAAGAAGAGCGGTTGGGGCCTGTTAGCCTGGAGTAAATAGTGGACGGAGTTTAGGTTATAATTTACGCCACATATATTGGGAATACATAGAGAACTAATCTCTAATTTGAGAAGCTTCTCCTGCCGAACCATACCGCTTTTTGACAATTAGGCGATTGATTGCCCCTAACGGCATTCTCGATATGCTTAGGGAAGAGAAAGTGACTCTTACAAAATTTAAGAAACCCCATGTATAAAGGAATAAGTTTAATCTTGCCCACAAGTTTGAAATAGCGATTGAAGTCCGTGGATCGGAGAGCCATTGGATAAAAACTGAGGTTGGACACTGTGGCTGGAAACTGAAACAAAGAGCAGAATCACCCCAAAAATCTCAAAAATAATAACAAAGAGTTATGCGCTAGGTACGTATTTCCACAACGAAGTTGTCTTCATCAGTCGGTGTCGCTACACTAACTGTATGAGCAAAATAATCCTATTTATCAAACTAAAACTTTGCACAAAAATGATGTAATACCGATGATGCTACACCGGGTGATGATGCAATGCCAGGTGATGCAATACCGGACGATGAAATATCAGGTGATGCAGCACCGTATGGTGCAATATCGGATGCCTCAGTACCGGGAGACGTAATTCAAGGACTATGTTGTGTCAGTGGTAACGCCCAACCGGTTGTGTCGATGTTGAAAGCAACCATGGGTTATTTCGTTCTATTTCAAAAAGTGCTAATTGAGCGGACCCATGTCGTTCGTTGTCGAAATACGTATCTAATTCTCTGTTATTATTTTTGTGGTGATTCTGCCTTTTGTTTGAGCTTCCAGCCGCAGTGTCCAATCTCAGTTTTTTATGCAATATATGAGTTGAATTTGGTAAAAATAAATGTACAAGATATAGTGAAGAAAATGTTCAATTTGGCATGAAGAAACTGACCAACTAACTTAGCCTCTAAAAGAATTTTACAGTATAATCAAACAAATTTGAAATTGTATGTGAGTGTGTTTTTGTTGTTTTAATGTCGGTCTATTTCCGAGATTATAGTCAATCACCGACGCCAGGGAGCAGTTTCACCTAACTGCTCTGGAAATTTTTGCCGAACCCCTGCCTTTCTGTAAGGAGGGTAGGGATCTTTAACGTGCTAAACATCGCATGGACACGGGTCCGTCGGCTTTACGCCCCCTCCGAAGGGCGGAACGTGTAGACATTTAACTTGCTTAAGTGTTAATCTTACAGTACCTACTGAAAAAGTAAAAGGAGAACCCTGGGATCGAACACAGTACCTTTCAGTTCAGAGGTACACGTTCTTACCACTGAATCACCGAGGCTCGCAAGGCTGAAGTTTCTACGTAGCTTCGGAAATCATGTCTTACATAAAAAATTTGGGGACGCAGCAAGTGCGTCATGGTAGCAAATTTTCATTAAATGTTAAAAAAATTTAAGAACTCAATTTTCCATACACCTATAAAGTTGAGTTTTGGTATGTGTTAAGGTCTTTAGTAGTGCCACATATCTACCAAAATGACTTAGTTATATTTTTAAATACATTTAGTTCGCGGAAAAATCCTTTTTTTTTAGACAGACTGGCCCGATTGGGCCAGCCAACGAACTCGTTGAAGCTATTAATAAAAGAAAGGTGCTTGCCAAGTTTCATCAAAATTGGTTAATTAATTTTTGAGTTATCGGTTGGATATATATATATATATATATATATATATATATATATATATATATATATATATATATATATATATATATATATATATATATATATATATATATATATATATATATATATATATATATATACATACATATATGAAAATTTGAACCTGTGATAAGCACTGATAAGTACAATTGGGAGAACCCATTTCGTCACAATACAGTTGTTAGTCTATTCATCTCTCTAATGAAGCTAGCTTTAGAGAAAGGATCGCCAGGTCTAAAAACTCTATTGTGATGAACTGGGTTCTCCAAATTGTACTTATATATAAACATCTGAAACTGACCCAGGATATGAGATTTAGGTGCTGTGATTTGGACTCATTTGAAAAAAAAAATGAAAATTATTTCTTTTCGTTCTTAACTCTAAATGAAGCAAAATTTTCTTTATGAAAGTTCGCTAAAAAAATAATGGTTCTAGTTAACAACTCTGGGTTCATACGTCGGATTTATAGATTTGAAATAACATATCTAGTGTTTTTTCAATAACCCTCACAGACAAGTATGTGAAAAAAGAGTGGATGTTATTTAAAGACTTCGTAGTTATGTCACAGTTTTATCACATCGTATTATAATTAGTTAAAATAAACTCATAAGTATATATATATATATATATATATATATATATATATATATATATATATATATATATATATATATATATATATATATATATATATATATTCTTTTGCGTATCTAATTGTGATTATATAAACGCAGCCTGTTACCGCGACTATATCTAATTACCTGTAGGATAAAGATAGTTTCACATGGAAAATTTTTAAACAGGATACGTATTTTCTGTATGTAATAGGTTATAGGTTACAGCAAATGTTCTGTAACATCCTCATTATTTGAAACCCACAAAATATTACCAGAACATTGCAATGTTTAGTATTATTTCTTCATATTTATAATCCAAATATTGTTTGATGGTGTTTATTTAACGATGGAGAGTGTTTTTCAAAAGCTCCGTGTGCTCTTTTTATAACCCATTGGAAATATGTTGACTTATACAAATACACACAATATTATCTAGAGATATATGTTGCGTGTTATTAATGTAATAGTATGTGTAATATGCACAATATTCTTACTTGGTATGGCTTTCTAGATAGATATCGACTTTTGAAATTTGAAATTATTTAATAAAATAAATACATCAATAATTTACACTGAACATTTGTTTACTTATTTTAAACTTCTTTATGATATTATGTCGACCGAGGTTGTGGCATTGTATTTAAGTTGAATGTCTGCACGTTATGCCCGTTGGAGGGGGCGTAAAGCCGTCGGTTCGGTGTCTATACGATGTTGGCCACGTTAAAGAACCCTGCCCTCCTCACAGAAAGTCAGGGGTTCTGCAAAATTTCCAGGAGAGTGAGGCAAAACTGCTCCCTGCCGTCGGTGATTTGCCATAGTCGTGGAAATAGGCCGACGTTAAAGGAAAAGACTTTTTTTCTTCAAATAAGCACAAACGAGGTCCTCCAGAATCAGGGTCAGTTTAATTATTTAATATATATATATATATATATATATATATATATATATATATATATATATATATATATATATATATATATATATATATATATATATATATATATATATATATATATATATATATATATATTTGTATAGCACAATATGTATAATTAAGATAAATAAATATTACTATTACTATTTATCTACACTTTCCAAAAAAAATTAACACCGAGTAACGACAAGCTGCAATGAAAATTTCTATACTACTCTGTTTTGCATCTGACAGAAAATGATAACAATATGGACAAAAAATTGTAACAGGTGTACCCTTTTAGTGAATTTTCTTAAAAAAAATTCACTTACGAGGAGATCCCGACTTTCGAATTTTAAAAAAATTTCTTCAAATGAGCGCTAATTAGGACCCCTGGAACCCAAATCCGAGGTCGGTTTCAGACTTTATATGTTTATATATATATATATATATATATATATATATATATATATATATATATATATATATATATATATATATATATATATATATATATATATATATATATATATATATATATTATATATTTATGTGTCACACCTATAACTAAAAAAATAATGGACCGATTTTGATAAAACTGGGTGAGTACCTTCCTTTCACAAGTGGCTTGGATAAGTTCGTTAGCCAGGAAAATCCGCCGAGGTTTTCCCGGAAAATTTTGTGTTTTCTTTCGAAAAAAATCAAAAAAAAATTATTTCTCCGGAATTAACAAAGTAAGGGCAACCAAATTTCACACGAGGGTTTATATTATTATGTGTAAAATACCTACGAAAATTTAGCTCTGTAGGTCAAAGGACAAAAAAGTTACAGGCATTTAAAGAACAATAAATTAGGGTTTTCCTCAAAACGTCAAAATGGCGATTTTAAACGTCAAAATTGGTGAGTACCTTCCTTTCGCAAGTGGCTTGAATAAGTTAGTTAGCCAAGAAAATCCGCCGAGGTTTTCCCGAAAAATTTTATGTTTTCTTTAGAAAAAAAATTATATCTCCAAAATTAACAAAGTAAGGGCAACCAAATTTCATTCGCGGGTTTATGTAATTATAGGCAAGTTATCTACCAAAATTTAGCTCCGTAGGTTAAAGGACAAAAAAGTTACAGGCATTCAAAGAAAAATACATTTGGCTTTTCATCAAAACGTCAAAATCGCGATTTTAAACGTCAAAATTGGTAATATTTAGGCAATGAACCTGACACTAATATGAGCTATGGAAGGAAAATGTCTCAAGAATAATGTTTTACAAAGCCTAAAGTCTTAGTTTCAATCGTCATTGTCCTTCATTTTACTAAAATATTCCCACAAAATTCATTTCAAATAGACCCCTTCTCTGATGTTTTGGCTGTCGGTTTAGTTAAGTTGATGCTTTCGCTGTAGGTAGGTTTAGTGAAGTAGTATACCGGTGTTGGTCTAGGTAGTCTGAAGAAGAGATACATTACTGTCGTTATGAATCCGGACGCTCTGTAGCACCTTCAGCGCGGAGAGTTCGTCATTTGGGTATTGCGGCTTTACAAGACAGAGTTTTCACAATATGGTCGACTGGAAATTCTTAGTTGAGAGAGATGGCAACGATACATCGGTAATGCGCGCTTTTGGGCTTCGTTCATATAGACCATTTTTATGACTCCCGCTGACACCTCGACATCGTGCTGCCCGGCTTGAGTGGTGTAACGGCAGACCCAATTGGGATGGTGAACAGAATCATGTTGTATTCTTTAATAAGTCCCGATTCTGTCTTTGGGTACACGATGGACGCAGAAGAGCAAAACGATTATGTGGAGATCGCAGGAATTTCGAATTTGCGGTGGAACGGCATATGGGCCATACATGGGAAGTGATGGTAAGGGATGGGAGAACATACGGTAGCACTTCACCCCTAGTTTTAATTGACAGAAATTTGAATGCAAACGATTAGATACTAAAGGTGCTGCAACCTGCTGCACTGCCATACATATGAGGGTTAATTGAATCCCTCTTCCAACAAAACAACGCACCTCCACATACAGCAATTTTACTTAAAAGTTCTTAAAAAAGTGACACTTCTTCCATGACCTTCTCGTTTCCCAGACTTGTCATTAAATTAACATGTGTGATATGATCGGCAATCAACTGGTTAATTCACCCTGACCGCCAATTAACTTAGTTGCCCTTCATCGGCGATTTCAAGAAGCCTGGGACGACTTTTTTCTGGATACCATAAATCACTTAATTTCAAGCACGAAGAGTTATGAAATGCATAAGAAACCCGCTCAAAATTAAATAACTTTGTTATTGCTTCCATATCGTCACAACGTGCGGAAGTATCGCATCGGCGACAAAAAATTCATATTTTTTTCCCTTAAACATCGTAACAAGTATCAAAACATATAAAACATGATTTGAAAACGAAACTTTTTTTATGTCGGTCTGTCAATCTGTCGATCTGTCGGTTTGTCGGTCTGTCGGTCTGTCCGTGTGTCGGTCTTTCGGTGTGTATGTCTGCATGTTTGTAACCACGATAACTTTAGAAGGAATTGAGATATCGTCTCCAAATTTGGTGTATATACATCCATACAGCATCCGACAAACGAACAGTTCGGATTGTTTTTGGGTAAAATCGCTCCAGGGGGAAGGGGATGAATGGGGGATAATTTGATGGAAATTGATATTTTTCCGTTAAAACTCGAGTAATATAACGTTTTACGGTTTGTTTATTAGAAAACTCTCAATTTCATCAAGCATCAGGTCTTCTTTGCTGAAATTATATTAGGGGTTGATTGTGCGAGGCTAGAATATCGGTGGCATTAATTTCATTTTTTTTTGCTAAAACGGCGTGAAAAGTCTCAAAACAGAACTTGATTCTAGAACGAAAATTTTTTGTCTGTCGGTCGGCCGGTCTGTCGGTCTCTCAGTATGCTGGTCTGTCAGTCTGTCGGTCTGTCGGTCTGTCTGTCTGTCGGCCTGTCGGTCTGTCGTCTGTCGGTCTGTCGATATGTCGGTCTGTATGTATGTCTGTCTGTATGTCTGTTTGTAGTCACGATAACTTTAGAACGAATTGAGATAAATTCTGCAAATTTGGTATGCAGTTAGCATCCGACAAACGAACAGCATCCGACAAACGAACGGTTTGGATTGTTTTTGAGTAAAATCGCTCTAGTGGGTAGGTGATGAATGGGGTGGTGATTTGGTGAAAATGTATATTTTTTCATCAAAACTCGAGTTATATAAAGTTTTAGGGTTTGTTTATTAGAAAACATTCAATTTCATCAAATCAAACATCAGGTTTGAATGTGCGGGGTTGGATTATCGGTGACAAAAAATTTTTTTGTTCTTGCGAAAACGGTGTAAGTCTCAAAACATTTTGTTACGTTGTTCGGGTTCTGGATTTGTTAACTAAAAAAAAAAACTCGGGACGCAGCAAGTGCGTTATGGTAGTGAATTTTTATTAAATGCTTCAAATTTAAATAACTCAATTTTCTATAAACTTAGAGAGTTTAATTTCAATACGTAGAAGATATCCACAAAATTTCATTAAAATAACTTTGTAATTTTCGGAGAAAAAAATTTTTTTCGAAAGAAAATTTAAAATTTGAGTAACTCAATTTTCTCTAAACTTAGAAAGTTGAATTTTGGTACGTAGTAAGGTTGAGGCAACATATATAGTAAATTTCATTGAAACAGCTTTGTTACTTTCGGAGAAAAAAATTTTTTTCGAAAGAAAACTCAAATTTTTTCCGGAAAACCCCGTCTGATTTTTCTGGATAACGAACTCATCCAAGCCATTAATAAAAGACAGGCACTTGCCAAGTTTTATCGAAATCGGTTAATTATTTTTTGAGTTATCATATATATATATATATATATATATATATATATATATATATATATATATATATAACATATAAAAATTAAACCTATTTACAAATGAACTTTAATAAGACATTAAGCTGTGACAATACCTCTCTCAAGCACCCTAAAATATAATCAAAATGTGCACAGTTATATATGTTTTATTTCTTTTTCCCTTGTCTTAATACACTACATATTTTATGACAATAGATTTAATTTACTTATTTGATTTCATAAATAGTCGGTTAATAGTGACTTGGAATGAAGTAGACACCACATCTTCAAACATATTAAGAGAATATGAGTAAATCAACAGCAACTGGGAATGAATTCGGTCAGTCGCCCAGCCACGTGGTTAAAAAACACTGTTTGTATGAGTAGTTAGAACTCTAGATCTAAATAAAAGGACTGTAACAGCGGCAGAAGCAGAAGTCAATGGAAGGTTGATGAATGAATCTCATGAGTCAATAAGAAAAGCATTGACTAACCAACAGCAACCACATACTTATGAGTTAAACATTTTTCAAATTTGAATAGCTCAATTTTCTGTAACCCTAGAAAGCTGAATTTTGGCACATAGTTAGGTATTTCCCAAAGCAATATGTAGACCAAATTTTATCGAAATTTTCGGAAAAAAATTTTTTTTTTAAAGAAAACTCAAAATTTTCCCGGAAAACCCCGTCCGATTTTCCTGGCCAACGAACTCATCCAAGCCATTAATAAAAGAAAGGCACTTGCCGAGTTTCATCTAAATCGGTTAATTATTTTTTGAGTTATCAGACGGATACATATATATATATATATATATATATATATATATATATATATATATATATATATATATATATATATATATATATATATATATATATATATATATATATATATATATATATATATATATATATATATATATATATATATATATAAGCATATAAAAATTCAAACTGACCCCGGATATGGGTTCTAGGGGTCCTAATTCGCGCTCATTTGAAAGAATTTTTGCAAAGTCTCACCATCGATACCTCTCTATTAGTGAATTTTTTTAATAAAAATTCACTAAAACACAGCTTTTCAAACTACTAATTTATTATAATCAACTATTCTCCAGCCATAAACACAGAAATTAAATATTTCTCTCTATTACTAAATGTCTGTAGTTTATTCTCGCCTCTACTGATTTGCCTAATACTCTATGATCACTTCTGCACCAACACTAACTTAATACGAAACTAACTAACTATATGTGCGGTGTCGCCTATTTATACTGTCCATAGGAATTCTAGACCTTTAAAGTGTTCTTTCTACACCTGTCACTTCTGGTCCTTTCTAGAAATATAATTTCCAGAGTGTTGGCTGTTACCAACACACTTTACAACCGGCCTCTGATCATAAAAGCAACAAAGTTCATAGACTTTGTTCTCATAGACGTATGTGACACTGCCCTCTTCTTACATTGGATCGTCCCGGTTTGTGGTTAATTATTTGAATAATAAGAATTTCTAAAAAAGTGGCAACAACGTAAATACAATTAATTTAAAAAACCATATATGTTTGTAGTAATATAGATACAGAACAACAAGCGCTGTTTTCGATAGTTTACAATTTCTTAGTTTCCGATTGTAACAAAACTTTTATTAAGTTAAAAAATATGTTTGCCCAGGGTGATTTATGATATAAAAGTTTTCTCGCCTTTTAGTCAATTTTCTAGCAAAAATTAACTAAGGGGGAGATCGCGACTTAAATTTAAAAAAATATTCTTCAATTGAGCGCTAACTAGAACCTCTAGAACCGATATCCTGGGCGAGGTTCTTTATATATATATATATATATATATATATATATATATATATATATATATATATATATATATATATATATATATATATATATATATATATATATATATGTATACATATGTATCACACCGAAAACTCAAAAAATAATAGGCCGATTTTGATTAAATTTGGTAAGTGCCTTCCCTGTGCAAGTAGCTGGGATAAGTTCGGTAGCCAGGAAAACCGTCCTGGTTTTTCCCCGGAAAATTTTGTGTTTCCTTTCATAAAATTTTTATATCTCCTGAAATAACAAACTACAACCAAATTTGGTAGGCTGGTCTATATCATTTTAAAAGTAAACTATATACCGAAATTTAGATCTATAAGTTAAGAGACAAATAAGTTATAGACATTTAAAGAATGAAAATTTGGGGTTTTCCTCAAAACGTCAAAATCAGGATTTGAAACGTCAAAATGGGCAACATTTAGGCAAATAACCTAAAACTAATACGGGCGATGTAGAGAAAATGTCGTACAAAGAGTATTTTACAAACCCTGAAGTATCAGCTTCAATCGTCATTGTCCTTCATTTTACTAATATATTTCTAGAAATTTCATTTCAAATAGACGCTTTCTCTGATGCTTTGGCAGTAGTTTTAGCTATAAAGTTTATCGTTAAATGGTATATAATTTTTAGAGAATTTCGTAAAAAATCAATAAGGTTTATTATATCTGTTACTATAAAAGATACGAGAAAACATTGTATACATTAATTATTATAGGGTGTCTTGAGCTACATCTTAAAAAATATTCCTACAATCACAGGGTGGCCCATAAGATGTTGGTGATACAATTTTTTTAAAATCTAAACGCCTTAGATTATTGCATTTTTGCATTTTCTATCGAAATGTAATGCACGTCTGTAAGAAAAGAAATTCCTGACAAAGCAAGTGTGTTATGGTAGCGAATATTCATTAAATGCTGCAAATTTGATTAGGTCAATTTGATATTAACCTATAAGGTTCGTTTGCCAGGAAACCAGACACATTTTAAATTTATTTTCAGAAAATTTTTGTACATATTCAAACAATAAAGTTATGTTGATGAAATATGGTTCCATGTATTTACTATATAGGTTATACTGGTAACCAAATTTGATGGAGGCTTTCTAAAAAAAAAACACATATTCCCCATTAAAAACATCTTAATGAAAATTTACTACCATAATGCACTTGCTGCGTCCAGACATTTTTTTTAAAATTCAACACGCAAGGCAGTTTTGGTCATCGAAAAAGTGACGTCCGACACAAATATTTACTTGTAAGCAGAAAAATATCATCGGAGACCGTTGTTCATACCAGATGTGTTTTTCAGGGACGCTGAAAGTGTCCAATCAGTCTGCGGCATGATGCGTGCGACAGCGATTTCAATTTAGAATTGTGGAATCCCAAGATAATTCCGACCATAAATCTCAAACGATAAACAATATATAAAACATATTTCGGTTGCACGGGTCGTGTTTTCCATAATTAGGTTTCGTTCTATCATAAATCCCTGAAGCTGTGCACATCGCTCGCTATACACGGACGGGTGTAAACGACCAGGTCGGCTACAGACTTGACATTATGCGACCGAAGGATAAAACCAGGAGTTATGCGTCCTTCGGGATTTCCCAGTTAATTTGCTTCCCGTTGATGATGTCCCTTCGGACACCCCGCATTCCGTTTGCCACTCTCGATGCGGAAGGCACCTATTGGAGTGCCATAACTGTGACTGTTACTCACTTATTGATAGACTAGTTACGTTTCCTTCCGAGGAACTCCCGCAAGAGATCTCAGACAAACGTGTTTAAATTTAAATACGTTTATTTGCATAAATCACTGGATAATTGGAATGTCGACGAATCTGGCAACCGTGTGGGGACCAGATTCAAGCAGTTGCGACAAATTTAAAAACTAACCCGGCTTAATTTGCATAAATTTGTGCGAAAAGTTCTAGGTTATTCCAAATTATTTTCTTCTACTACCTTTCGTGTACCACCACCTTACTGACCCTGAACTGAATCTACTACAACTTACATGTTTTTACCTAGGTGCAGACCGTAAAATGTAAACTTTCTTCTAAGTGATATTACAACAGTTAAAGTCGCCTCAAGGTTTTTTCATATCAACTACTTTATTTTAAATGACGTCGTAGCTTTCCTTGTGAGTTATTGAATTTTCATTAAGAAAATTCAATAATGTTGTAGAGGTATGTAGGTATGTAGAGGTAACGATGGTAAGACGCTCGGATAATTCTTTCAAATGAGTCTAGGACCCAAATTCAAGGTCCGTCCGTTTGAATTTTTACATGTTTATATATATATATATATATATATATATATATATATATATATATATATATATATATATATATATATATATATATATATATATATATATATATATATATATATATATATATATATATATATATATATATATATATATATATGCATTGATCATATATTTATAAAATGTAGGAAACATGATTTAGAAGTAAAGCCGTTTATTTATCAGACTCACATAACTGATCATTTCATGATAAGGTTGACAGTAAATTTAAAAAACCGCCCAAGAATACTGTTAGTCAATCTAGGAGTTTTAGCGACTACAAAAGGTTAAAACGAATTTTGGCAGATGAACAATGGACCGAAGTATATACTGCCAATAATACCAACACTGCGGCAGAATATTTTATGACAAAATTAGTCAATAGTGTTAACAACTGTTCCAGCAAAATTAAATGCAAGGACAAAAAACGTTCAAGTTGGATCACTGCAGGGCTGGTAAAATCTGTAGATACCAAGAACAGGAAGTAATATGACATGTTAAGGCATCCTAATGACGAGGTTAAACGTAGTGACTATAATAGTTATAGAAATTATTTGGCTCGCCTAATAAAAAATGTAAAGGCAAATTACTATATGACGCGGATTGAACTTCAGGCTAAAAGTGCGAGTGGGCTGTGGAAAACTGTCCGGGAATTAAGTGGTCAAAGCAAAAGTAGAGACGTGTGTGAGGAGGGGTTTAAGACAGATTCTGGGGTAATTTTAAGGGATAATGGTCGACCCAGGATGCTATAGCAAAGCTGATGAAATATGTATATAAGTCTGTTGATAGGTCTGAGACAGCACTGGTAGTCTTTGTGGATATATCGAAAGCATTTGATTCTATTGATCATGAGGTTCTTTGTCAAATGCTGGAATCGGTGGCTTTTAGGGGACTTCCTTTGACCTTAATGAAGAGCTATTTGCATAATAGAAAACAGTGCACAAATGTTGGAGGCGTCTTAAGTGAAAGCACGGTTATTAGGTGTGGTGTCCCACAAGGCTCGGTTTTGGGACCAATTTTATTCAACACATATATAAGTGATTTATACCAGGTTGAAAACTCTGAACAGATCATTAGCTTTGCTGACGATACAGCCATATTCTTTTCTGCGAAAAACTGGGGGAATCTGAAAATTGAGGCCGAGGTTGAGATGAGGAGACTGTGGGAATATTTCAACGATAAAAAAATGGCTGTCAACTGCGAAAAAACTAAATATATACAATTCTCAAGTTACAGAACGGATGAGATGGGTCATCTTGTTGTTGATCAGAGTTTTATCGTTTGTAGTGCCAACGCCATTAAATATCTTGGCATTACTGCAGACAGACACCTACGCTGGGATTATCATGCTGCAGATTTGGTAAACAAATTAAGGGGGCTCATTGGTAAAGTAAAGCAACTTAAAAAATTACTCAACACGCAGTACCTAAAAATAATATTTTCTGCTCTGGTGGAAAGTCTGCTTCGATATGGAATCGTGGCGTGGGGAGGAATGCTGGCAAGCCATATTAAACATTTGGAAGTTATCCACAAACTATTCTTGAAAATTATATATGGTAAACCTTCGGTGTATCACAGTGATCTGTTATTCGCAGAGGCCAATGTGTTAGACATAAGACCTATATTCTTCCTTGGCATATTATTATAAGCACAAGGGTGAGTTTGATATTGTGGATCATACGTATGGAGGACGAAGAGAACAGTACATGAAGGTTCCTAGAGTGCATAAAACGGTGGGACAGAGGCATTATACCCTTATTATGCCAAGGTTGTATAACATACTACCACTAGAAAAAAAAAATTAAGATCGGAGTTCGTTTTCAGAAGCAGGGTAAAAGCTTGGCTCCTTACAGTACCACGAAAATTAGTGCAAAGTATTGTCGATTTTAAAAACAGCTGATTTGGTTTAGTAGTTGTAATGAGAGGATTTGTAGGATATGTGTGCGTGTGTGTGCGTTTAAGAGAAATATAAAGAGAGAGAGAGAGAGAGAGAGAGTATGCGGGTGTATGGGGTTGCGAATGTGTGTAGGTAGCTCTCTCTGTGTGGGTGTATGTGGCGGTAATTTCCTTTTGTTCACTATGAGAGTTTGGTATTTGGGACGCATTTCTGTTCAATCACCTACAAGGTAGGCAAATCTATATTGAATTTTGCCGACGCACAGTCTCTGACTTTGTCGGTTCGTTATTATTTGCTGATGGTGTATAAAAAGGGGGAAACGGGTAACCGTGAAAAAAAATTTTTCAATGTTCTTGTTATTTGTTGTTAAAAATCAGACTGGGTATTGTCGATTGTCGATTTGAAAAGCCGAGCAGTTGGTGTGAAAATTTTAATAGAGCGATTTGCAAAATTTGTGTGCATGTGTGTGTGTTCAAGAGAAAAGAGAGAGAGAGAGAGAGAGAGAGAGAGAGAGTATGAGAGTGTATAGAATTGCGAATGTGTATATGTAGCTTTCTGTGTGTGGGTGTATGTGGTGGTAATATTCTTTTGTTCACTATGTGAGTTTGGTTTGGGACACATTTCTGTTCAATCACCTACAAGGTAGGCAAATGTATGTTGAAGTTTACCGACACACAGTCTCTGAATTTGTCGGTTTCTTATTATTTGCTGATTGTGAAAAAAAAAATGTCAATATTAATCCTGTTATATTGTTTCTGTATTATTTGTTAAAGGCCAGACTGTATATTATCAGTAAATAAATTATTATATATATATATATATATATATATATATATATATATATATATATATATATATATATATATATATATATATATATATAGTGTATATTGTTATAGATGTGTATGTTTCATTTCATATGCCTTTCCTTGTTGTTTATAATTATATTTTTATAGGTTTTGTATTATTAAATACTGTTTATTATTAAAGTGGTATATATTGTTTAAATTTTATATATGTAGTTATATAGGTTTTTAAGTTTTTTATTTATATTTTTCTCCGCCCAGCACCCTTGGTCCCGTAACTTTCTTTGGGGTGTTGGCAATACATTTTTCTTGTGTTTTGGGCACCCAGAAGGGGTTCTAAGCATATTTAAAGACTGTTCTAAACGCCCCCATGTGCTAATATGCAAATTTAACAGAAAGTAAATTTTTATCTACAAACGGAATTCATCTATGAAATTATAGGTGGCAGGTAAGTATTTTCCATATTAATCGCTTGAGTGATAGGTTATAAGCAACTCAGTCGAACCAGTTTCTGCAAACAAAATAACAAAAAAGGTTTTTCTTAAACAAATTTGTAATTATCTGTGAAGCTTATTGTGTTATTTTTTAAATTTAGTAATTATATAGCTTTTGCAATGTATCAAAACTAAAGATTCTAATTGAATGGAAAATTGGGTTATCAAGATTTAAAATATTTTAATGAAAATTCGCTACCATAACGCACTTAAAAATAGTTTTCAACACTTATTTACTATTGCTGTATCCATACTTTTTGAAAATGAAATAAATATAAACAATAGAAAATTTTGAAATAAAAATAAAAATAATTTAACCTAAACATCTGTTTATATAATTTTTTAAGTATTTTTAAGTAGAGATATATGTACTTTGTAATACCTACCTAGATATTATAAGTACTTACTGTATTAGTTTCTTGTAGGTATATATATTCTTAAGATAACTGGTTCACGTTCACAGCATTTATAAACTTTTTTTCTTCAAGTTTTGAGATGTTATTGTTGACTTTCATAGTTCCGTCATAATAGTTCTTTTTTTTTAATGAAATTTGGTAGGTAACAATTTTGGAGAATAGCGAATCTAGTGGCGTACTTATTCTTTCCATAACCCTTTTTTATAATTTTGACATGAAAATAGTTTTAGTAGGCCGTGATTGAATGGCATAGAAAACAATTTTCACAGGATCATTAGATTTGTTCATTCTCTATCTTTTAATATCTCGTTATAAATACAAGTTACAGGGGCGTTTCCATATGAGAAGGGTCACACAAATAAATCTCTCTGAAACGGTTAATAATTCTTCTTTTTTGATGAAATTGAGTATACATCTATTTTGAGGGATGCCAAATGCAGTGGCGTACTTATTTTTCCCATAAAAATGGGCCTAAACCTTTTTGATATTTTTTGACATAGAAAAAGTGCATTAGTAGGCCTTGGTCAGGTAACATAGAGAACAATTTTCACAGCATTAATCGCTTTTCATCTCATATTTTTTATGTTTTTTTTTTCATCATAATCGAATAATGAATACAAAAGGTACAGGGGTGTTTCCATTTAAAATGGGCCACACACTATATATATATATATATATATATATATATATATATATATATATATATATATATATATATATATATATATATATATATAGCTATAGATAGCAAATATGTCAGAAAAGTAGAAACATTTTATTGTGGAGTAAAACGGGCCATGTACATAAAATTGATACGTCCTAATATTTAAATTCCCTGTATAATTGAGAGTGTAAAATATTTTAGGTTAAATAAGGAATAGCATAACAGGTAAAAGAATGCAGAACAAGGATTTCTTTTTTTATGTAGTACATTTTAAGTTTACTAAGCAAAAGTCGTTGGAATACAATAGAACACAGAACAATAGTCTTGTTTTTATTTATAGAGTTTTAACAGAATATAATGATTTTTATTTTATCTTTAGACAGTAAGTAAATGTATAGTATTAGGTTAAAAATAAGTTTTTGTCAGTTACCAATTATAAGAAAAGACACGCTGTGTTAGTTAATAGGGGTAGTTTTTTTGTGTGTGGTTGTTTACAATGGGTGCAACGAACAAGAAGCTGGACAATGGGAAAATGCACGGCCTATGAACTTTGTTTTACCCAGGTACAACAAGAAAAGAGATTTTTTGTAACACATGTAGTCATTTAAAGAGACCGCGGCAGGACGATAGGACGATTCGTAATTGAACTGCGGGAAGTGAACCTTCATTCGCTGACGTACGGCGACACTGTAAATATAGAAGTTGAGAATTAAGCAAGAAGGCAATTGCCTCATAATAAAATCATATTTAGTTTGAAATGGGAACAATAAATATGAGTATATGGTACACGGTTTGTTCAGACCGTTTCAATAAAATAGAAAATAATTAGTAATCACAGGCAAGCTACAAAATCGAAACAGTAGATCAAATGGAAAGCAATTAGTACACATTAAATGGAAGAATCAATTAGACAGCATTCAGTAAGTCGTTTTATGAACTTTATTGCAGACTTTTTTCTATAGAGTGATTAGTTTTTTAGAATTTTTCAGTCCCATTAATGATTGTAATGTATCTTTAGCTCACTAAGGGGGATATTAGATAACGGTCGAATCACTAGCTCATAGTTAGTTAATTCATTGTTGTAAATAAATTTGATTTGTATTGATTTATCGACAATAAGCGATGACAAATTTGATATAACTATTTTTTTATGGAAATTTGTGAATTTAATCAACCAGAAATAAAACATACTAGATTGCACTTACATAATCTTCCTAATTTTGACCTCAAATCAAACAAATACTAGTTATATAATAAAGTAAGGCTATTTTTCACCGTCAATTAAAAGTAAACTCAAAACAACCCAATTTTATATATATATATATATATATATATATATATATATATATATATATATATATATATATATATATATATATATATATATATATATATATATATATATATATATATATATATATATATATTTAAATTTGCAAACACTCAGGAGTAATATAATTTATAAATAAGATATATCAAACAAAAATGCTAGCCCAAGCACAGAACCCTACCCATGAGATGAGAGAAAATTTTAAAGATACAGCAGTAAGAAAACAATGTTTGGCATAATTTAAGATCCATCTATGTTAGCGTTTTTAAATAAAGACGCAAATTGAATTCACATGCTCTACAATTAAAAGTGCTAGAACCAAAAATACCATAGCAATTAATATATATATATATATATATATATATATATATATATATATATATATATATATATATATTTATTTATTTATGATAACTCAAAAAATAATTAGCCAATTTGATGAGGTTTGGCAGACACCTTCATTTTGTAAGTGGCTTGAACAAGTTCGTTAGCCAGGAAAATCGGACCATGTTTTCGGGGAAAATTTTGGGTGTCCTTATGAAAAAAGTGTTATCTCTAAAACGAACAAAGCTATGGTATCCAAATTTGGTACCTTGGTTTATATTATAAAAGTTAAACTATATACCAAAATTTAGATCTCTAGGTTACAAGACAAAAAGTTATAAGCATTTATAACTTATACTGCCTTGACATTTTCTGGGATTGTAAGATTCATTGTGGCCATCACAAGAGACACATACTGGTTACGCTAATGACTTAATAGAACTGATCAGTTTGCTATACTCACCGTGGTTATTGAGTAAGTATTCTATTTGGATTTGGTGTAAAGTATAGTTTTTCCTAATCTTAATCTAATTATCAAATAGGTAATGTACAACTTTTTACATGTCTATGCATCTTTTAAAGTAATTTATGCCAAACTTAAATTTTGTTTACCTTTCTTAAAGTAGAATATTACTTTTTTTATTCTTTCACAAAGTTTAATTCTTCTACTGCAGTCTGCGGCAGAATCTGCGTCAAACCGTCTGCAGCTAATAATCAAAAACTCTTATAAATATCTAATTAAAAGACGTTGTAAAACTAGGTTTGAGTTCTTCGTTTTAAATTGCATGGAGTTGTAAATTCAACAGTTAGTTACAGACGTGTCAACGCTCTAGTCTGCAATATAATTATGCCACGAATTTAACCCAGAAGACGGATTTTGTCAGCCCGTTCACATTCAGCCCTGTCGTCAAATGCTCTAATCAAATCTTCCTAGTCTGTCTTCATTATACTATTTTATGACAACAACGTGTTTCTGATATAATTAGATAATTTGCTAACAATCGAGTTCGCACGATTCCAGCTGAACAAAATTAGCATTAATTTATTGTTTGATTTAATCTGTGGCATCAGCGCATGCAGAAGATGATGACACTTCATAGTGGGAAGCATTGTTGGTTGATATTCGCCTAGAGTTATTGAACATGCGTTAGAATGTGGTGTTTACTAGTCACATGACAAGACTTGCGGCAAGATATATACTATTTACATGAATGGATGTGAGTTACAAACTCAAAATCCCTATTAATAATACAAAATATAATTATATTAAGCTGACCGTTTTGGTAGATAAATGTCGAATTACAAACAAAAATGCGATATTACAGAGCAGAGATTCTGAAACTTCGGGAAGCGCCACCCTAAAGGGGCGTTATAAAAGGGAACGGCGGGCGCGTGCATATTGAAAAAAATGTTCGGGACGCAGTAAGTGCCTTATAAGGTAGTGAATTTTCACAAGAGCAATATATGATAGTGATTTAGCCTTATATTAAAAGTTATAAAACATAACTTTATTTACTTAAGAATAGTAAAAAATAAGGTAAAGAAAGGCAAGCAAAAACATGAGCTCTATCATAAATATTTTTACAGTAATTTGGATATAAAACTCAAACAAAGAAATTGATAAACACAAAATATACTCGAAAAATACACTAGAAAGCTGAGCGTAAAAAAATTCCGTGGTTCATGCATTGAGGGTGATTGTATGCATGCAGAAGGGGAAGAAGAGCCTCCAGGTCGAAGAAGGTTTCTGCCCCCTCACCCAAAAACACGGGGGGTTCTTCTTCCCCTAGTGCATGCATACAACTACCTGCAAAGCATAAAGCACAAGAACAATTTCTTAGGAGCAACCCCCAAGAAAGTTACTGGACCTGGGCGACTATGGATGTTGTGCGGGGTAGACAGGGTTTAAAGGAGGTATTGCTGCAAAATATGAAAAACGCATCTTTCAAAAATCCGATTCAATATTTTTTAGCATTTTCCGCTCATATTTCCTCCCCGCCTCGCACCCCTATTCATTCTGGGTCTCTTAACTTTCTTGCGGGTTGTTTGCAACAAACTTTCCTTATGGCTTGTGTATCCAAGGAGGGTTCTAAGCATGTTTCTGTAAATTTACCGAAATTACATCCCACATCCTCGCCTATAATGCGGTTTTCAGATAATATCGAATACAGCACTAAAGTAAATAAATGCAGTTGTTGTTTCACTCCTTTTTTATTTTTATATTACATATATAATCACAAGATAAATAAGTATAATTAAGGGTGGCCCTTAATTATCATCGGGGCTACACAAATTTAAAAGTAGAGAAGACATTTAGATCGTGTGTTAAGAGCCATAAGTTTGATTAAAAATCACTTGCACACAAACATTTATAAAATCTTAAAAACACAACTTTTTTAAGATATTATTCTAAATAAACCAATAGGAATACTGAACCTGGTTTTTGTCCAAGACTACACTGAACTACCAGGTCTTCATACTTGCAAAGAACATTGACGCCCGTGGTACCAAATTTAGCACAACGAACCTACTTAATATTGTCTTTCGCGTGGAGACAAACTATAAAAATGCCGATATGGTTGCTATTACTGCATAATGCATTAGTTATTTCCCCCGGTTATACAATAATAATAATGTCTAAGGGGTCCTGTCTTAATAAAGACAGACAAAATTGAAACAACAAAAATCCCAATAGATCCACGGTAACGTAGACAGGTAAAACACACACAACAAAGTCAATACATTCAAAACGTCCACGTCCACAAATAAGAAACACACAGGCCATTGCACAGGCAATAACGGGCCACACACAGGAGGAACTACAATTCCAAGGCCTGAGACTCGCAGTTTAGTTATTCGTCCGTGCTATAAAAACAATGTCTTAAAAGTCTGTTTTTACCGACCCGATGCATATTGAAGAGTTCAAGGAAGGACGAAACCGGTTTGTATCTCCTGCTATACATTCTCCGCAGGACTGACGTGATGGTGACTAGCGAGTTATGTAATTCAACGCTTGTCACGCTATTGGTCAGGGGAGTAGGGGAATAGTGCCTAAAATGACACACTCTGGTAAAACGACATACGTTAATTTCACGGAAAGTTCTCGCTAGATAAGCCTCCTGTCGCTAACTAGTGATACAAAATTGAGCTTTAATATGTGTGTTGAAGTTTCATTACGCTAGTCGTATTTTTATCCACTAAAGTGACAGTTTCGCATTTTTTTTTAATTGAAACTATTTCGAATCGATTGCTTAATATCAATCAAATCTAGGTGAGAGTGATTCCTATCTTATTGATTGCTTAATATATTGTTACTAACACAATTATCTCTATTATCTATTGAATTATTTGCTCAAACATATCAGGCTAAAATAACGTGGTATGAAGTACGAAGTTAAAATGACGTAGTATGCCGCTTTACGCTGAACAGTTAGTGCGGCACACTTGGGCTCACTAAAGCAAAAATATATTTCTAGAATGGTTGGCCGTAAAGCACCACTCAGAAACAATCTTGGGATGAAGAAAGTATGAGAAGAGCCTTGGATGCGACGAAAACTTGGGAAATGGGTTGGCTAAAAGCTTTCATGACTTTAAGCGTACCTCAAGCCACCTTATGGCGCCACGCAGGAAATAAAAATAAGAATACTACTTCAGGAAAATTTTAGGGCGATTCGTGACTACTTTGTAATGCTGGAAAGCATGTCTTTGGGAATTGCAAGAAATGACTTGTGCTGCTTGGCTTATCAATTTTCGGAATCAAGAAGGTTACTAAATCGCTTTTCCCATGAACATGAAAAGTCTGGACGTAGCAAGTGGCAGTGAATTTTCATAGAAATAATCTGGCATCAACATTTTTTTATTAAATGCTTATAACTTTTTTTTGTGACATAGAGATTTAGATTTTGGCATATATTTTACTTTGTATAATGTAAACCTAGGTACCAAATTTCGTTACCATAGCATTGTTATGTTCGGATATAGAAACATTTCCGAAAGAAAACCCAAAATTTTGCTAGTAAACCTGGTCCGATTCTCTTGGCTACTGAACTTATTCAAGCCACTTAAATAACTTGGTGATATATTTCCACTGACTCCTGCCACCTGCCTCTTGCAATGATCTTCCAGTTGTGAACCCTTTTTTCTTGCAAGCCTTGCCGAATTGCGTCAAGCCACCTTTTTCTTGGTCTGCCCTTCTTCTTTTTGCCTTCTGGAATTCACCAAGCACACTTCCACATGCGCCACGCAGGAAATAAAAATAAGAATATTATTTAAGGAAAATTTTAGGGCGATTCGTGACTACTTTTTAATGCTGGAAAGCATGTCTTTGGGAATTGCAAGAAATGACTTGTGCCGCTTGGCTTATCAATTTTCGGAATCAAGAAGGTTACTAAATCGCTTTTGCCATGAACTTAAAAAGTCTGGACGTAGCAAGTGGCAGTGAACTTTCATAGAAATAATCTGGCATCAACATTTTTTTTATTAAATGCTTATAACTTTTTTTTGGTGACATATAGATCTAGATTTTGGCATATAGTTTACTTTTTATAATGTAAACCTAGGTACCAAATTTGGTTACCATAGCTTTGTTATGTTCGGAGATAAAAAGGTTTCTGAAAGAAAACCCAAAATTTTGCCGGTAAACCTAGTCCGATATTCTTGGCTACCGAACTTATATATATATATATATATATATATATATATATATATATATATATATATATATATATATATATATATATATGTATGTATATATATATATATATATATATATATATATATATATATATATATATATATATATATATATATAGGTATAAGCATTGACAGGCCATTTAGGCCCATAGCTTGGTGATATATTTTCACTGCCTCCTGCCTCTTGTAATGATCTTCTAGTTGTGGACCCCTCTTTCTTGCAAGTCTTGCGGAACTGCATCAAGGTACCTTTTTCTTAGTCTGTCCTTCTTCCTTTTACCTTCTGGATTTTACCAAACACAATTCCGTATGCGTGCTTTAATTGCCGGGGACACTGGTGGTTTTCCATACATTTGATACACTTCCGCATTTGTACGCCTTTCCCATTGCCATCTATTTTCTTTTTGTCATTGTCCACGTTTTACATTCATATGTCAATGTTTGTTTTATCACGGTTTTATATACTCTAAGTTTTGTCGTGTGCGAGATGCTCTTCGATATCAGGAAGCCATTAACTCCTGCTGCACACTTGTTGGCTTTTTCTATCCTCAGGTTAACTTATACATCTTCATCATACCTGTTGTCTATTAACACACCTAAGGACACCAAATTTCCAACCTTTTCAAAGTTCAACACACTCTTTCCTTCCATTTTCACACAGGTCCACTATTAGTCTCCTTAGTTATTTATATACCATGTACTTGGTCTTGTCTTTATTTATTTGACGCCCTACACTGTCTGATACTTCCACCAAATGTCTAATGATGTTTTCTAGTTTTCTTTTATTTCTGGTCATTAACAAGATATCGTCCACGTAAGCGAGGCACTGATTACCACTGTCAAAGAGGATTCCGCTTCTATTTATGCCACTCTCTCTTAATATTTTCTTCAGGACCATATTAGATAATAATATGGCAGAGCGGAACGCTCTGCCTTACTCCTCTTCTCACCTCAAACTCGTCTGACAGCTTGCCACACCCTGACTGCACATGTAATGTTACATAGTGCAATAATTACTAGTTTAACTATACTCTCGGATATTTTAGCTCCTTAAGTATTTCATAAGTTTGCGGCCTTAAAATCGATAAACATTATGTGTGCTGGAATCTCATATGCACAACAACCTATTAAAATTTGCTTAAACAGGTATATCGATCAATTCTCAACCTATTTTTTCCAAAACTATCCGGATATTCCCCTAGCCAATGCTCCACATACTTCTCAAGCATTTTAAAATTAATGTTGCCACAATTTTGTAGGCTACATCTGGTAAAGCTATCTATCTTTAGTTGTTTGTTTTTTTTTTGTTTCTTTAACGTCGGCATATTTCGGCGACTATGGCCAATCACCGACCCCAGGGAGCAGTTTCACCTCACTATCCTGGAAATTTTGCCGAACCCCCGCCTTTTTGTAAGGAGGGTAGGGATCTTTAACGTGCCCAACATCGCATGGACACGGGACCGACGTCTTTACGCCCCCTTCGAAGGGCGGAACGTGCATACATCGAACTTGCTCAAATACAATGCCAGAACCTCGGTTGATGTTAACTTTACAGTTTGTACAGAAAAAGTGAAAGGAGTACCCTGGGATCGAACCCAGTAGCCTTCGGTTCAGAGGCACACGTTCTTACCCCTGAACCACCGAAGTTCTATCTTTAGTTGTTACATTCCTTTATATATCCCTTCTTAAATATAGTTACCATGATGGTCCTTTTCAATTTTTGTGGCATTTCTTTTGTGTTCCAAATTTCCTTTACTAGTTCGTACATCATATTAACTAAAACAGTTCCTCCATATTTTAAATTTCCAGCCGTGATGCCATTTTTACTTGGACTCTTGTTGTTTTTCATTGTTTGTAAAATTTATTCTATTTCTCGCTTCATTGGGTATTCTGTAACTTCTTTCTCTTCAGATAATTCTTGATGACATTTTTTATTATTTTTTCCTCATCTCTAGCTTTTAAAATTTCCGCGAAATATTCTTTTTATCTTCTGCATATGTCTATTTCGTTCCCTATCAATTTTCCCTCTTTATCTTTAAAAAAACACGGCTCTAGTTTGTTGAACTCTTTTTATATTTTTTACGTCTTTGTAGAACATGCGTGTTTTAGTTTTGCTGTATTTACATACATATAGGTCTTTTATTTCGTCTTCCAGAAATTATCGTCTCTAAGTTCTCCACATATGTTTGGTTCTCTTTCTTTGTTCATTATACTTTTTTTTAGCTTTCCTGTGTTTGCGTCTGAAGCATTTGTTGTCTTCACATTGCTTTGTGTCAATTCTGGTAGGGTTAGTGAAAACTGTAGAAAGTCACTTGTATTTCCTGAAATATCCGTTATTGAAATGAAATGTTCCAACAAAACTTTTACGACATAAATCACCAAGTTAGTTATTGAAAAAACGTGATATTATTTGTGGCTGTCAATTGCAAACATTACTTGTTGTCAGTCATTTGCAGTGCAGAACTTGCTCCTGTCCTGACTTGTCTGTTTCAGACATCTTACAATATAGAGGCATATTCCCTAGTAACTGGAAAATTGCTCGAGTACAACCCGTCCCCAAGAAAGGATCCAAAGCGCTTCCTAGCAACTATAGGCCTATTTTTCCCCTTTCAGTCGTCTCTAAAGTGATGGAAAAGTATATAAACGCCGAATTACTAAAATTTCTTGACGAACACAGTCTAATCCACGACAGGCAGTATGGATTCCGTCATCGCAGATCAACTGCCGACCTCCTTTCCTTTGTTAGCCATTCTTGGAACAAGTCTATGGAACTACACGGTGAATCCCAGATTGTCGCTCTAGACATATCCAAAGCATTCGACCAGGTCTGGCACGCAGCGCTGCTTGATAAACTACCGGCCTATGGCCTACCACCAAAACTCTGTACGTGGACAGAAAATTTCCTCTCCAACCGGAGCATTTCTGTTGTCGTGAATGGCCATTCCTCTAAACTGTATCCAATTATTGCAGGAGTTCCTCAAGGTTCAGCTTTAGCCCCTACATTGTTTCTTCTCCACATCAATGACCTTATCTCTAGCACATCCAACACAGCTCACAGTTACGCGGACGACAGTACCCTCCACTCAAATATACAATATTCTAAGCCTGTCTCTTTAGCCCAATTAGATGAGGATCGCAGACTCATGGAGGGTTCTGTCTCTGTGGATCTCCAAATAATATTAGACTGGGGAAGTAGAAATATTGTACAATTCAACCCCACCAAATCACAGTCTTGCCTTCTTTCTCATGAGAGATACACCAGCCCTAGACTCATCACAATAAACAACCAAGTTATTCAAAGTAATGAGTCTTTTTCACTTGTTGGCATTTCTGTGGATCGAAATCTCAATAGGGACCAACATGTCACATCCATTGCAGAAGCGGCTGCTAAGAAATTAGGTTTCCCCTTCCGGGCTCGCAAATACTTTTCACCAGCTAATCTCTATACCTCATATAATTCACAAATAAGACCAAACCTCGAAAACTGCTCCCATATCTGGCGTGCTGGTGCCGCTTCTACACTCACTATCCTGGACTTCATTCAGAAGGGAGCTATACGTCTCATCGGTGACCATACCTTCACCCAAGGGCTGCCATTCCTTGCCCACCAAAGTGCCGTTGGTGACCTCTCTCTCTCTCTCTCTTTTACAGATATCTGCACGGGCACTGATCAGAGGAGCTTTCTTCCATAGTTCCTCCACCTGCTGCCACCAACAGATCTACCAGGGGAATAAAGCGAATGCACCCTTTTACTGTCCAGGTCACCACATCTTGTTATGCCCGCTCTTTTGTCCCGAGGACTTACAAGTTGTGAAATTCCTTGCCGGCACATGTTTTTCCTTCTCCCCGAACCTCCAAACCTTCAAGTCCAGAATTAACAAGTTGCCTCTTTCCTCCTGGTCGACACCCACGGTACGATAGTATTTAGGCTGTAAGCCCCCGTGGTGTGTTGTTGAAAAAAAAGTTGGTAATAACTCAGAAAGCTTCACAACATAAAATTGAGAACCTCTATAATTAATAATAGATTATTATTGTCAAAATTGAGCGAAAAGCCGGGATTTGAAATATTAATGATCGGTAGGAAAGTTTGAAAGTGTTGAATGTTTTCATTTAACAACGTATATTTGAAACAATTCCTACAACATTAATAAATAGATAAACGGACAAGCTTTACATAACCAGTAGTACAAGTTCGGATAAAGCATGTGCATTATGCTAACGCATTTTCAAAAGAGTTTGTTTCAAATATTATTAACTTCATTTTGTTTAAACCTAGAAAGATTGATTTTGGTACATAACAAACATCTTTATAAACACTACATGTGTTGAAAGTTTTATCAAACGAACTCTATTATTGTTAGAGGTATAATTTTTAGTTAGAAATTATTTTTAGGATTTTCGTGGACTGAAAAATTGCAACAAGTTTAGGTTCTTAATATCCTGGCTATTCCTCATATAACAAACTACTTAATGCAATGACTTGCTCAATTTTTCTTATATATCTTTCTCAATTCACGTTTATTTGTGAGAAAAGGCTTTTGTCAATGGTATGCTTGCTTCTCCACGACCCTCCTGTTCAGTGGGTATCCATCATTTTATTTAACTAGGTATAATAAAACCAAATAATTTATAAATTATTAAGGCATTGAGTGTAGTTTGAATGTCACGTAGAGACTTTCACAATATATAAAGTGCATATCGTACCATCAATGTTCCTGCATTCTATTCAACAGAAAGCTATTCAGGTAAAACTGAAAAGAGCCGTATTCCGCATCACATGTTAATTGAACAGCAAAGCCATATAATTGCGAAAACGCCTCTATCCTTAGCCTGCAAATAGAGGGTAGAAATAGCAACGTAGCCGCTGGGTGTGTATGCTTTTAATAGGTCGTAAAACATGGCTAGAATATACAGACAGAACTTTTCATTATATTGTGCTGTTTTAAGTGGAACTACTTTTTCGTTTTAAGAGCAAATCTACTTACAGTGTTAACGAATCTCCCGGAATATTTTTTAATTCAGTTAAAGGGCTTAATGTAACTTTTTTTTATAAAAGTGAGCGTCTAAATAAAAAACTAGTAGAATTGCTTTTCCTCTGAGATATCTATCTATGTTTTGTCAAAGTCTATTGCGACGAGATCAGTAGTTTTGCAAGTTGTTTTAACCCAGCGCAAACCAGGATCCCTAGAATCCATATAAGAATAGTGGTAATGAATACTGATATTTATTTATCATTCAATTACATACAACGTATCTTATATAAATTCCTCAACTTGTGGTTGTAAAGGACACGGTTTAAAAAGTAGCACGTTAAAACACATGTATAAATATTATTGACCTAACTGTCCGTCGAGTCTTGCAGCTCTAGCGACCTAAAAGCATTGATTCTTTTCACCAATTTTCCTGCTTCTCATAAAACATTCTCCAACATTTATAAAGCTCTTCATTTTCTAGTTTTCATTAACTGATGAAATACTGTTTTTCTAGTCTCAGCTTTTAGCGAATTTAATTTGGGATTGCGGAGATGAGGCGATCCTTGCTTTTGACTTTTGGAAAACATTTTTCACATGAGCACGAACTAAGCCTCATAGAACCGATATCCAGGATCGGTTTCAAATTTATAACGAACATTATGTTTTGACAATACGAGAAATTAAAAGTGTAACATACCAAAATGCATTTAGTAGGTTATTGTAACTCATAAGATAAAATTTCATCTTCTCCCCCATAACGGTAAATAATGACTTCTGTTCTGTCAACTCAAAAATTATTTTGCCCAGTTTTGTTTGTAGCGATAATCATTTGTGATGAAATTGAGATAGTGCCGCAAAACAACGAGTTTTTAAATAATGACATGAGAATAATGATCTGTGTTTTTGCGCTAAAAAATTACAATCCTTGCTTCAGCTCGAAGATAGTCAGAATTATATCCCAACTGAAAATAACCAAATCGCGAAACATTATCTTTCCACTCGAAATGTAATAACAGCGCTCCAAAAAGTATTTTGGTTTAGCAGGCAAATGAAGTTTTGGTTATAGTGAAGAAACTCCAGGTATTCGCCTTTTAAGTACTTGGCTTTGGACGCATTTTTGCTTGGCCACAAGTCCGGATTTCAATTCCATTGATTATTCTATTTGGTCTCGCATGAACAAGTTTACAAAAAAACCTATTGGTTCGCGTGCAGAGTTGTGGCGCAAAAAACAAATTGTTGCCAACGAAGCCAGAGGCAATTCCAAAATTTTGCTTCAAACTCTCAAACTCAGAGGTTTCTCACAAAACGCTATGTATAGTGTACTAGTGTCAATAGTGGACACTTTGAACAGTTACTTTAAATTATTATAACGTGAGACGGTTCTAAACCGCACAGTGCGTTTAGTGAATTTTATTTTTAAAAAATCACTAATGAGGATATCGGACTTTTGTATTTTGCAAAAATTCCTTCAAATGAGCGATATTCAGGACCCCTGGAACCCAAATTCGACGTCGGTTTCAGACTTTATATGTTATATATATATATATATATATATATATATATATATATATATATATATATATATATATATATATATATATATATATATATATATATGTTTATATATTTATGTGTCACACCGATAACTTAAAAAATAATGGACCGATTTTGATAAATCTTCGTATCTTGGTGAGTACCTTCCTTTCGCAAGTGGATTGGATAAGTTCGTTAATTTTGAGTTTTCTTTCGGAAAATTTTTATATCTCCGGAAATAACAAAGTTAGGACCACCATATTCATTACGAGGGTTTATGTCATAAAAAGAAAACAACGCACCAAAATTTGAATCTCTATCTTATAATAAAAAAAACTTATAAGCATTTTAGTTTTTCTTCTTAAAACGTCAAAAAAAGTCGCGATTCGGAACGTCAAAATTGATATGTTCTAGATAGAGTACCTTAGTGAATACAGCTATGCAGCATAAATGTCCTAAGAAGATAAAAAAGCCTTAAGTTTTAGCTACAAACTTCATTGTTATTTATTTTATTAAATTATTTGTAGAAAATTAATTTAAAATATACCCTTTATGTGACGCTTTTATAGTAGTTTCAGTTTTGTATTTAATTCTAATAACGAATCAGTTTACGCTTATTATTTAGCGTTTTTTTTTCAATTGGACAAAGTAGAAGTTTTTTATAGAGAAACGGTGTTGGTAAGTAGTTTCTCCTTTCTATGGACTTCTGTAAGGTGAGTTTTTTACAGTTTGCATTTCTAGCTCGGTTGTAGCATGTTTACCTTGCACAGAACCTCAAATTTAATTTAGCTCTCTTAACTGTATTGTGGAGTTGAGATCACAGCATTTCTCCGATGGTTAATGCATTGAGGGGTTCCTCTAAGCATGTTTCTGATTTTTTTTCCCAAAAAACAAACAATACGCTAATCTGCTAATTTACCTATAAATGTTATTAATATTAAAAAAAAATGGAAACAACGCTTGTGCCTCGAATAAAGTTCGCTTCGTCATATTAACTTTAAAAGAAATTTCCTTCTCCCGTTTCGCATCCGTTCAACACATTGGGGACAGAAAATATAGGAATTTACTTAAAATTGTCATTTATAGTTGAAGAAAAATAAAACTTGTTCTAGGTATGCAACGGAAAATTCACACAAAATAGAATAATTTCTAAATTCTAAAACCCACTGCGACCATATAATGAAACAACGTTAAATGAGATGAAAACCACTTCAGGTTAAGGGATCGAAGAATGTTTAAACAGTAAAATAAGCTTTCGTACTCTAAAAAGAAACAATATTCTTATAGAGCGTAATACAATAGTGCATAATAGTCCACGGCAACAGTACATGTCATATTCAACTGACAAATTATTTTCATAAATGATCAGATCTACTAAATGACATGTAAACAAGTATTTTGTTTTGTGACATTTGTAATACAAATGTAGGCATGCTCTTCTTCTTACATTCATGTTTATTTTAGGCCATCACAATTTTACTCATAGAGTTGGATACAATTTTAGTGACTTTTAAATTTAGAAAATATTTCTTCAAATGAGCGCGAACTATGCCCCATACAACCCATATCGAGGTTAGTTTCAGTTTTTATCTGTTTGCATATATACAGGGTGACGTATTTCGAGGGTAAAGTTCAATATATCCATTATTATATAAGATATGAGAAAACAAAATTATGTTAATTATACGATGTCTGGAGCTGCATTTTATAAAATTATTTTTACAATCTCAGGTGGCCCATAACTCGCTCGTCATGCAATTTTTTTTTCCTAATCGAACACGCCTTATATTATTGCAATTTTTGCATTTTCCATCGCAAGATAATGTATGTTTGTAAGAAAATAAATTGGGGGCTCAGAAAGTGAGTTATGGTAGTGATTTTTCATAAAATGTTTCTTTTGATAGCTTAATTTATTATTAACCTAAGGTACGTGGGCCAGGAAAACAGTTTTTTGACCATATTTTCAGGTTATTTTCGGAAGATTCTTTTTCACTTGCAAACAATAAAGTTATTTTGATGAAATATGGTACATTGTTTCTCCTATATATAGGTTATACAGGTAACCAAATTTGATGCAAGCTTTCTTAAAAAAATCTTTCCTATTAAAACATTTTTATGCAAATTCACTACAATAACGCCCTTGCTGCGTCCAGACTTTTTTTAATTTGAAAAGTCAAAAACATAGCTAACACATGGGTATATTTCTCACTTGGGAATAATGTCATTATTATTGTACATAAATTAAATAAACATATTGTTTATTATGAACACCTGTAAAACCTCATTGTTTTGAATTACACTTTCGCAATTTTTGTATAGTAATGTTTACTAAAAATCAACAACAACTCCTGTAAATCCATTAATATAACTCAACCTAATTCCAATTAAGTAAACAATTTAATTTGAGGTTTTATTTACATTAATAATGTTTCCTTCTCATATTTCTTATATCCTTACTTTTAAATTTGTTATCTTGGAAACAAAGGAAGTTTTAAAAGTAAATTTTATTGGAAATTGAGAAGATGAGTGTAAGGTCTTGAATAGAAAGGTTGCATTACGTACAGCGTTTGTGCTGAATTTCGTCCAGTTCTTATATAGATATTTGTACCTCAAGGTTAAATATACCACGTCAGTGGGATTAAACTATCCATTTCTTACTTCATATAATCAGAAACTCCTGGAAATATATACATAGGATAATTGTAGTTTCCATAATTCTGAATAAACTGTGTTTATTCATACGTTTCCAAATATTAGGTTTTAAATCTTCTTTTAGGGTTTTTTCTGGCTGGGGATTTAATTTTCTGTATTTTATTTTTATGGACTGGTATTTAACTTGTAGATATACTGGTAATTGGTTAAGTAAAATGAATTAACCTGTAATATCGACGGAAATTTCCACAGACTGGTAAGTTAGTGGGATACTTTAATGCCCCGGTCTCGTCTGTTATTGTTGTGTTATTTGGAGTTGGCGTGACAACATACTACTTGGTTCCGCAACTAGGTGGCGGCACGTTGCTGCGTGTTTCACCACTCGCTTAGTGTTGAGAGGCTGGCTACCATAGCCGTTTTACTGTGTAGGTGTATTTTCGCTACAATTAGTACGCCGTACTGAAGAGCTCTAATCAGAGCGAAACCAGTCTACGGTTCTAATTGTAGCCAATTGTATACATCTGGCCTTACATACTTTGTCCCTATATTAGGGTAGAAATGGACCAGTGCTGACAATTTACTAAATTGTTAGTTGGTTGTATACAGTCTCCATTTTTTTACATTTTGTGTTAATTGCAGCTGGCTTACAACATACTACTTGGTTCCGCAACTAGGTGGTGGTAGGTTGCTTCGTGTCTCACCACTCGCTTAGTGTTGGGAGGCTGGCTACCATAGCCGTTTTACTTTATAGGCGTATTTTCTCTGCAATTAGTATGCCGTACTGAACAGCTCTAATTAGAGCAAAACCGGTCAACGGTTCTAATTGTGGCGAGAATACATCTAGCCTTACATACTTTGTCCCTATATTAGGGTAGAAATGGGCCAGGGCTGACAATTTACTAAATTATTAGTTGGTTGTGTACAGTCTCTATTTTTTAACACTTTGTGTTATTTGGAGCTGGCGTGACAACATACTACTTGGTTCCGCAACCAGGTGGCGGCACGTTGCTTCGTGTGTCACCACTCACTTAATATATCTATATAACTGTATAGAATTAGATTGTACTTACACTGTACTCAAATCATGTAACATGACTGGATCAGTTAAGCACAATATTTTACATTACAACTCTGTAACTCTGATAAGATTGATTACTAATTAACTGTTAACTTAAAATACACCGTTCTCTACAAAATAGAGGAGCGGCCTAGGTCGAAATTTTTCAACCTCCAATTATGTATAATGTTTCTTACATACAGACCCAATAATGAAACAAGTACCCTTAGTAACACCTTGTATGTACGATATGTATTAGGCTTATGTGTTTAATGATCTGACTTACTTTAATGTGGATCTGATAAATCTTAATTAAGTTAATTGCATTTTATGACAAAACTCCTCCACATGAAGACTCTTCAAGTTTCAGAAAACTATCCGGATTTTTAGTCCGGATACTAAGTTCTACATTCAGCAGTTTGCAAAAAAGAGAAGTTAAAGTTCACGTGGAACCGGGCTTTGCTTCGATTACGGCACACAGCATAGTAAACGCGTGGAAGGCTACTTTAATTCCAACCGGAACTTTTTCATTTCTTCATATTTACGTTACGTTTAGCGTGATTAAATAATTATAAAAGTATAGTATACGCACAAGACCAAAATATATTTTATGGGTAACAAAATATATCGCATGCTGCAAATAAAATTGAAGTCTTTTTGGCGCCAAAAGGTCAAGAAATGCCAAAAAAATTAGGTTAACATTATTTTATTATTTTATCATTTCTTCTTAAAACGTCAAAGTGGCGATTTGAAACGCCAAAAACTGGCAAGTTTTTGACACGAACCTCTAGTGAATACGTGTTATGTAGAAGAAATATCGTAAGACGTGTGTTTCACAAAGTTGTAGCTTCAACTGTCATTGTCCCATAATTAATCTATGCTGTGGTTTATTAGTCTATAATTTTTAGCTAATTTTCGTAGAAAATTTATAATTGTAAATAGATCACTTAAAATGGGTGCGAACTTGCCCCCCCAGAACATATATCCGGGGTCAGTTTCAGCTTTTATTTGTTTACATATACATAGTTGGCGCAGTTATTTTAATCGTTTTTCAACTTTTTATATTTTATCTAAGAACCTCGGCAGTTCAGGGGTAAGAACGTATACCTCTAAACCGAAGGGTACTGGGTTCGATCCCAGGGTACTACTTTCACTTTTTAAGTACAAACTGTAAAATTAACATCAACCGAGGTTCTTGCATTGTATTTGAGCAAGTTGAATGTCTGCACGTTCCGCCCTTCGAAGGGGGCGTAAAACCGTAGGTCCCGTGTCCATGGGATGTTGGACACGTTAAAGATCCCTTCCCTCCTTACAGAAAGGCAGGGGTTCGGCAAAATTTCCAGGGTAGTGAGGTGAAACTTCTCCCTGGCGTCGGTGATTGGTCATAGTCTCGGAAATAGGCCGCCGTTAAAGAAACAAAACACACACGCATTTTATATAATTCTTTCGATAACCGATCAGATTATGTGATTATTTAGGAATTTTTTGAAGACAAATATTACATATGTTAAACAACTATGGTACTAAAATAGATAAGAAATGGTTCAATTGATAGCACACAAAGTGTGTGTGTGTGCGTGCGTGCGCACGCGGGATCGTATGTGTGTGTTTGTGTGTATGAACTTGCATCATGTAATGCCTTAGAAGCTAGACGGCTTTATGAGGAAAAATTTCCAAATCCAAGAAATAGTGACAGGAAAAGTTTGGAAAGAGTAGATCATTGTTTAAGAGAAACGGGGAATAATTACAATTTGCTTGTTAATTGCATTATCGTATTTTTTGAGTGGATAATAGAATCAACATATTGTAGATAATTTTAGAAACGTTTGCCAAACCTAACCTCAATTGTGGAAATCAAATCAATCGCCGTGAGGTTGCTGAAAAATATATATTAAATGCCCTAGAAACAGATCCTTTAACAAGTGTCCGGAAATTGGATGCTCAGTTTAATTTTCCAGAATCTACGGTTTTTAGAATCTTTATATATCCTTATCACCTGCAAAAGGTCCATACACTTCTTCCTGATGACTTTTCTCGACGGATGGAATATTCGAACTAGGTTTTATATAGACACATGAACGATGCAATTTTCATCGGTTCAGTTCTCTTTACGAATGTAGCTGAATTTAGTAAAGTTGGAATCATAAACTGCCATAATCTGCATCTATGGGCAGAAAAAAAAATTCACATGCTTCAACTGTGACGCACCCTCAGCACCAGTTTGAACCCATCGAAACGATTTTAAATTTACGTCTTCTCCTCACTCATATTTAAAAATCGAGTAGATTCAGGGAAATTACTATGAGCTATACTTAACCCAATAACGTTCCGAATATACATTAATGGGGGCCCCCTACAAACTACTTCCACGTCGTGCCTTCTGGATAAGTAGTTTGGTCTCACTTGAGGCCGGAATCATAGGGCTATATTTCATTGGACCATTTGAAGTGCCAGGAAGCGCAACTGAAGAAGTTTATTTGAAATTTCTACAGAACTACTTGCCACAACTTTTAGACAACCTATCTTTGACAACAAGACATGGTATGTGGTTCATGCATGATGAATTACCACTCCAGTTTAGTCTAGCGGTTCGAAAACATTTAAACATGCATTAAAAAAATCATTGGATAGAAGAGAAGGTCCAGTGGCTTGGCCTCCTCGATCACCTGATTTAAGGACACCAGATTTTTATCTTTTGGGATATTTAAAAACTTTAGTCTATGCCAATCCAGTTGACATTAGGGAAAGCTTATTATAACAAAACTACTTACCACAAGTTTTAGGCAACCTAGCTTTGACAACAAGACATGGTATGTGGTTCATGCATGATGGGACACCACTACATTTTAGTCTAGCAGTTCGAAAACACTTAAACATGCACTTAAAAAATCATTGTATAGGAAAAGAAGGTCCAGTGACTTGGCCTCCTCAATCACCTGATTTAAAGACATCAGATTTTTTTTCTTTTGGGATATTTAAAAACTTTAGTCTATGCCAATCTAGTTGACACCAGGGAAAGCTTATTAAAAAGAATTAATTTTCATTGTCGCGAAATAAGGACCAATGTTAAAGCATTGTGGAGGATCCAACAAACTTCAGTTTAGGAAATGCATAACGTTAGAAGGAACTCATGTCAAACCTATATACAAAATTATGTAATAAAAATCATATTAAACAATTTTTTTTTTCGAAAACAGTTCATTTTATCAATCTCAACAAAGAGTACATTCTTTTAGTTCAAGGCTCAAGATGTCTAAAAATATAATTTTTGTACCTTAATTCTAAAAGATGTAAGATAATGACATTGCTGTGCTAAAGCTAATTCGTCCCTGGCAAACCACATAAGCCAAATTATTTTCATGGGTTCTTTTAAATGAGTTTTATCTATTGTCCATCGCATTAAAAAATCATTAGATTACATTGGTGTTCTATCCGAATCTGGAGTATGGTCCATATATACTGGGACACCTGTATACGGAGTCATGCACGCGGTGAGTTTATTCTATTATTTCTCAAACTATATACAATTAAGGAATGAAAATTTCCACGTTTCGGTTTTCGAAGATATCAGATCAGATAGTGATAGTTTACCAACCGGCCGATTTCCGGTCATCCGGCATTTTTCGCCGATTTTTAACTTAGCTCTAACCAATATTTGCTATAACAAAATATAATAGTTTCAGAGATAATTCAATTTGTTTTTTAATTTTCTAAAAAAAAAAATCTGTTTTGAACGTATGTCTAGAAAAATATTGGGTAACTTAAAACAAGAGCTTCTCCGGCATACAGAATTGTCTCAGATGCAAGTGAAATGGGTAAATATATCAGATATGTCTGACAAATATACCGTGGTCATTTAAATATGCCATAATTATGTTTTTTATGTAAGAATCACTATTAACTCCAGAATTATCAAATTTTAGGTATGGGAAATGCTAACATAGTTTGAAGGGCAAATATAAATTGCATTTGTTGAATACATACTATACAGGATGTTTTATTTTAAATAAGCGAGTTCTCATATTCTAAAATTCTCGAAATATGGAACCAATTTTCAGAACACCCTGTATACAAAGCTCACTTAAGCTAACACGCTATGCAAACTTGATATTTCTCTGATGTATAGTATGAAAATTCTCCTTTAAAATCATATACATGACGAGTTAGTATGTCATAGGGTATCTTCGAAAACAGAGATGTGCAGACTTTCAGTGCTCAATTTATGTAGTTTGGTAAATAGTCTATTAGGTCACTCACAATATATATATATATATATATATATATATATATATATATATATATATATATATATATATATATATATATATATATATTCTGTGAATGACTATCTTGGCAGGTGTATAAATAGCTTGTAGAGGTTCATTGACTAGTAAATTCGCACCAGTTTTCGCATTTTATAAAACAATAAACCTATTTAGATAAAATATGGTACATTTTTTCTATTTTATATAGGTTACACTGTTGACCAAATTGTATGCCTTTTATTAAAGAAAATACACGATTGCCAAGTACACTTGGAGACCCAGATCACCACGACACATCCTTTTAAAGACCTGACGACCGTTTCACTAACAAGGTTAGCGTCATCAAAGGATGAAAAAGAAAGAAGCATCATCAGATGATGAAAAATGCTTTCTCTTTCACCCTCTGATGACGCTAACCTTGTTGGTGAAACGATCTTCAGGTCTTTAAAAACACGTGTGTGGTCATTTGGGTTCTCTAAGTGTGCATATCAGTGGTCATCACACGTTACAATCATCACTTAGACATGTTTGCCATAATTATTTTTTTCTGATGATTCACTTCCACAATGCACTTGCTGCGTCCAGACTTTTTCATCTATTAATGAATGGTTACATTTCCTGTACAAAAAGAAAGATGTGTCCGCGATACGCCAGGGCAAATGTCTGCACAGTGAACGTGCTCAGGGCACCTAGACATGCGACGTCATAGTTTAAACATTTTACGTCCGTAGCTCAGTCAATAAAATTCATTGTCCTCTCTTTCCTTCTCTCTTTATTTCGTTTGCTTCCGAATTGAGCTTTAAAAGTAAACTTCCAGAATGGCTGCATTATTTCGTTAAATTTCTAATGAAACTTAAAGCTTCTGTTTTACTACCGCCTGTTGTGTACTTACTTTATTATGATTTTAATGGAATTAAAATTATACTTTAGCTCACGCTGGAGAGAGATCTTATCCACACCTACACAGAAAACCGAAACAGGGTTAATTTCGTCAAATTTGCTTTAAATTGCTACAGGCAGATTGTCTCACACTTTGCGTCTATATCGGAAAAGCATACTGAGCTAAATTAATAAATAACACTTATACAATCTGTACAAACCCAAATACGCATGTGGTTATGAGAGCGATCGTTTTTAGTAAATTTTTATTAAAAAAAAAAAACACTAATAGAGAGGTATCTATGGTGAGACTTTACAAAAAAAATTTAAAATGAGCGCGAACTAGGACCCCTAGAGCCCATATCCGGGATCAGTTTTAATTTTTATATCTTTATATATATATATATATATATATATATATATATATATATATATATATATATATATATATATATATATATATATATATATATATATCTAGGTGTTTCTAAATTGATGCGAAAAATTTTACAAATTTTTATGGAGAAAAATAAGGGGTGTCTTTTCTATAAAGTTTTTCTTAAAACCCCTTCTCCTCCAAGTTACAGCCCTTTGAAATTTTGGCAACAAAAAGTTTTCATTAAATTTCTCCGTTATGGAATAATTTAAGAAAACAAAATTGTGCAGATGCATAAGGCTAACAAAATGACAGTTTGAAAAGGATTTTATAACCCTATAATGTTATCACAAGAGGGTGAAAAAACCTACCCTTACATTATTTTTTATCTGTACTTTTTATTGTGTATACCGTTTTCTATTAAAAGAAATGATTCAGAAAGAAGCATTCATTTAGCAACCTTTTTATATCTTGACATTTTCTCACAAAATTGTTAGTTTCATCACAAAAACATAAAATAACTCTGTAAATTCATGTGACATCGATCTGAGTATATTTTATTTTTTTGTGATAAAACTAACAATTTTATGAGAAAATGTTAAGTCATAAAAAAGTTTCTAAATGATCTCTTCTTTCTAAATCATTTTTCTTTAATAGAAAACGATACACTCAAAAAAGTACTGATAAAAAATATTGTAAGGGTAGTTTTTTTCACCCTCTTGAGATAACATTATAGGGTTATAAAATCCTATTAAAACTGTCATGTTGTTAGCCTTATGCATCTGCAAAATTTCGTTTTTTAAATTTATTCCATAATTGAGACATTTAACTTTTTTTTGCCAAAATTTCAAAGGGCTGTAACTTAGAGGAGAAGGGGTTTCTAGAAAAACTTTATAAACAAGACACCCCTTATTTTTCTCCAAAGAATCACCCTGTGAAATTTTTCGCATCAATTCAGAAACACCCTGTGTATATATATATATATATATATATATATATATATATATATATATATATATATATATATATATATATATATATATATATATATATATATATATATATATATATATATATATATATATATATATATATATATATATATACATACATGTATCCAACCGACAACTAAAAAAATAATTAACCGATTTTGATGAAACTCGACAAGTGCCATTCTTTTATTAATGGATTGGATGAGTTCGTTAGCCAGAAAAATTGGACAAGGTTTTCCCGGAAAATTTTGAGTTTTCTTTCTACAGAATTTTTGTTCTACAAAAATTACAAAGCTGTTCTAATGAAATTTTTTGGATATGTTGTCTTGGGTAAGGCGTTATTAGGTAACTAAACTAAACTTTCTACGTTTATAGTGAATTGAGTTATTCAAATTTTGAATTTTTTTTGAAAAAAAAATTTTCTCCGAAAATTAGATTTTTTTTAAATGAAATTTGGCGAATATAGTTACTTGGGAAACGTCTTATTAAATACCAAAATTCAAATTTGTAAGTTTATTGAAAGTTAAGTTATTCAAATTTGAAGCATTTAATAGAAATTCACTAACATAACGCACCTGCTGCGTCCCGAACTTTTTTTAGTTTGGTTCGGAGTAAAACAGCGACAAGCAGCCACGATGGTCCAATGGTAAAAACTTGTGTTTCTGAAACCAAAGTTTTGGATTTGATTACCAGCATGATTTCCTTTTCACTTTATACCGTAAAATTTAAAATAGACTTAGATTGTGGCACTGTGTTTGAGCAAGGTATACGTCTGCTCGTTACGCCCTTTGAAGGAGGCGTAAGGTCGTCGATATCGTGTTCAAGCGATGTTGGCCACATTAAAAATCCCTTTGCAGAAAGGAAAGAGTTTGGAAAACTTTTCAGGGTAGTGAGGTGAAACTGCTTCCTGGCATCAGTGATTGGCTATAGTCGCGGAAATAAACCGAGGTTAAAAGAACAGCATACAGTAACAAAACTAGACTTTAGATTGAGTTATTTGCAAGCACAAGCAAAACCTTATTTGAAAGACGGTGTATAATTATGTGTGTGTGTGTTTTTTGTTTCTTTAACGTCGGCCTATTTCCGCGACTATGGCCAATCACCGACGCCAGGGAGAGCTCTCACCTCACTATCCTGGAAATTTTGCCGAACCCCTGCCTTTCTGTAAGGAGGGTAGGGATCTTTAACGTGCCCCACATCGCATGGACACGGGACCAACGGCTTTACGCCCCTTCCAAAGGGCGGAACGTGCAGACATTAATGTTTCTTTATTTAATTTATGCCACAACAGTTTTATATTCTCTGATTCACGGGGTTTGCAGATTGGCGTTAGAAAACATACTGGGGGAATGTGCTGATATAAAAATCTCTATGTTTACTTGTATTAAAGGTCGGTTGAAAATGTGGCTTGTTACAGCAAAACATCGTGGCATTTCACTTCATATTCACAGGTGTTTGAGTAGGTCACGTACAACAGCCGGACTTAGGAATTTTTTTGCATTCTAAAACAAATAATAAATGCTCGATTGCAAATCTAGATTAAGAAATAAATAATATATTAATGAATTATTGTTCATGTCTGAACATCTTAGCATCTTCCACGAACTTGTTTGGTGGAAGCTGAGGCTTCCGTCTCTTGATAAACATTTAAATAAGTTCCAAGCTGATTATAAAACTGTTGATTATTAAAATACTTTATATAAATGACTTATACGAAAGGAGTTACATAAGATTATATTAAATAAGATATGAGATTATTCTTGTTCATGCTTGAACAGATGATATTTGAAAAATTGGCAAATATCCTCAAAAGTTGAGTACCAAAAAAAAATATGAATCGACGTTTTCGAGCATTTTTAAAAATAATTGAAAATAACGGAAATATTAAGGTTAGTCCATTCTTTTTGTGCACACTATATATATATATATATATATATATATATATATATATATATATATATATATATATATATATATATATATATATATATATATTATTACGCTTTCACAACAGCTTCAGCGTACACAAAGTACATCAGGAAGGAAGCTGTGAAAATAAAACTAATGGGAGAAAACAACTACTCCCCTAGCTAACACCGGTCTTCTTCCCACAGATTCCTTTTCGCCGTACTGTGTGTACGTGGAAGCTGCTTTGGAAGCCTGGAACCGTAAGTTGTCAAATAATTATAACAAGACCTATCATATGATGTAAGATAGCCTGCTAATGAAAGTTAAGCAAGTTGGAGCAATAAGTAAGAGTTTGAGGTGTAAAAAGGACACAGGTTCAGCTGATCTGAAGAGACTGGGCAGTTATGAACGAAAAAGGAAGACCACACCAATGGATGATAATTTAATGCTTTGAAATAGCAAGTTGAATTCAAGACAAACAAGTTATTAGTAGAAACAAGACTTAGCAGCATGTGTTGTAATAATTCACTACTTAAATGTCCATAGAAGACATCTATAAACTGATAGGAGGGCTATTCGACCACAAAAACCTAACCGATTGTATGAAGACGCAGAGGCCGTTATTTACAAATTAATGTCAGATGGACAGTGACGGTCAAGTCTCCTGTTAAAACTATTCTGGGTGTGTTTTTCTCATATGAGGGTTGGATCTAGTGCCCATAGAATGTATGATGAACAGCTAAAAATAAATGTCCTCAGTTGATAATTTTACGGTTGGAAATATTTAAAACGAGGCATAAGAATGATATTTAATATAGCTTCATCGAACTCTATCTGAAGCAGTGGACAGATAAAGAACAACACTTAACACAAAAGTAGTAGTAATAGTAGTCATATTTTCGATGGTTGAAAATCAATTGTTCCTTTAATATTTTATGTTTTACAAACTAATGCCACTGTATAGTGCCGTCCCTGGGTCATTCTTTAAATTATCTTAGTTTCTTTCTCGTATTTTATCTGCCGGTCTTATCACAGGATAAAGAAAAACTTGAAAATTCCAACACTTCTGAAGAAATAATAGATTGATCCTCTTATATATTATTGTCGATTCATTATCTTGTGGTTAAAAAATTACTATTAGGTATTAGACAACCTAGTCTTCTATTTAAATAAAAGGAAAAATTTGGGTCTGGGTAAGTCATTGCTACTGCAGTTTTATTTAATTATTTCATGATGCTAATAGCCTTTCTAGGCTTTGTAGGGTTTTTTTGGTTCCATTTTGGAAGCTTTCGTTGATTATCCTGTAATTTTATGGCTAGAAACAAGGTCTGGATATTGGTGAAAACTTTGATTAAAGAACTTTAAGTGTAAGCTGTGAGATATATTACCTTAGGTTTCTGAAAGTCTGGAATTTCATTGATATGGCTTTGTTAATGGCCAACCCGTACCCCGGGAATTACCTAAATGGTAATTTCAATGATGGTCAAGAACCTGCGGCAAGACAGAGAGGTTGTAGAGTTAATTTAGTAGAGAAAATTGTTCATCCAGCTTATACACAGTTTATAATGACAAAGAATTGACTTACCTAAAGTCTATAATTAACATTTGTGTGATTTTTTATGTAAACAAGACTGCACGTGCATTTTTGCAAAAGATATCATATTCATAGTAAAGTCCTGTTAGAAATAGTCAAGTAAGTAAAAAAGAAATTTCATATGTTTATCTCGTTATATTAGAATTTTGAAGGATAGATATTATTAGATTTATGTTTGACAGTCTGCAGCAATTTTGTAAGTGAGATAAGCATGTTTAATAGAGTATGTATAGTCAGAAATAGGTAACCATAGAATAAATAAATATATTGACAGCAGTGATTAATTAAAACAAAATATTTTTTTATCGAGTAAGTTGGGATATAATTTAACACTCCTCTTACTAGACTACGTACCACATCCCAAAATGATTGCCACCTTTAACGTAATCAAATTATGGAAATTCTCCTAGGATTCATTAATTACATCACAGATCATTTGAAGAAAGAACCCACAAAGTGCCAACCCTAAAAAGGAGCAATTCTTCAACAGGACTGTGCTTTCTGTCACAAAGCGAAGGAAATTAACGAAACCGCATATAGTACGTATGGGTAATTTGCAAAGCTAAATTGACTGTACTATTATTTTATAAGCAATAAACCATTTTACTATATAATTTACTCATTATTCCACTAATTTGCACAATACTGTATAAATTTAGTATCCTAAAATTTTCCAATGTCCATGTTTTATAAAGAGACGCGATTGTTTAATTTTAATGCTGTTTGAGTAGGGAACCTATCGGCTATACAGACAATATCTTCCGCAATGTTTTAAAATAATTAAAATTTGTGAATTGATCTTTACGTTTTGCTGATGAAAAGCCCATAAACATTGTTATTTGCGTACTTTTTTCCCAATACTCGTTCGTTCTGTTATATTTAGTCGAATATTATCTTAAATGTTTATCTTCCTAGGAATACATTAGTACAATATAAATATTTAGTATATAATCGGCAAAGAATGCAAGTGCTTAGGTAATTTTAGAGAATATATAAAATAAATAAGATGTCAAGAATGCTCTGTAGAATATCTTCATTTTGAACTTTCACACCCAAAAATATTTATTTGTAGACGATACAGCGATATAAATCTTCTATTTTATTCATTGGTGTTTATAGTGAAGTTTTCTGAAGTTTTGTTAGCTTAATCAAGCCAAGTATGTAAATAAATAAAACATAATTTTATTAATACTCTTTACCCTAAAAGAATATTTTGCAACTGGAATAAATTACATTATTTCTCATTAATAGCAATCAGGTTTTATTCATCGAATTGTTAGATACAAAAATACATTTATGTCTAGTTAGCCGGGAAACATTTCAGTATGTACAAAAAATAGAAGAGAATACTATTAGTGAATTTTCATGAGAAATTTCACTAATAGAGAGGTAACGATGGTGAGACTTTGGGAATATTTTCTTAAATGAGCGTTACTGTGTGTATATATTGTGACGAGGCCTTGGCTTGCAGGCCGTTTTTCGGTGACACAGATTGACGGTTACTATCTGAGGATCTCGGGCGCCAGATTTTAAAGGCTTTACTCCCTGTTCAGGATGTCTGCGACCTCTTCACTAAACTCTGACCGAGATAACGTTCAAAGTACCTGGGTAACTCTGTGGAGAAGGGTTCGGTAGCCTTTAGATGATGCAGGCTAAATTTAGTGATCCCGAGTGAGCGGGCTTTAATCGCTGACACGGTGTGCTCCGACCACTTCTGGCTTAGCGAAAGGTGTAGCAGATTTTGTAAGTATAAGGGGTTAGATACAAATTAATTGAGCTCTTTTATTTACCCAACCTTATATTTTAGATTAGATAATATTTACAAGAGATATATACAAAACAATATTTACAAACTATGTATAAATAAAATATGCGGGTAATAACATTAATCGGAACTCGGCTTTCTCTAAAGCGACCAGGGTTAGTGTTGGATGAAGCGCGCGGACTCAGCAAGATATATGGTACGAACGGCGTTCTACTAAATCACGTATACGGCAGACGGGCAGCACACAACGATAGACCAGTTCAAAGTAACATCTGTTGCCTCTCCATTAAAATGCGGAACACCGGAGGCGCACAAGGACGGAAGGGGAGACAGTTCCCGGTAGGCCTATGCGGACTGTGAATCCTCAGCATCTCCGCTAAGGCCAAACCGGGACACAAACATCTTGATTACTTTAGCGAGCTGTGAATCCTCAGCGTCCTAACCAAAATAACACAAGAGCTTATACTGTATGGGGCGGAAAGCCTGAAGCCAGATGAAGTGTACAGGGCTAGTTGGAAAGGAGCGTATCACTTGACGTGATCTAGATAGGCTGTGAAGCCTCAGCGTCCCAATCTGGAACAAACCAAGATGAACCCAAAGTGAGCTGTGAATCCTCAGCATCCTCACAAAAATAATGCGAGACAATCTAACATACGGGAATAGTCTATAGGGACGGCGGCAGGTCAGGAAAAACAGAAATAATTCACTTGCAGAGATTTGTACTGAGAAGCGCGATAATTTAAATATATGGAAATTCGCTACGAAATATGAATTACTCAGAACGGATAATTTCTCACCTATAACAATATTTTCGTGTACTGATATCGGCCAACCAGGTGCGCTTGGTCGGCAAACGGAAACGGAAACGGTGCGGACTGGTGGCGACCCACTGTTCTTGGCTTATTAGCTAAATTACCAATACTGCCTCTGCCCCGTGTTGCTTCTCCTTTTATATGAATTTCACAGCCGGCCAAAAACTCCGCGTTGCTTGGAACTTTATCACCTTATCACAGCCGGATAAGATAATAAGTACGAAATATACGCTTCATTAAATATAAATCGCCTTAAAATATTTTAGGAAATATTTATATAGTTTCTTTTAATTATTTTCTATTTAATTAATTATTTACTTAGTAATTATGTGTTTTGTACCACAGACCGATAGAAAATAATACTTCATCACAGTATACGAGCGATAACTTAAAAAATACTCATCAGATATGAACGAAACTTGGCACCTATATTAATTTTGCTAATATCTTAGACGAATTCGTAAATGAGCTATAACGGACATTCCTGTCCCCAAAAATATACAAAAACATTTTTGAAGACGCTATATTTTGAAGTATTGGAGTGGATGGAATTTTAAGTATATGGGTCAACACAATTTGGAGCCTTTTTCAAATTAAAAATTAAATCTAAACGACATGAACTGAAATGACTCAAGTGGTAAAATTACAATGCCTGACAAATACAGAGTAGTCAGCGGTCATGCGTATACTAATAAAAACCACAGACAAAAACCAGAATTTAACGATAATTAAACAATACAAATAACATGCGTAAAACATATCTATCGATCGAGAAGTCTCGGCCACTAAAATCCTGACAACCGATTAAATCGCTTGTAAAAAGTTACGATGCTACAATGACAGATGACATGAAAGAAGACATTGTTCGTGATTGTTAAGTGGGGAATTTAATAAAATGTTTAAAGCACCTTATATTTGTGGCTTGATGAACGGCCCCAATTAAAGTTTAAGATTAAAAACGCAGCATACGGAACGATCAAGGTTTGAGGAAGGCAATAAAGAAATTTCTAACAAGCGTTCGCTTTTCTTAGATTGTAGATTGTTTAATGGGCGCTGCGACCTCAATGAGTCTTTTGGGCATTAAACTTTTTCATAATAGATGCCCAAAAGCTTCAGACCTTTCATGTAGTCCACTATATTTTTGGTAGCTATTTTACCTATTTCGTGGGGTTTTAGGGTCACACCTCCAAGGTATTTGAGACCATTGCAGAAATGAACCATGCAGTCGCATAGCAAGTGTTTTGTAGTTTCTGCTGCTTCAATACATTATCTCCAGTTTTCACTGTCCACCTTGCCCATCTTCATAAGGTAATACCTTACTGGGGAGTCGTTCCTGTTCAATCCAAGAAACAGTTCTAAATTTTCTGTTGATATGGTGATGAACCGTTTTGCCTGCCTTAAGCCTGGCGTTTCCCTCCAGTATGACAGCATTTGGTTCTTCTTCCTAGTATGGTTTAAGGAAGGCAATAAAGAAATTTTTAAGAAGCGTTCGCTTTTCTTAGATGGTAGATTGTTTAATGGGCGCTTCGACATCAATGGGTATTTTGTGCATAAAACTTTTTCATAATAGATGCCAAAAGCTTCAGACCTTTCATGTAGTTCACTATATTTTTGGTGGCTATTTTACCTATTTCGTGGAGTTTTAGGGTCACACCTCCAAGGTATTTGAGACTTTTTCAGAAATGAACCATGCAGTCGCATAGCAAGTGTTTTGTGATTTCTGCTTCATTATCTCCAGTTTTTACTGGGGAGTCGTTCCTGTTCAATACAAGAAACAGCTCTAAATTTTCTGTTGATATGGCGATGAACCGTTTTGCCTGCCTTAAGCCTGGCGTTTCCCTCCAGTATGACAGCATTTGGTATTTCTTCCCAGTATGATTTAAGGAACGCAATAAAGAAATTTTTAAGAAGCGTTCGTTTTTCTTAGATTGTTGATTGTTTAATGGGCGCTTCGACATCAATGGGTCTTTTGTGCATAAAACTTTTTCATAATAGATGCCCGGAAGCTTAAGACCTTTCATGTAGTCTACTATATTTTTGGTGGCTATTTTACCTATTTCGTGGAGTTTTCAGGCCACACCTCCAAGGTATTTGAGACTTTTTCAGAAATGAACCATGCAGTCGCATATCAAGTGTTTTGTGATTTCTGCTGCTTCAATGCATTATCTCCAGTTTATACTGGGGAGTCGTTCCTGTTCAATACAAGCCACAGTTCATACTTTTCTGTTGATATGGCGATAAACCGTTTTGCCTGCCTTAAGCCTGGCGTTTTCCTCCAGTATGACAGCATTTGGTTCTTCTTCCCAGTATCAGCTTCATTCTTACGTTGCTTTTTGTTAGTCCACAATAGGGCTCTGAATCATAGAATTGTGTTGCTGCTGCCCTTTTTGCTAGAGTATCTGCTTCCTCATTTCCTTCAATGTCTTGATGGTCTGGTACCCACATCAAAGTTACTTTGTTGTTCGTAGCCACTTGCTTCAACGATTTCTTGCATTTACAGGTCAACGTTCAGAGTCTTTAGTATGGCCTAACTGTGACAGGATGTAGATATCTCTATTTCTGAGTCTTATTTGTATACATTCCTGTACACATATATTTATAGCAAGCATTTCTGCGTGGAAGATGGTGAAAGTGTTTCCTAGAGTGAATCTAAAAATTGGTCCTCTTATTACCAGTCCTGCTCCCTCCATTTCTTAAGACCCGTCTATTACACAGATAAGATGTTTGTCAGCCTTGCACTGTGTCTGTCCCATTTTTGACGGTCACTTAAGACGACGTGGAATTGAATTATGAAATCCACTTTGGTTAGCAATTGGTCTGTTGGTTTTACGAGTTACTTTAGTAGAATTATTTTGCTTTTATTAAGAAAATGTAACCAGGTACTGACAACTTTTTGTCAGAAAATTTGTGCAAAAACACTCGTCGCAGAAAATAGATATCCAAGAATAAATTTCCTAAATTTCAGTTCCTTTCTATTTCAAATATAAACGTAGTTTAAACTGAAACGTAGTACATGAGATTCCTCAGTTATTTCGTCATTTGTAAGACATAAGTTTTTCAAGAGATAACGCACTAGAAACATGATTTTTGCAAATGCAATCACATTATGTATTTTATTCATATTTAAGTATCATATTATAAGAACATGAGAAGATACGAGAAAATGAAAGAAATCAGCTCACGATTCTATGAAAATGATTTTAAAGCAGCTTTTTGTTATCTTTAAACCTAAAAATAAGACGTCGTCTAATACCAGAATAGCAAGTGCATTTCAACCACCGATAAACTAGTCACGATTCAATTAATTCTCTAACTTGCTGTTTACTTATATTCACTTTAGTAAATAATATAAAAACTCCTGCGGCAGCAAGTTGCCGTGTCGCTAGTTGCTACGTGAAAAAACAATGTTTTAGCTAAAATTTGTGGTTCAGTTGTAGAATGGTCACGTGATACGTTAGCGGCCCGGGTTCGATTCCCGCCCAATGCATGTAACATTTTGTTTCGTTTTACTAACTTTAATATTTGATAGTGTCGAGATTGGGTACTTTGCATTAAGAAGAAAAAATATATTCCACGTTTATAATTTGTAGATACTTTATTTTCCTAAATATGAATTGGAGACTTACACTAATTTTTAAAGAGACTTACAGTACCTAGATATAAAAACTATTGATTTTATAGCTTCGTAGCAAATTGAGTTTTGCAAATTTAAAGTTTTTAAGCATGTAAAACATAAGACCGGAATAATTTTTATGTTAATAGAACGATCTTAATGGCAAGATTTTTGAAAACATTTTTTAAATGAGCGTGTATTTGGTCCTCTAAAACTGATCTTTAAGGTGTCTTCAAATTTAAAGTATTAATTTTAGTACCTATAGTCATTTTTTTTCTAATTGATAGTTTCATAACGACGCCAACCAACCTATGTGTGTATTTTAAATATTTGAAAAGCACCGCAGCAGTGCCCTCTGTCCGCTAAAGCCATAGTGGGAATAAATAATTTTATATCGCTATAAAAAACGTATCTATACCAATTCTCAAATTACGTAAAATATTTTTGTATACATCAAGGAAAATCGAAACGCTCTGTATGTCTTTTAATTTTAATTTCTGGACTGAGCTAAGTTTGACTAAATCATAAAAGTTCGATGCCAAGAATCAATTGCTGTGTGTGCACCATTGCTATTGGACCAGCCTATAGATCAAGAAGAAACTTCTAAAACGACTAGTCCAATTGATGAAATGCGGAAACAGAGTAGTGTTTTAGACGACTAGGCGACGTTTCCTTTAGAATGTGATGATAATTCCCTTGTTTATATTAAATATTGACGTGACATTCTGCAGATGATACACCGATCTTGCAAGATGTTTAATGTTACTTCTATTAGTTCACCCCTCGACTTATAATGCGAGTTTATATACAAACAATTTTAATCGATACAAAAGCGGCCGCTATTACTGAAGTACGTTGTCGCCTGCAACAAGGAAGGATATTTAATTTTCAATAATTACTTGTATTATTTTGTAATTAGAGCAGTTTACGCCACGGCTAATTTTGTAATTTATGTTGCGGAACGTTGGATGTGTTAAGGGAACTGGAGAGGTGTCTGTTTCTAGGTCAATCTATGTTCTGTCTTCTGACTTGTAAGGTCATACCCCTCTATCTCACACCACTGATGGCTCGAGATATTGTGGCGAGCACAATATGTTATATGGACCCTACTTTATTGGAATTCTGCACTCTACGCGTCAAATAAACGATTTTATTTGACGTATTACTACAAATTCTGGAGCAATATTATCAAGAACACTGCGATTCATATGGTCATACTGGTTTCATTGTCGTCAATCAACTCTGTCTATTGACACATTTCTTATTTGTTACTCATACACATCGCTCCCATTTTAGTGAATTTTCTTTTAAAAAAAACATTAATGAGGAGATCGCGACTTTTGAATTTTGAAAAAAATTCTTCAAATGAGCGCTATTTGGGACCACTGGTACCCAAATCCGAAATCGGTTTCAGACTTTATATGTATATATATATATATATATATATATATATATATATATATATATATATATATATATATATATATATGTATATATATATATATATATATATATATATATATATATATATATATATATATATATATATATATATATATATATATATATATATATTAATATATATATTAACTCAAAAAATAATGCGCCGATGTTGATAAAATTTGGTTCCTTTCGCAAGTGGCTTGGATAAATTTGTTAGCCAGGAAAATCGGACTAGTTTTTCCTGGAAAAGTTATGCGTTTTCTTTCGGAAAATTTTTATATCTCCGGAAATAACAAAGTTAGGGTAACCATATTGGGTGCCAGGGTTTATTTCATAAAAAATAAACCATGCACCCAAATTTGAATCTCTACGTTAAAATTAAAAAAAGGTTTAAGCTTTTTAGTTTTTATTCTTAAAACGTCAAAAAAGTCGCGATTCAAACGTCAAAATTGACATGTTCTAGATAGATAATCTACATGAACGGCTATGCAGCATAAATGTCGTAAGAAGTTAAAAAGCCTCAAGTTTCAGCTACAATCTTCATTGTTCTTTATTTTATTAAATTATTTGCAGAAAATTGATTTAAAATAGACCCTTTATGTGATAAGTACACTTGGAGAACACCCAAATCACCACAACACATATTTCTGAGACCTTACGATCGTTTTTTTCTTCCTCTGAAGATGTTGACTTTGTCAACGAAACGATCGTAAGGTCTCTGAAATATGTGTTGTGGTGATTTGGGTGTTCTCCAAGTGTACTTATTAGTGCTCATCACAGGTTCCAGTTTTCACATAGTGCCCTTTATGTGATGCTTTGGTAGCAGTTTCAGTTATTTATTTAATTTTAAGGAATCAGATTACGCTTATTACTTAGCGGTTTTTTTTTAAATTTGGCAAGGTGGAAGTTTTTTTATGGAGAAACGGTGTTGGTAAGTAGTTTCTCCTTTCTATGGACTTCTGTAAGGTGAGTTTCTTACAGTTTGCATTTCTAGCTCCGTTGTGGCATGTTTACTTGCACAGAACCTCAAATTTACTTTAGATCTCTTAACTGTATTGTGGAGTTGAGATCACAGCATTTCTCCGATGGTTAATGCAAAAAGGGGTCCCTCTAAGCATGTTTCTAAAAAAAATTTTTTCCAAAAAACGAACAATACGCTAATCTGATAATTTACCTATACATGCTATTAATATTAAAAAAATGGAAACAACGCTCGTGCCTCGAATAAAGTCATTTTAACTTTAAATGAAATTTACTTTTTCCGTTTCGCATCCGTTCAACACATTGGGCACAAAAAATATAGGAATTTACTTAAAAGTGCCATTTATAATTGAAGGAAAATAAAACTTGTTCTAGGTGTGTCACACAAAATTGAATAATTTCTAGATTTTAGAACCAACTGTGACTCTATAATAAAAAAAACGTTAAATAAGACGAAAACCGTTTCAGGTTAAGAGATCAAAAAATGTTTAAACAGTAAAGTAATCTTTCGTACTCAAAAAAAAAACAAGATTCTTATAAGACGTAATACAATAGTACATAATAGTCCACGACAACAGTACATGTCATATTCAACTGGTAAATTATTTTGATAAATGTCAGATCTACTTTCAAAGTGACATGTAAATAAATATTTTGTTTTCTGACATTTGTAATACAATGCTCTTCTTCTTACATTCATATTTATTTTTGGCCATCTGAATTTTAACTTTTAAATTTTAAAAAGATTTATTCAAATGAGAGCAAACTAGGCCCCATACAACCTATGTCCGAATTAGTTTCAGTTCTTATCTGTTTTCATATATACAGGGTGACGCGTTTCTAGGGTAAAGCTCTATATATCCATTATATATATATATATATATATATATATATATATATATATATATATATATATATATATATATATATATATATATATATATACTTTTATATGCGTTTAATAGTATCGATTATCTGGCAATTTTGGTTAGGTTAAGATTTTCTTTATATATGTAATGATTATTTTCCCAAAATATGTTGTACATTAAATGAATTATTATGGTGTCATATTTCGGTTGTGCTAAATGTTCTTTAAATCTAGTTTGAATTTTTTATAGGTCTTTTGATTTGTCCAACATATTTAAGTTAGCAATCTCCAAAATCATTTTGTAGATCCCCGACATTGTAGTGGCTTTATCCGGACATAACCCAGAAGGGTTATCTAACAAATTTATTTAAGTGTTCTTTTTTTGTCAATAATATAAGCCGAAAATTGGATATCTTAAAAATTTCATTCAGGACTCTGGTAATTACTAGTTTAGATGATAAGCAGACACAACGTACGCTTTGCTTATTAGTGAATTTTCTTAAAAAAAATTCACTAATGAGGAGATCCCGACTTTTGAATTTTGAAAAAATTTCTTCAAATGAGCGCTAATTAGGCTCCCCAGAAAACATATCCGGGGTCAGTTTCAATTTTTATATGTTTATATATATATATATATATATATATATATATATATATATATATATATATATATATATATATATATATATATATATATATATATATATATATATATATATTTATATATATATATGTGTCACACCGATAACTCAAAAAATAATAGGCCGATTTTGATTAAATTTGGTGAAAAAATTCCTTTTGCAAATGGCTTGGATGAGTTCGTTAGCCAGGAAAATCTGCCCAGGTTTTTCCGGAAAATTTTGTGTTTTCTTTCGAAAAAAAATTATATCTCCGGAATTAACAAAGTAAGGGCAACCAAATTTGGTACGCAGGTTTATATCCTTATAGGTAAGTCACCTACCAAAATTTAGCTATGTAGGTCAAAAGACAAAAAGTTATAGGCATTTAAAGAAAAATAAATTGGGGTTTTCCTCAAAACGTCAAAGTGGCGATTTAAAATGTCAAAATTGGCAACATTTAGGCAAATAACTTGAATCTAATACGAGCTATGGAAAGAAAATGTCTCAAGAAGGGTGTACAAACCCTAAAGTCCTAGTTTCAACTGTCATTGTCCTTCATTTTACTAAAATATTTGCAGAAAATTCATTTCAAATAGACCCTTTCTCTGATGCTTGGCAGTAGCCTTAGCTATAGAGTTTATCGTTTAATGGTATATAATTTTTGTCGAATTTTCGTAAAAAATCAATAAAGTTCAATATATCCGTTATTATATAAGATATGAAAAAAATTTGTATATATTAATTATAGGGTGTCTTGAGCTACATCTTAAAATAATATTTCTACAATCACAGGGTGGCCCATAAGTCGCTGGTGATACAAATTTCTTTTTTTTTTTTAATCAAACACGCCTTATGTTATTGCATTTTTGCATTTTCCATCGAAATATAATGCATGTTTGTAAGAAAAGAAATTCTGGACGCAGAAAGTGCGTTATGGTAGCGAATTTTGATCAAATGTTTCATATTTGAACAGCTCAATTTGCTATTAACCTATAAGGTTGACCAAGAAACGTGTTTTTTCGGGAACACTTTAAGTTTACTTTTGGAAATTTTTGTACATTTTCACACAATAAAGGTATTTTGATGAAACATGGCACATTGTTTTTACTATATAGGTTATACTGGTAACCAAATTTGATTATTATTTCTTAAAAAAACACACATATTTGTTATTAAAAACATTTTTATGAAAATTCACTACCATAACGCACTTGCTGCGTCCAGAGTTTTTATTATTACTCCAAAGACACCCACAAACACATTATTGTTATTTGTTGTGCAGCCTAAAATAGGCTTTAGGCCATAAAAGCTTGTACAGAACACGAGGTAATGCTCAAATGTAATAATAATATTATGTTACATGTAAGATCTATTAGGAGCTTGGGTTTAATCGCAACTGCACCTTTAAGTTTCGGAAACATGGTCGACATGCGGCGCAAAAACAAACTCTTCTAACATATACTTGGAAACACCGTTGTTGACTTAATAAAAAGAAAGGACACTAGAAGGCTTCGAAACTGTGCCGTTAAACGGACATGTAGGAGTCATATTTGTGCAGAAAGTCGTATGGAATGTTCACATTTAAACAATCTCGCGCAAGGCCCTCCGAAGCTGTAGACGAATGTCTGGTAAAATTTTGGGAATCCTCCCCAATATGATGCTGGCGATATACACGAGGGATGTAAGGCCCATAGTAATATACAGATTAGTATTTTGGTGAAGGAACTCACAGAAAGTGATGACGTTAAGGCTACTAAATGCAGTTCAAGGCCTGCTGCCTCTGCGCTACATGAGCCGTGAAAACCATCTCAACATTAGCATCGGAAGTCCTTTCTCCATAAATAGTTCTCGTTACGCAAACCTAAATAAATATCTGTTACAAAATCTGATGCAAAAACTTCGTTAGGTAGACCACTAAATCCAATCGAATTTTAGTATCTCCTGAATGCTAATTTTTGTTACATATTCAACAGTTTGTCAGATCACTCTTTATAAACATGAATGGAAAGAAAGATAAACAAAACATGACATTACGTGCAGGCTAGGTCAATATTGTCACTCAAAAATTGAGACGTTAAGTTAAATTTTAGTGGTCCAGCAGCAAACAAAAGACAGTATTCTGTAACTTCTTTGTTTCTTTTTGTTTCAGATAATAATATAAGCAGTGTCATGTAGCTAACACAAATACACTTTACCCTGCAGTTTACGTCTTTAACTTGTAGAATAGCTCCTAACGATGTTATTGTAATGGTCCAAAGGTCACTACGTTTAACCATAAATCTCTCCAACCGGAAACCAGTAACAGCTTGAACTACAATCGTAATAACGAGGTAAAATGATCTGTGAAAGCTTTCAGATGACGAATTAGAACACATTAATATGTAGAACATGCCAAAATCGCTAACATTATAAATTTCGTGCCTCAGTCGTTATCTAACCGTAAAGTCAACAAAACAGTTTCCGAACAGAATGTGTCAATTTGCATCTATTGCGCTCACATATATATTCCATTTCAGGACAGGATTACAGGAAAATAGACCTGATGCCAACGACTGCTTGATTTACAGGTTAATCATTATTTATGCCTAGTGTGCTGAACGTTTTTGTTGTATCTTTGATTTGGCTTTTAAAGAAACCGAAACAAACTTGAGAAAATTATTAACTAACAATATTAAGTTTACTAAGTGTATATTGGAACCTGTGATGAGCACTGATAAGTACACTTGGAGAATCCAAATCACTACAATACATTTTAAATGACCTGAAGATCGTTTCACTAACCAAGTTAGCGTCATCAGAGGATGAAAGTTTCTAACTACTTTAAAAACTGACATCACCTTACATACCGGATCTTAGGTAAGGAGACCGAACTGAGATGGGAAACTAGTCGCAGCAAATTCCACAGTGTATTGTGTTTTTATCGCCGGACGAGGTCTTTGCACGGTCCCTACTAACTTATCTAAAAGGTGTCCATCTCTAATAATTTTGGGAAGGTTCAACGACAACTAAATTAACATAGTTTCCTTTACTATGTGAAAAACTGGAACCTGTGATGAGCACTAATAAGTACACTTGGAGAACACCCAAATCACCACAACACATATTTCAGAGACCTTACGATCGTTTCGTTGACAAAGTCAACATCTTCAGAGGAAGAAAGATTTTTCTTCATATCTTATATAATAACGTGGCGGGGAATGAGGTGGCGAATAATCTTGCAAGGCTCGGTTTCCGGCGGCCGTTCTGTGGCCCGGCTCCGGCGATATGTATAAGTTGTTAGTGAAACGATCGTCAGGCCTTTTAAAATGTGTTGTGGTGATTTGAGTTCTCCAAGGGTACTTAATGTAAAGTTGGTTACTCAAACAGTAGTACCTACATTTTGAACTATCTATTGAATTTATTAATTTACTATAATTTATAGCTAATCAGAAAATATTATTATTTTAGTCAGAGGTGGGTGAAAATACTTCATCTACGAGAAGGCTATTACTTCGACATTGACTTGTTTACAATTCTGACACTTCAGAGTAATTTTTCTGCCGTTTTGTTAGGTCTTTGTTATTATTGTAAGAAATTTTTCTCTAGAAGAATTGGCTGATATGACTTTCGTGCTCAGATAAAGTTATAAAAATATTTTACTCAGAAGTAGAACTGATCGCCAGCATTTCTCTGATATACCATAACCGAAACCAAAATCATTTCAATGCTTATTGGAACAGTTTCAACAAAGCGTAAATGAATCTGTTTTAATAGAAGAAAATGAACTAAATGTGCCGTAAGGTGTTACTGACAATTCGCGTACCAGTACTGGAGGGATGTTAAATTATCTTAACATTATTAATAGTAGTTTAAGAAGAATTATAAAAAAAATTGGATGCGCCCATATCATGCACAATTGCATTAAAAACAGAATGATGAGGGTTATACTAAGAGCTGAATTTTGTCAGTGGGCACAAGGGAAAATTCAGCAGGATTTTTCCTTCCTTGAGTTTGTTCTCCTTGGAGAAGTGAAGATTGGAACCTGTGATAAGCACTGATAAGCACACTTGGACAACCCAAATCACCACAACACATTTTAAAAACTCTGATGATCGTTTCACTACCCAAGTTAGCGTCATCAAAGGATGAATAATTCTAAATATCTTATATATATATATATATATATATATATATATATATATATATATATATATATATATATATATAAATCTATTTATATTCAAATGGTAAGCAAACAACGTTTTTTCGTTTTTCTCTCTTCTAAAGGTCGTTGATTACATATTCTTTGTTTTCTGGTTGGTAATTAATTTCTCCACTAGGCAAGCAATGTATCCGTTATATTCGGCCACATTATTAAAAGTCTGGACGCAGCAAGTGCGTTATGGAAGTGAATTTTCATTAAAATGTTTTTAATAGCAAATGCGAGCAGGCATCAATCTGATTACCGGTATAGTCTAGGTAGTAGAAACGATGTACTATATTTTATCAAAATTACTTATTGTTTGAAAATGTACAAACATTTTCCGAAAATAAACTTAAATGTTGGTTTCCTAACCAACAAAACTTACGTTAATAGCAAATTGAGTTTTTGAAATTTGAAGGATTTAATGAAAATTCGCTACCAAAATGCACTTACTACGTCCAGATTTCTTTCTTTCAAACATGCATCATATTTCGATAAAAAATGCAAAAATGCATTAACGAATTTGTTCTATGACAATTAGCTAAAAATTATAGACCGTTAAACCATAAACTTCACTAAACCTACAGCGAAAGCATCAACTTAACTAAACCGACAGCCAAATCATCAGAGAAAAGGTCTATTTCAAATGAATTTTCTGTAAACATTTTAGTAAAATGAAAGGCAATGACGGTTGAATCTGAAACTTAAGGTTTCACCGAACACTCTTCTTGCAACATTTTCTTTTCACAGTCCGTATTTGTTTCCCGTTATTTGCATAAACATTGCCAATTTTAAGGTTTAAATTTGCGAGTTTAACGTTTTTAGGAAAACTCCATTTTTTTTTCTTTAACTGCCCGTAACTGTTTTGTTTTTAAACTTAGAGACCTACATTTTGGTACATGGTTCACTTTTATAATAGAAACACGCGTATTATTCTTTAACTATGTCAAAGAATTGAATATCTTCTATTGATATTTCTAATTGAAGGCAGGGACACTTCAAAACTCAGCCCACAGCACACGTTTGAAGTAACATAAATCGGAGCTAAAAAAAGAAAGTCGTAATATTTTCACAAATATCAAAGATAGCTATAGGGAATGCTACACAACGTCATACTTATTTTTTAATGTCTATCCAAAAATGTATAAAAAAGTATAACATCATATTTGAAATAACGAAGTTTTTTCTACGAAAATTCACTAATAGTGCATTAGGTATGGAGAATGCTAAATAAAAATGATGTCAATTTGCAACTCATTGATTTAGAAATACAATGCAGTATATCGTAAGGTTTGTTTATTCTAAAATGACGAATTAAATTTTTAAAAACCCAAATCAACTTTGTAGGGAGAACATTTTCTGGACGTAGGGTTTGAAACGATTACAACGCATTCAAAATTCAAAATCAAAAGTAACATTTTTATAATATATACCCACTGTTAACAATTTTATAAATTTTTATAATACTCTTTATCGCCTTTTCAATTTTAACTGACAACAATAACAAAATAATCAAATATTCTTTTTCTGTATCATCCTGAGTTCTACAAAAACAATTCGAATGCAAAGTCATATGAGAAATATGGTTTGGTTTCTTTTGAAACAAATGTGCTTACACTGTCTAAGTCTAAGTTGAGATAGGTAAACAAAAATGAATTTCTCCGGGATTCAGCACATTGAGTTATTATAAGTTCTTCAAAATTCAGAAGTCGAGATCTTCCCATTAGTGTTTTTTTTTCAAAAATTCGCTTATATATGGGTAGATAAGATGAGATACCTACAATTTAACCCCACCAAGTGTCAGACCTAAATGTCAAACCGTTTCCCCCTGACCATAATTGGTGCAATACTCTTTCTACTAAAATGTCTTCCCTTATGGCTTATACATAACAGAAGTTACATTTTAGTGGATAATCATTGTTAAGAAGGCGTCTATAAATATGATATTTATGATAGACTTAGACGTGCAACAATTACTTGACTTTTTCGACGATTAAGTGTAGTTAACCAAGGTTTTACTAATTATAATTAACTAATTGTAATTTAAAAGACTGAAGTTGGACACTATGGCTGGAAACTCACAAAAAAAGCAGAATCACCCTAAAAACGACACAAATAATAATAGAGAGTTTTGCGCTAGATAGGTATTTCAACAGCGAAGTTGTCTTCATCAGTAGGTGTCGCTAAACTAACTGTGTAGGCAAAATGATCCTATTTATATATCTAAACTATACACTGAAAATGATACCGGTGATGCATTACCGGATAATGAAATACCGGATGATGCAACACGACGTAACACCGGGTATCATAATTAAAGGACTATTGTGGTATCGGTGGCTACGCTCAACTGGTTGTTGTATCGATGTTTAAAGCAAGCATGGATTATTTCGGGTCATGCCAAAAAGTACTGAATTGAGCGGACCCATGTCTGAATTCATCAAGTTTGGTGGATTTACTTTGCGAATTTCTAAACTTTCCAAAGCAGCTCACTTGCGACAATCCGTGGTTACTTTTCATAACTCAACTTTTTAATTACTATCGCCTACCTTATGTCCCGAGTCAATTATATGTTGGGCAACGCTAGATTTTTCTGTTCCATTAAATCTGAAATGAGCTGTGTGCTCTTTGAATCTTGTTGTTATTGATCTTCGCGTTTGCCCAATATTGTTTTTCTCGAAATTATTACAAGATATTTGATAAATGCCCGGTTTTTGTCCAAAGTCAATAGTAGCCTATTTCTTCATACCAATATGCATATTTTATGTAATCTTGGGAAATATTAGAATTAAGGTATTTTTTAACGACTTTTACTAAATATCTAATTGATTGAGACGAAGAGAACAATATTTAGGCAAAAATTTCATAACATTGTCTGTTAGATGACTTGTAATTTAACCAAAATTCCAAGCTTGAAATCTTGAAGCTTTTATGTAGTTACAAATAAATATAGTATTTTTGTTTTTTATATTATTAGTTAAGAACACAACTTTACTAACTGGTTGAATGCAAAATAGTGCAAAACACAGTACTTAATTGTCGCTTAAAAAACAGCTTTACTTTCAAAGTGAATTAAAAGATTATAATATTTTCAACTCGTTTGACATTTTTGTTTTTATGATGTCATATTCAACCCGGCCCTGATTTACTTTTGAATTTTAAATTCCCATGACATGAACACTTTTATACAGAAGAGTTAAATCTCTTTTATTTGGTTGGAGGACGGGTACAAACAAATCGTTGACAAATTCAAACTTTAAGTGTATATCTGATATTTTCACACCACAAATATCGTGTTTAGAGTACAAGTGGGAATAAAAAGTTATTTATGACTTTTGAATAGCCGGAAAGCTAGATATTGATTGATCATGTGTAGAGAGTTTTAGAGAGAGGGAGGGGGGTGGGGGATGCGAGGCAGACCAAGGGAGGAAAAAGGATAATACGCCAGTTGAGTTTTAGTTCTAAATGTAGTTTACATTACTTGTAAACGTCAAAACGTCTGTGTGTGACATATGTATATTGACTTAAATAAAAGGCTTCGCTTCCAGAAAACTTTTGTTCAACCCTATGCGTTTCGGCTGTTATATATCTATCTTCAGGAAAATATCCAACCTCTTTAACTTTTTGCCACCTGCGCTAACAATCCTTACAAATCTTCTAGCTCTGCGCCAAACAGATGCATATAACAAATCAATAGATTTTCATGGAAAAAATAGTTATAGCCCTCATACCCGATTATAATTGTGTACCAAATTCAATGTGCTATATACCACTGTAAATAAAAAGGGCATTTAAACCACTAGTGCATGTCATTTCAAAATGGAGTTTGTAGACATGTTGCGCAAAAATATGTGTTAGAATTTTTTTATTTGTGTAACATGGTTGAAATCTTTTTTGAATTACTGCTTCCAGTGGTGCTTTTTCTACTTGACAAACAGGCGACGTATATTTTTACACGATAGTCTTAATTACATTGAGTGAAGTTTGAAATCTGTGATGCACTGATAAGTACAATTTGAAGAATCCAATTCACCACAAAACAGTTTTTAGACCTGACGGTCGTTTCGCTAACAAATCTAGCGTCACCATCATGAATACAGTTTATTCATCCCTCTGATGATGCTCAGCAAAACGATTGTCAAGTCTAAAAACTGTATTGTGATGAATTGGGTTCTCCAAGTTGTACTTAGTCTTAATTACCTTTGGCAAACTAATTATTTGTGGTTCTCATTTTAGTTGATTTTTATCAAATTTAGACCCAATTTTTAGTGAATTGTGTTTGAAAAAAACACTAATGAGGAGATCGCGACTTTTGTATTTTGAAAAAAATTCTTTAAATGAGCGCTATTTAGGACCCCTGGAACCCAAATTCGAGGTCGGTTTCATACGTTATATGTTAATATATATATATATATATATATATATATATATATATATATATATATATATATATATATATATATATATATATATATATATATATATATGTGTGTGTGTGTGTGTGTGTGTGTGTGTGTTTATATATTTATGTGCAAAAAATAATGGACCGATTTTGATAAAACTTAGTGACTACCTTTCTTTCGCAAGTGGCTTGAATAAGTTCGCCAGCCAGGAAAATCGAACTAGTTTTCCCGGAAAATTTTGCGTTTTCTTTTGGAAAATTTTTATATCTCCGGAAATAACAAAGTTAGGGCAACCATATTGGGTACAAGGATTTATATCAATTAAAAGAAAACCATGCACCAAACTTTGAATCTCCACGTTCTCTCTCTACGTTCAGCCACCATTATCCTTCATTTTACTTAAATGTTTGCAGAAAATGAATTTCAAATGGACCCTTTTTCTGATGGTTTAGCTGTGGTTTCAACTATAGGGTTATAATACATGAGGAAAACTTTGTACCCACCACTTGTTAAGCACATTGCGCGCACGAAGCAGTGTGAGATTTGGCATAGTTAAAGTGCATATAAACAAGGAGAGCAGAAAGATAAAATGTATGTATATTATGTGATTAATAGATTAAACATTGCTTTCTTCTAATAGGACCAGCGTCTCGTGACAGTAAAAACTTTGATGAGTTTTTTGTCGTTTTAACGAAATAAAAGACCTCCCTGACTGTGCTGTGTACACACAATCCTCCCAACTGACCTTCCTGACCTTCCCTGACATCAGTTTGCCTAATCAAAAGCTAAAAGAAGTTAAAAGGGAAAGGAAAAGTTCATTATGCTGATATAACCTTATTATATGGCAGGGTTGATTTTCCTTCTCTTTTTAGCTTTTAATTAGGGAAACTGATGCCAGGGCAGGTCAGAAAAGTCAGTTGGTACGACTTTTTGTAACATCACGTGAGGGAGATCTTTTATTTCGTTAAAACAGCAAAAACTCATCCAAGTTTTTAGACGCTCGTCTAATTAGAGGGTAGGATTGATTCCCAGTGTGACGGGTATATATATATATATATATATATATATATATATATATATATATATATATATATATATATATATATATATATATATTCATGTAAATGTAAAACACATATTACTCTTATGGTCAAACATAACAGTTATGGGCAGTTAAAGAAAAAAAAATTTGGAGTTTTCCTCAGAACGTCAAAGTCGCAAACTGAAACCTCAAAATTGGCAATGTTTAGGCAAAGAACATGAAACAAATACGGATTGTGAAAAGAAAATGTTGCAAGAAGAGTATTTTGCGAACCCTTAAGTTTCAACTTCAACCGTCATTGCCCTTCATTTTACTGAAATATTTACAGAAAGTTCATTTCAAATATACCCTTTCTCTGATGCTTTTTCTGTAGGTTTAGTGAAGTTTATGGTTTAACGGTCTATAATTTTTAGCTAATTTTCGTAGAACAAATTCGTTAATGCGTTTTTGCCTTTTTTATCGAAATATGATGCATGTTTGTAAGAAAATAATCTGGACGCAGTAAGTGCGTTTTGGTAGCGAATTTTTATTAAATACTTCACATTTCATAACTCAATTTGCTATTAACGTCAGGTTTTTTGGCTAGGAAACCAACATTTTAGTTTAGTTTCGGAAAATCTTTGTAGATTTTGATAAAATATAGTACATTGTTTCTACTACATAGGCTATACCGGTAATCAGACTCGTCCCTGCTCGCATTTGCTATTAAAAACACTTTTATGAAAATTCACTTTCATAACGCACTTGCTGCGTCCAGACTTTTATTTTAAATGATCTCTGCAGGTACAAAACTAATGTTACTTCCTAAGAAAATTATTCTGAAATTTATTGCTGAACGTTAGCTTGATGGTCAAAAATCACCATATGCAATCTCTTGGTTCTTCTGACCACGTCATATATAGCTCATTGTTTCATTATAAAAAATATTGTTTCTGGTATTCTCTGATTGTCATCTGCTACATTTTATGCGACGTGCATGCTCGACATAAGTGCTTTCAAAAATACTGTCATAGCCTTTAAGTTGTCTTACTGATACAAATTCAAGCTGAATCTTCTTCTTGTTTTTTCTGATAGAAAGTTGTTTTTTCAAGTTCTCGATCTAACTTTAAGCTGGTAACCCAATTGTCCACTCTAATGTTTCTTCTAGACCCAAATGTTGGTTCTGATACTCTTAGGACTACGAATCGGGACGTACTGCTCTTTTGAAACGGGCTCTCTGGTTGGTGTCCATAATAAATCGTCATATCTGTAGCATAAAACAGTTTTGCATCACTGAGGCGAAATGTTTTAGGCCGTATTTATTCCGCTGTGACGGTATATGCGGTCTAAATCGAAACTTACCACGAAACTCAGGCAATATATAATCTATGGTTAGTTATATTTAGCCCAATTGATAGTGACTTCTACGGTTCTTACAAAAGTGCTTATAAATATCACGAACTGCATTTTATCCTTTCACTTGTCTTCGTGCTCCTCTAGTGTCTCTGTCGTCAAACATCAAGTATCTATTAATTATTTGTTGTTGCCCTAACTTGCTGAAACCGTTCAGTACTAAATACAGACATACTGGCTTCACAAATGTTCAGTATTTGTGAAGCCGCAGAAATAGTCTGTATTTAGTATCAAGCATGTAACCAAAAATCTGAAACAATCTTCTGACATAGCAATCCGACAAACATGAATGTCTAGTACGTCTGCAACCCAAAAGTATTGTAAGTAGCGATGACCACTTCAAAGCACTATTTTTTATCGAATTTTTCTAAAGAAAAATTGTAAATTGATTTTTGTAACCAATTTTGTTAGCACTTTTTCTGTAGTTTTCTTTAATTTTGCCTTGAAACACTTTTTTATTGAATTTGCATGGAAATATTTTGCTTATGACGAGATCACAACGTTGGGACTTTCAAAAAATTGCTTCAAGTAGTAGCCATAAAACAGTGAATATAGTTCACTGTCACAAAATAATAATAATAACAACAATTGAATATATATATATATATATATATATATATATATATATATATATATATATATATATATATATATATATATATATATATATATATATATATATATATATATATATATATATATATATATATATATTAAAAAGTGTAGATAATTTCTATGAAAATTCACTACCATATCTCACTCGCTACGTTTAGATTTTTTATCTTCCGGAAGCAGATGTGAATAACGAAAATTTGGCGACAAACAGATAAATGAGCCGTCAGATCAGCAGGACGAAAGTCAACAGGCATTTTAACATACAGCCTCGGAAACACAATAAATATAGATTTATATAATATCGGATTACAAGCTATATAAGTCACCATTTTTCACACTAACATCGAGAGCCTCGGTGGTTCAGAGGTAAGAACGTGTGCCTCTGAACCGAAGGGTACTGGGTTCGACCCCAGGGTTCTCCTTTCACTTTTTCAGTACAAACTGTAACATTAACATCAACCGAGGTTCTGGCATTGTATTTGAGCAAGTTGAATGTCTGCACATTCCGCACTTCGGATGGGGCGTAAAGCCGTCGATCCCATGTCCATGCGATGTTGGGCACCTTAAATATCCCTACGCTCTTTACAGAAGACAGGGGTTCGGCAAAATTTCCAGGATGGTGAGGAGTAACTGCTCCCTGGCGTCGGTGGTTGGCCATAGTTGCGAAAATAGGCCGACGTTAAAGAAACAAAACACACACATACACACTAACATCTCATATTTAAAATGTTTAATCAACTCACACATCTGCCCTGCTTTTTTCATAAATGTTTAAAAACGTTTTAACGTTAATTTTTGATGTGAGAGATTTTATAAAATTCCCTACGATAACGTACCTGCTGCGTCCAGCATTTTTAGCATTCCGTATTTATCATACTTTTTCATTATTAGTGAATTTTCGTAGAAAAAATTCACTAATAGAAAGATCCCGAATCTCTATAAATTCTGTGCAAATCGTTCTGTATGTCACCTGATCAAGGCCTCTTGATACAATTTTTTTATGTCGAAAAATGGGAAAAAGGATTAGGGCCCTTTTTAGGAAAAAATAAGTACGCCACTGCATTCGACATCCTTCAAAATAAATATATACCAAATGCCATCAAAAAAGAAGAATCATTAAACATTTCAGAGGTTTTTTTGTGCGGCCCTTCTAATATTGAAACGCCCCTGTAACTTTTTTATTTATAAGGCGATTTTTTTAACGAGATCTCAAAAGATAGAAAATTATAGATCCTGTTAAAATTGTTTCCTATTGATCACGGCCTACTGAAACTATTTTTATATGGCAAAAATTATAAAAAATTTGAGGGTTGGCTTTAGGGAAAAATACGTACGCCATTCTTCAAAAGTGTTATCTACCAAATTTCATCGATAAATAACTATTATGAAGAACTATGAAAGTCAACAACAACATCTTAAAAGTTAAAGAAACAAGTTTAGAAATGCTGTGATATATGAAAATAGTTTTAGTAGGCCGGGATCGAATGACATAGAGTTTTTCATCTTTTATCCTTTGATCGTTTGTTCACAAAATCGAATTACAAATACAAAAGTTAGAGGGGTGTTTCCATTTTAAATGTGTCACACTGTATATATATATATATATATATATATATATATATATATATATATATATATATCAAAATATAACTAGCCGATTTTAATTAAATTTGGTACATCTCTTTTGTAGGTGTCTTGAAAGTTCGTCAGCCAGGAAAATATGACCAGGTTTTCCAGGAAAATTTTGGGATTTCCTTCGAAACAATTTTTTTTTCTCCGACAATAACAAAGCTATGATAATTAAGTTCGGTGTGTGGATTTACGTTATAAATAGTAAGTTACATGCCAAAATTTAGATCCCTATTTGTGGCTAATGACAGTACAGTCGAGGCCATATTACCTTTTGACCACGACCACCAGATCTTTACCTTACAACAAAAAAATGCTATAAGCATTTTATTAAAAAATCTTTGGGGCCAGATAATTTCTATGAGAATTCACTATCATAACGAACTTAGACTTCTTTCATAATATTTTTTGTTGAACATATGAAAAGCTCCCAAAAATTTTAAATTTAAAAAATCAAAAGTGAGTTGTGGTAACAAGAGGAGTCACTAAAGCAGGTGCCATCCAACCAGAATTGTTGAAATGTGTGGCACGTATCGCCGTGGAATATAAGTTTAGTTGACACTAAGTGAAATCCAAAACCAGAAAACAAATGACAAAAAAAAGTGTTCAAAAAGCAGTAGCCCATGGAGTCTAACAATAGACTTCTACTTTTAACATAATTTTCCGTAATGATTCACGATAAAAAATATTGTGATTTAATTTACAATACTTAATGAGGCAATAACAAACAGAAACTTAAACTCCACAAAACCACACAATTAGAAACGGAACTCAATAAATAATAAAATCGAAACTTAAAAATACACTAAATAGAAAATTGTTCAATATGTCCACCGTTTTGTTCAATGCACTTTATACACCTTTTTTAAACATGCCTGCAAACTCTGATGAGGGTGTTTTGGTTAATATGATTCATAGCTTCTGTGATTCTGTTTCGTAATTCATTGATATTTTGTGGTGGATCGAATTTATATACATCATTCTTCAGAGTACCCCAAAAATAAAAATCCATGGGTGTTGTATCAGTACTTCGAGCTCACCAATGAACCGGCCCTTTGTTACAAATGACACTATTGTTACAATTTTGATACAAAAATTATTTTACGATCCTAGCATTGTGAGCTGGACAACCGTCTTGTTGGTACCAAATTTCCTCTAAATTATCATGAACTCTTTTAATTGTTGGTAAGATATCATTTCTCAATAGATTAAGACACCTTTCTCCAGTTAAATTTTTTTCAAAAAAAAAGGAGTAACAATGAAGTTACCTGAATTTTTAAAAAATTAACTGTCTAATCTATTACTAAAATTTTTTTTTTACCTAATAAGCCGCACCAAACATTAATACCAAATCTGCCTTGCAATCATCTTTTTCGTTCAGATGAGCATTTTCATTTGCCCAGTACTGCTTATTATGGCGATTATACACACCACAATTTGTAAATCTGGATTCATTAGTCCATACTACTTTCAAATCAAAATTTTCATCTTGTTGATACCATCTGCAGAATCGAAGTCGCTTAGGGTAATCGTCAACATTTAAGCCTTGTACGATTGGAGGTTTGTATGGACGGTAATGACTTTGTTTTAATACACGGTGTGCCGTACTTTTTGGAACGTCAGATCAGCAGGACGAAAATCAACAGGCATTTTAACATACAGCCTCGGAAACACGATAAATATAGATTTATATAATATCGGATTACAAGCTATATAAGTCACCATTTTTCACACTAACATCTCATATTTAAAAACTTTAATTAACTCAGGTGCTTGCGACAGAAATATTCATATCTACCGTGCTTTTTTCATAAATGTTTAAAAACGTTTTAACGTTATTTTTTGATGTGAGAGATTTTTAAAATTCACTACGATAAACGACCTGCTGCGACCAGGCATTTTTAGCATTCAGTATTTATCATCCTTGTGAATTTTCGTAGAAAAAATTCACCAATGGAAAGATCCCGAAACTCCATCAATTCTGTGCAAATCGTTTGGTATGTCACCTGACCAAGGCCTCTTCATGCAATGTTTCTATGTCAACAAATGGGAAAAAGGATTAGGGCCGTTTTTATAAAAAAATAAGTACGCCCCTGCATTTGACATCCTTCAAAAAATATATATACCAAATGCCATCAAAAAAGAAGAATCATTAAACATTTCAAAGGTTTTTTTGTGCGACCCTTCTAATATTGAAACGCCCGTGTAACTTTTGTATTTATAAGGCATTTTTTTTAACGAGATCTCAAAAGATAGAAAATGAAGAGTTCTATAGAACCTGTAAAAATCGTTTGCTATTGATCACGCCTTACTAAAACTATTTTCATATGTCAAAAATTATAAAAAAGTTTGAGGGTTGATTTTATGGAAAAAATAGATACGCCATTCTTCAAAACTGTTATCTACCAAATTTCATCGATAAATAACTATTATGAAGAACTATGAAAGTCAACAACGACATCTTAAAAGTTGAAGAAACAAGTTCATAAATGCTGTGATATATGAAAATAGTTTTAGTAGGCCGAGATCGAATGACATAGAGTTTTCCATGTTTTAGCTTTTGATCTCTTGTTCATCAAAATCAAATTACGAAAGCTAGAGGGGTGTTTCCATCCTAAACGGGCCACACTATATATATATATATATATATATATATATATATATATATATATATATATATATATATATATATATATATATATATATCACTCAAAATATAATAAGACGATTTTGATTGAATTGGGTACATTTATTTTGTAGGTGTCTTGGAAGTTCGTCAGCCAGGAAAATATAACCCGGATTTCTAGGAAACTTTTGAGATTTTCTCCGAAACAAACTTTTTATCTCCAACAATAACAAAGCTATGATAATCAAGTTCAGTGTGTGGATTTACGTTATAAATAGTAAGTTACATACCAAAATCTAGATCCATATTTGTGGCTAATGACAGTACAGTCGAGGCCATACCACCTTTTGACCACGACCACCAGATCTTTATCTTACAACAAAAAAAGCTAGCAGCATTTTCTTAAAAAAATGTTTCGGGCCAGATAATTTCTATGAGAATTCACTATCATAGCACACTTGTTGCGTCCAGACTTCTTTGATAATATTTTTTGTTGCACATATGAAAATCTCACAAAAATTTTAAATTTAAAAAATCAAAAGTGGAGTTGTGGTCTCAAGAGGAGTTACTAAAGCAGGATCCTGCCAACCAGAATTCTTGAAAAATGTGGCACGTGCTGCCCTGGAATATAAGTTTATTTGACACTAAGTGAGATATAAGACAGAAAACACGTGCCGCCACCTCGTTACGGAACCAGGTAGTATGTTGTCACGGCAGTTTCAAATAACACAACATGTTAAAAATGGAGACTGTATATAACCAACTAACAATTTAGTAAATTGTCAGCCCTGGCCCATTTCTACCCCATTATAGGGACAAAGTATGTAAGGCTAGATGCACTCTCACCACAATTAGAACCGTAGACCGGTTTCGCTCTAATTAGAGCTCGTCACTACGGCACATTACTCGCAGCGAAAATACACCTATAAAGTAATACGGCTATGGTAGCCAGCCTTCCAACACTAAGTGAGATATAAGACACGAAACACGTGCCGCCACCTTGTTGCGGAACCAAGTAGTATGTTGTCACGGCAGCTACAAATAACCCAAAATGTTAAAAAATAGAGACTGTATACAACCAACTAACAATTTAGTAAATTGTCAGCCCTGGACCATTTATACCCCAATATAGGGCTGCCGTGACAACATACTACTTGGTTCCTCAACGAGGTGGCCGCACGAGTTTGGATAATGCCATTTTCGCACCTTAAAACAAAACAAACTTTATTTTGAAAACAAGTTTAATTATAATTCAAAACAAAGGAGAAATACACGATGTTTAATGATGAAACACTCGTAATATATTCTGGTATAATATTGTATCTTACTTCTATATATAAACTTGATTATGCTTAGCTAACATTATGCAATTAAAATACTTATATAAAATGTAATTTATCAGCAGTTTTCGTATTTCCGCGGTGAATGACTGCTTCCATCCTATTGCTACACTAATGCGTGATATCAATGCAGCATACAGGGTGCTGTAACTCACGTGTTTCGTGTCTTATATATCACTTAGTGTTGGAAGGCTGGCTACTATAGCCGTATTACTTTATAGGTGTATTTTCGCTGCAGTTGGTCTGCCGTACTGACGAACTCTAATTAGAGCGAAACCGGTCTACGGTTCTACTTATGGTGAGAATGCATCTTGCCCATCAATTTATTTGCGTATGTAATAGACAGTCATTTTTAGGAGAAAATATTTTGCTAAAGCTAGGACACTCGTACAGTGCAACAAGCTTTTTCCGATTTATTTTCAGCCAAGCAACTTCTCTGTTTACTACAACAAACTCCCATTATGCAGGTTTGTTGTGTTTGCACAGCGCTGACCATACAACAAAAGAAAATCAGAGGACCGAGAGACCAGAATCGAGATGAATACTGACAAATAACCGAACACACACATTGACGTACTACCAGCAAATAACAGTTAACGTCGAATGACTTTCGACTTTGAATAGAATTCAACTAGAATCATTATGGATCATGTATCTATATATGTTTGGTGCATTAAACAAACATGTTCGGATGCAATGTATGCTCAGTTGTGGTCATTGGAAATTGCAAACCAATCCATGGCAATGATAAATGAGGCATTTGATTTAGGAGGAAATAGTCGGCTTCTGTTTCGCCAAGCTTTGTTTAAATAGCTACTGTTGCTGCTTACTATCGCATTGAACAGTATTCAGCATAACTAGATGTTCAACTTATTTTTTATTCAGAACTCCAGTGACTCTAATTAACAACCGAGACAGAGATCATCTCATATTGGTACGAGTGCGGGTCAATAATTCCGTGACTTTTTGAATCAACCACAGGTTTTTTGACAAAAAATCATTTTAGTTCTCAACATAGTCTCCTTTGAGCTCTATAGACTTCGTCCAACGTTTCTCCAATTTTTCTATCCCTCTAAAAAAATAAGATTAGTCGAGATCCTCAAAATAGGTATTCGTTTGTGGGATGATTTCATCATTGGAGTCAAATCTCTTTCCGCCGAGCCGTTTTTTTTAAGTTTGGCAACAAGAAATAATCACTTGGGGCTAAATCCGGAGAATAGGGCGGATGAGGAAGCAATTCGTAGCCCAATTTATGCAATTTTGCCATGGAGACTACACATGTGTGCACCCTTGCATTATCTTGGTGGAAAAGAAGTTTTTTCTTGGCATAATGGGGTCGTTTTTTCTTCAAATCGTCATTTAATCGGTCCAATAAGTTGGTATAATATTCGCCATTGATCGTTCCTCCCTTTTGAAGGTAATCAATGTGGATTATACCGAGTGCATCCCAAAAAACGGTCGCCATGACTTTATTGGCTGATAAACCCACCTTGGCCTTCTTCGGCGCCGATTCGCATGGAGAAACCCACTCTCTTGACCGTTGATTGGTATCTGCTGTGCGTACGGTTACGATACGGCGCAAAATCTCGTCCCTATTGCGGTTGAACAACGCCAAACACTCCTTTGAAGTTGTCACACGATGGCGTTTGTGGTCGATTGTGAGCAAACGCGGCACCCATCTTGCGAATAGCTTTCCTTACCCAAGTGATCATGCAAAATCCTAACCACTGAGCCATGTAATATGCCTATGGCTTATACAGTCTCCCGCAATTTCAATCTCCGATCGACCAACACCATATCGTGAATTTTTTCAATTGTTTCGGATGTAGCGACCTCAACTGTGCGTCCAGAACGTTCGGCTTCATTTGAGCTTGTACGGCCGCAAGGAAATTCAGTAAAACACTTTTTTACCATGGAAATTGATGGCGCAGAGTCTTTATAGTATTCATCAAGCTTATCCTCGGTTTGAGTAATGGTTTTCTTCCGCAAAAAATAATGTTTGATGAGCACACGAAATTCACTTTTTTCCATTTTCGTTATAACTCAAGAGGTTGTCTGCTTTCAATGGCTATTTAACACAAACCAAATGACGCATCTTGTTCAAAATCTGACAGGAGTCAACTGAGAGATGCTTCTTGAGAGTAGCAGTGTTGCCCTTCCTGTGAAGAGGCGGGAAATTCAAAAAGTCACGGACTTATTGACCCGCCCTCGTACATTACGATAACGGGCTTGCGCTGGTACATAGCTAGCTGTTATACACGGCTTCACCCGGGTTAATGTCGGAATGCGATGCTGGTTATCTTAACAGCAATGGAAGACAAATACAATTCTTGAGAACTTGCAGTGTCTTAAATAAAATACTAGTAATAGGTAAGTAGACTTTTTGTGTGGATTTACAAGTGCTTGTTTTCGCTTCTGCAACCGATTTAGCTTTTTAACGCCGCAGAGAAGAGAAGAATCACTTGTGAAGCGAAATAGGAAGTATCCACACCTGAATTTAGAATCAAATGCTTTTACGAAGTAAGGTCAATACACAATTAATACATCCAATAAGATAGTTTAACCTCTGTCTATATATTTGCAGTTATGTCGACTACAGAGGGAGCGGAAATACACTGTGTATTTGTTTAAGTAGACTGCGAAGGTGAAAGGAGCAACTTTTCGGTTGAAAATTATCGACATTTGATATTTGTAAATAAAAATTCAGAACTAATTACAATTTCTTTTTCTATATTAGAATATTTTTCTGATCCGAAAATCTTCTTGCAAACGTTTAAACAAATTTTGGAGTTATATTAGTTTATTCCGCTTTCTTCACTGTTATATTAGTTTATTCCGCTTTCTTCATTGTCGTCCAGGTTTAAGGTTAGTATTCTGAACACTGCTAACGATTATATGTATAAATTAACTTAATTTTGAGTTTCTACATTGTTTCTGAGCACAGTCTGTACTATATACCCCCACTTTTTTAAACATTAGCTTTTCTTTCGATTAGTTTGAAAACGTAATTTTAAAAAAAATCTGCAAAAAATTAATGTTTAAACCTACCAAACACAGAGAATAAAAAAGGATTCTCTAAATTCACCTCCAAATCTAGAATCGCAATCTTAGGTAGAGATTAGAGCAGAATTCTTAATTTTATTGTTAAGATTTTATATAAAATATAGAATTTATGTCACTGAAAGTGAAATCAAAGTCTTAGCGAGCCTGGAAGATATGACCTACGAATTCGTGAAATCACATGTTACGTACATTCACTGCATTGGGGGTTGCATTTTGATAAATTCCTTCTTAGTAAGCGCTTGCGTCATTGGGGGAATAGACTTTCAAAATTTCAACTCAAAATGATGTTGTAACTCATAGAACACCGGAGATACGTGGGATCAAATTATCCATTCTAGAATCTAGTTTCGCCCTTTTGACGTTTTATCAGAGCAAATTTCACAACATTTTTAGGCATTTATATAGCTAACTAATGCGAGTAAAACATAAATATACATCACATTGCACCTGCAAGAAAATTTAGTAATTAGTCAAATAACATTTTTCTGCTTTTATCACCTCGGTGATGAAATTTCACAAATCATCCTAATTTAAGGCTTCAGATCGCCATATGGACATTTTCAGCAACCAAACTACAAAAATTTCAAAGTGATTTTTTTTGCGTACATATTGATATTTTTGCGCCAAGAAAGGTTAATCTTTGGCTGTAATATGTCATGGATTTTGTTTACCACAACCATCATTTTGGTTTTGTGTCCTTATGTGATCTCCAGTGGCAAACAATTTCTTTCTATTAAATGCTTATATATTTTTTTTCTTACAACTTAGAGATCTAAACTTCCGTATATGGTATACGTTCTATAATAAAAACCTGCGTACCAAATTTTGTTTTCTAAGCTGTGTTATTTTTGGAGATACAACAATTAACAAAGCCATTAACAAAAGGAAGGTATCAAATTTCATAAAGACTGGCCCAGTTTTGTTTTGTGCTTTGGGCCATTTGCTACATCTTAATTAATGTTTTCTTACTGTAACCTATATATATATATATATATATATATATATATATATATATATATATATATATATATATATATATATATATATATATATATATATATATATATATATATATATCGTTATCCGTTAATTTTAACAGGGAAGGTAGGTTGAACGAAACATTTTTGTAAAATTCTTTAGATTCTCTATTCAATTTTAAAATGCAGTGAATTTTTTTTAAGATACATGCTTTTGAACTTAACCTAGGCATTATCCTTTTAACGCATACTAGTTACATCAGAGAAAAAAAGGCTAATTTACGTTAAAAGGATAATCACTGCATTTTAAAATTGAATAGAGAATCTAAAGAACCTTACAACAATCTTTCGTTCAACCTACCTTCCCTGTTAAAATTAACGGAGTGAAAGCTACTCTGCTAGGGGTGAATGGTACAAACTCTATTACGGTTTAAAAAAGTGCCCCCTCGCAAGAAAAATCGACCTGTTTTATGGTTTTTAGGAATTATCAGCAGTTCATGGGAAAATTTGGTAAAACCTTCATCAAAAGCCATAACTTTTAAACTAAGAAAAGCATGGGACTCGAAATTTTTAGGATTGTAAACACAGATTCTTTGCGACTCTTTGGTGGCATTATCGACATTTTTTGAAGCACATCCTTTTTGGAGTCTGACGTCCCTGTAATTTCTTAAATAGCTACATGCGTCATGCAAAAATTGTTTGAAAAGCGTATTCAGCGTACTGTTTGATGATATTAATTATTTTTAAGTTACCTTTGGCAAGAACGAAAACAATCGTTTTTTTATAAAAATAAATGGAGTAAAATAAAGACTATAGCCTTATCAGACATTGAATTTATTTCAGCAAAAATACAGGATACACTTTGATAATTTCACCCAGAAAATGAGTTTTGTCAAAATTATTAGCCTGATTTTCCACAGTGGCAAGGGTTTTGGTTTGGTTTGTAAACTAAAACATGAGTGTTTCTGTTAACTACTTCATTTAAGTTTTTGTGAGAGGGCTTACGTAAGTGAACAAGAACGTATCTAAGTTTTAATGATCATCGGTTATGGTGATCGTAAAGGGTCATATGATGATGACGCTTGTCATTTATTAAATGAGGTTTAACGTGACCGCCTACTTACAGGTCTACGGTAAGCAGACTTCACCACAAATTTACTAAAACAGTGGGCGTAAAAGATCGCTTTAAGGACGGCCGCCCTGTAACTGCTACCTAGGACAAAAAGGCGCTGGATGTATTGCTTGCTGTACGAGAAACTCCCAAAACTTCTGCATTGGAACTCACTGGAACAAACCAGATCTACAGACGTTCTGTACAGCGGATTTTGCATCGGAAAAAGTATTTTCTCTATAAGGTTCATAACCTGTAGGAACTTTTTGCAGAGGATTTTCATAGAAGAATCGAACTTTGTAAAGAAATAATTTAGATTATTTAACAAAATGGAGATTTTTTAAACCGTGCTGTTCATCTAGTGAAGCTGCTTTTTGCCTTGATTGTAGTGTAAACAGACACATTTTTTGATTTTAGTGTGACAGTAACCGCCATTGCATGGAAAAAATTCATACCCAGTATCCTCAAAAGCTGGACGCGTGGTCTGGATTTGGTAGTCGTCATGTATTTGGATCCCTCTTGTTTAAAAAAAATTAACAGGTTCACGGTCGACGCTATCTTAATTTATTACCAGAAGATATTGGGCTCCGTATCAGTGAATTGTTTCAAAATGATTTACCAAATGTCTACTTCTAACAGGATGGCGCGCCAGCTCATGTCATTCGAAAGGTAAGGGATACATCCTAACCGATGGATAGGCAGAAGAGGACCCATTTAGTGAACAGCTAGGTCTGCAAAGTTGTTTCCACTCGATTTTTTCCGGGGTCATTTAAAAAACGTTGTTTACAACTAACGGCCCGCGAATTTGAAACAGTTGAAACAGTGTCTAATGAATCACTGCAAAACTCGATTCATCAGTCCGAAAAGAGGATTTACTTATTTCAAGAAGCTCAAGAGGCTCAATTTGAGCATTTTCTTTAATAAAGTAAGATTTGACCATTTTTTCAAATCAACTTGATGAAAAGCCCATTGTCTTCGTCCTTGCTAAAGGTTAAATTATATAATTAATACCACCAAAAAGTACGCTGAATACCCTTGCCAAACATGTGTCGTATGACCACCCATGTTGCTATTTAAGAAACTTAAGCGTTATCAGTGTCCAAAAAGGGGGTCCTTCAAAAAGTGTCGATAATGCTACCAAATAGTCACAAATAATTTGTTACGCTACCTTACATATATATATATATATATATATATATATATATATATATATATATATATATATATATATATATATATATATATACAGGCTAGCCTATTATTCCTCGATATCTCCTAAGATATTGAAGTTATCAAAAAAAAATTGAAAACAAGAGTTGCTTTGTTTTCAGAGGTGTATAACCTAAAGTTATTTTAAACTATACAGCATGCCCCATAAGTCACGGGCAGCATGCAACTTTGATATTTTAAATAAAACACCCTATATATTATTACACATTTCGATCCTACGTAAAATTTCAATGTTACTTTATATAAAGCATTATATGTCGTAAATCAAAAGTTTTTGAGTTATTCAATTATTCAAAAAATTTTTACACCTGCACCGGTTCATTGATTGTTGTTGCCCTTACTTGGTGAAACTTGTCCATACTACATACAGACTTGGAGACTACTTCTCTGGCTTCACTGTTGGTTATCGTTGGCTACGTCCTTCACCAACGAAAACCAACAGTGAAGCCAGAGAAGTAGTCTCCAAGTCTGTATGTAGCCTGCACAGGTTTGCAAAAAACCTAATACTTCCTCTGCAATCAAAGATATTAAGATGTTTCTTATTGTAAGCTTAATCTTAATATTGTTTAACTACGGATAAAATGTTATACTTCGATTTTCAATATACATGGTGTTTATCTAGACTGTTCGCTTTGTCATATTTGAGACGCTAAAAACTAATTTTTTTCAAATGAAACACCCTGTATATTTTTTCTTAATCTTATAGAGAATTTAATTCTGCATTGATCTATACTATACACCTATTACATATAATTTTAAGGTTAGAATCAACTCTTTATTTTATTGGGTGGAATTAAATAGTCTCCAATTAATTAGTAGGCTTTGACATTATTTAGTAAATTTATTATTGTTATTATTATCATCATCTTCATCATCATCATCATCATCATCATCATCATCATCATCATCATCATCATCATTATTATTATTATTATTATTATTATTATTATTATTATTATTATTATTATTATTATTATTATTATTATTATTATTATTATTATTATTATTATTATTATTATTATTATTATTATTATTATTATTATTATTATTATTATTATTATTATTATTATTATTATTATTATTATTATTATTATTATTATTATTATTATTATTATTATTATTATTATTATTATTATTATTATTATTGGAAAACTCAATGCCTCGAATGCCTATTTTAGTAAACAAGCTTATGAACTTACCTTTTATTAAGGAATGGTCAATTGAAAAAGATAGTATAAAATATCGTATTCTCTGAGTAATACATGTTATACAAAACTACTATATTAGATTGTCTTTAAGTATTCTATTAAATATGTTAAACAATTAAATATGGAGTTTACGGGAAAATATCACTCATGATTAAATTATTTAAACTAGTAAACACTGTAATAAGTAAATAATAGTCAATATAATAATGTAATATTTAACAAAAAATTTATTAATGAAAGGCTCAAATGCATTTCCATTATGCTGTACACAAAGATTTCATCTCTTTATGAAATTGCATCCTACATTCGACAACATTTCTGCAGTCACTAGCAAAAAGGCATTGCTTATGCGCTGGTACATGTGTTCTAGTGTTGTTACAGGTATATTATTTATTTACTAATATCAGGTGATCTCGCCGGCCACAGAGTCATACCCCCTCGGCCAATCCATTTATTTGGGTACTTTTTATTTAGGAATTGAATAATGGGTCGAGTGAAATGCACTGGAGCTCCATCATGCTGAAACCACATTTCGCGCCTCATTTCCAAAGGAATCTCTTCTACCAGATCGGGAAGAACTGTTCTTAATAATTCTAAATACTGCGCACAAGTAAGACGTTCCTCAAAGAAGTGTAGTCTAATAAGGTAGAGCTAAAAATACCAGCCCATACATTTATGGTCCATCTATGCTGGTTATCAATTGCCAGTGTTACGTGGGGATTTTCTGTTGCATAATGATGATACTTGTGTCTATTTAATAAACCATTGCTATGAAATGTACATTTGTCAGTGAGTAATACTTTATCAAAGAAACTGACATTTGTACTCACTTTTTGGAATGCCCATAGAGCAAACGTAACCTTTAGCTGGTGATCCTGATCACTTAAATATTGGGTGATACATATACGGTAGGGATGATACTTGTTTGTTTTAATTATGATGTTCTAGGAATGCCTAAGTACTCACTCACATCCTTGGTGCTTCTTTAAGGTTCTTCTATTACAGCCAGCAATACATCTTCCTGTAGAGCTTCAGTTAATACAGAGTTAGTTCCTTTATGTTTATTGTAAGAAACGCTACCGGTTTCCTCAAATATTTGCTACCACTCTTGAAATGCAGTTTTCCTTGGCGATCTCCTTTCTGGATACCGCCCTCTGTAAACCCTTGAAGTCAGAAAACAGTTCATGTGGCACTCTCCTAATATAAACACCATATCTGCAAGCTCTTCTTTACTGAAATTCATTTTAATATGTACGCGTACTTAATTACAATTAACAACACAAGTATTTTTTGTCAGTTTATAGCTTCTGTCAGAATATTTTAATTTCTCAAGTGTCATAGCCTACCTATTATGGTTTATTAATTCATTTACAAACCATCTATCTTTTTCAGTTGACCTTTCCTGAATCAAAAGTAATAGGCCTTCGAGGCATTTTGTTATCCAATAAAACGACGGAAATTCTAGTAAATAAACTATTCACATTGTAATGTTATTTTTTTGATAAATTTGATGCAACTCCTATTATAAGACACATACAATATCTTAAGATCTTCTTTGCTGTTATAGATTGTTATTAAAACCTGTTTGACCTGAAAGAGTAAGTTATTACAACTTCAAAGACCACTAATTAATTAGAGACTCTATTTAATTCGACCCAATAAAATAAATAGTTGATTCTAACCTTAAAACTATATGTAATAGGTGTATAGTATGCACCATAGATCGATGCATAATTGAATTCTCTATAAGATTCAAAAAATATATACAGGGTGTTTCATTTGAAAAAAATAAGTTTTTAGCGTGTGAAATATGGCAAAGTGAACAGTCTAGATGAACAGCCTGTATATTGCAAATCAAAGTACAACATTTTACCCGTAGTTAAAGAATATTAAGCTTAAGCTTACAATAAGAAATATCTTGATATCTTTGTTTGCAGAGGAAGTATTCGGTTTTTTGCAAACCTGTGCAAGTGACAAATTTTTTTGAAAAAATTGAATAACTCAAAAACTATTGATTCATGACATATAGTAATTTATATAAAGTAACATTGAAATGTTACGTGGGATCGAAATCTGAAATAATATATAGGTGTTCTGTTTAAAATATCACAGTTGTATGCTGCCGGTGACTTATGGGATATGGTGTATAGTTTAAAATAATTTTAAATTATACACCTTTAATTTTTGTTTATAACTTAATATCGAGGAATCCCAGAATAATGGGCTAGCCTATATATATATATATATATATATATATATATATATATATATATATATATATATATATATATATATATATATATATAATATATATATACTCAATTGTAATTGCCTAAAGTTTACCTAAAAGGCAAAGATGTATTCAAAATTAATTCGCCATATTCACAGTCTCATTAGAAAATCTTATTCTGTATATACATATGTAACTGCTACTAGCACTAAACTTCTGAGTTTTATTAAGTTGCTGTAAAAATATTTCGAGTTAGGTATGTTTAGAATACTGTAAAATGCCAATAAAGAGTTTTCACTATTACATCACAAAAGTAAAAATTCAAGCATAAGAGAAAGCATAAGTTGGATGGACTGCTTTTATTTCTGGCTTCGCATTTCAGCAAAGTTTATGGAATGGCAAGAAGTTGAGTTTTCCAAGCGCGAAGCACGCGAATCGTAACTTTTATAAGGCAGCTATGAGTCTGATTCAGTATAATGGCATTATACTGCTAATAGAAATCAGGACTGTACTGGTAATCTCATAATAATTTTGTTACTTCTAAACCATCACAAATGTTAAACAAATGCAAACTGATTTTTACAAAGCAAAAAGCACAATTTTCCAAGCACACGAATCGTAATTTTTAGAAGGGAGCTGTGATTTGATTATACTGCTAATGAAAATAAAAACTATACTGGTACTTCCATAGAAGTACCTTACCTTGCGTCCTTTTAACAACTTTCGAGAAAATGCACACTGGTTTTTACAAATCACAAATCACTCGTTTTCTAGTTACGTGAGAGAGGCCTTAGTAAAATAAAGATGATGGCAAAAAGAGTGGCACCTGGAAAGCTCTTTTGATTCTCTATGCAGAGCTGCAATATATAATCCACCAATTAGTCTTGTAGATAATTTCTTTCAAAATAAAAAACTTTTAGACGCAGCAAGTGCGTTAGGGTAGTGAATTTTTATTAAATATTTCAAATTTAAATAACTCAATTTTATATAAACTTAGACGGTTGAATTTTGGTATGTGGCAACGTCTTTCTCAAAGAAACACATAGACCAAATTATATTAAAATAGCTTTGTAATTTTTGGAGACAAATTTTTTTTTCTAAAAAAATTAAAACTTAAGTAACTCCATTTGCTATAAACTTATAAAGTTGAGTTTTGGTATGAAGTAAGGTCTTCCCTGAGGCTATATATGAACCAAATTTCATTAAAATAGATTTTTAAGTTTCGGAGAAAAAATTTTTTTCGAAAGAAAACTCACAATTTTCCCGGAAAACCTTGTTTGATTTTCTGGGATAATGAACTCATCCAAGCCATTAATAAAAAAAAGACACTTGCCAAGTTTCATCGAAATCGGTTAGTTATTTTTTGAGATAGCGGATATATATATATATATATATATATATATATATATATATATATATATATATATATATATATATATATATATATATATATATATATATATATATATCTTGTGTTATAATTGATAAGGTGTACAAGTTTGTCGAAAGAAGTAAAAATTACGATAATCTGTAGGTAGGTTTTTGACAATTTTTTGACATGTTTTCTTCTATTTTAAATTTCAATGTGGATTGTTTCAATAATTTTCTTAGCAAATTTATTTTATTATGAGGCACTTGCCTTCTTGTTTAATTCTCAACTCCCATATCTACGGAAGTTCTTTTTCGAATCGTCCTATCGTCCTGCCGCCGTCTCCTTAAATAACTACACCTGTGTAACAAAAAATCTCTTCTTGACGTACCTGGGTAGAAAAAGTTCACATGTCTTGCATTTTCCGCATTGTCCAACTTCTCGTTCGTTGCACTCATTGGAAACAACCACAACAAAAAAAAACTATCCCTATTGACGAACACTGTGTGTCTTTTCTTATAATTGGTAACTAAAAAAAAAACTTATTTTTAACTTAATACTATACATTTACTTACTGTCTAAGGATCAAATAAAAATTATTATAATCTGTTACAACTCTATAAATAAAAACAAGAGTATTGTTCTGTGTTCTATTGTATTCCAACGACTTTTGCTTAGTGAAATTAAAATGTACTACATGTAAAAAAGAAATCATTGTTATGTATTCTTTTACCTGTTATGCTATTCCTTATTTAAACCTAAAATATTTTACACTCTCAATTATACAGGGCATTTAAATATTAGGACGTATCAATTTAATGTACATGGCCCGTGTTACTCCACAATAAATGTTTCTAATTTTCTGACATATTTGCTATCCATAGCTATATATATATATATATATATATATATATATATATATATATATATATATATATATATATATATATATATATATATATATATATATATATATATATATATATATAAACATATAAAAATTGAAAGTGACCCCGGATATGGGTTGTAGGGGTCCTAGTTCGCGCTCGTTTAAAAAAATTTTTGCAAAGTCTCACCATCGATACCTCTCTATTGGTGAATTTTTTAAAATAAAAATTCACTAAAATATAGTAGTATTTATTTTATGTTAAAGACATAAAAATTGTAATCTTCGATGGTCACTGTATATTGGGAAAAGAACTTTTTTAGTCTTGTGTTATAATTGATAAAGTGTACAAGTTTGTAGGAAGAAGTAAAAATTAGGACAATCTGTACGTAGGTTTTTGACAATTTTTTGACATGTTTTCTTTTATTTTAAATTTCAATGTGAATTGTTTCAACAATTTTGTTAGTAAATTTATTTTATTTTGAACTTTTGAAAGCAAATATTTGAAAAATCCATTGGTAGATTTTGAAATTGCAACTTAGGTTTAGAAATAAAAAAATTTAAAAACCAATCAATACGATTAAAAAGGAATTAGAATTAAACGCTTTTTCTACCAGATAATGTATTCATTGTTAACCATACGCGTTTCGGTTCATCTGAATCATCTGCAGGGGTTAAAGATTATTCCTGTTTTTCTTTTGTTACAAAAAATTTGCTGTATGGAACGTTCTGTTTTTGTAAGTGCAGAGACTTCATTTTGCTGCCTTAATAAAATAAAAAATAAGCGTCGTCGATACTCATCCTTTAGCTGCTTCAAATCTGGAGATGCTTCTATTCAGGAATAGTCTTTAACACCTGAAGATCGTGTAGATGAACCGAAACGGGTAGGGTTAACAATAAATACATTGTCTGGCGGAAAGAGCCTCTAATTATAATTACTTTTGAATCATGTCAAAAATCAATAAAACCAATCAGTACATTTTAAAATTGCATCTTTATAAAGAATATCAAAAAAGCGTTCAAAAAAGGTGCCACTCTCTCTACCTTTCTTATTTAAATTAAGCAGGTGAAAGTCACCGCTGCCAGGAATTGGATGCTATAAATTCGGTTTGGGTTCAAAAAAGTGTCTTCTTTGCTAACAAAATCGATAAGTTTTAGAGTTTTTCAAATTTATCAACGTTTCTCGAGTCTGGGGAAACCTTTTATAATGGATGCCCTTGTACACACCAGATCACTAAGCATTCTGTCCCGCCTATAAAGTTGCATGTTCAATACCTATCTGCTGCATTTTCGACACCGATTATAGAACCAAGTTCCAGGTGTTCGAACAATTTTACTACTCTCTACCACACCTGCAGATATTAAAATAGATAATTTAGAAACCGAAATCTTTACATTATCCATACGTAAAATTACCTGCTGGTTAAGCTACGTTTCCGACATTTTCGTTATCTAGTCACACGGTAAAGAATCTTTGAAAGAATGTAGTCTCCAGCTCAATAGTATTAAATACCAGCTCTACTTTGCCATATAAATTGAAAATCAGTTCTCTTAACCTTTCCTAAATGACATACTCCAAAGATGTTTTACATCGTTTACCGGAAACAAATATATATTAACTGCTACCTTAACACACAATCCCTTTACCACCAATTGCATCTGATTTATGTGGAAAAAACTCTAGTAACATGACTTTTTAGGCTATAAAAGGGAACAATAAACAGGCAGACCTGATTTTTTTAAATAGACATCACTATGTTCCACATATACCACAAAATAACCCACTGTTGTTTATTCAACTCATGTAGCAGTCTTATTTGGTGGTGATGATATTTGTAGCATAGCAAAATGTTGTGGATACTGGATCCCGCCATATCTGTTGCTGTAGAGAATTGAACTGATTTCTAATAAATTTCCTCAGAAGAGTTCACTGATGAGGAGATCGCGACGTTTGAATTTTAATTTTTTTTTCAAATGAACGCGAATTAGGCTCTTAGTTAAAAGCCAAAAAAATTATACGCATTTTAAGAAAAATAATTGTAATTTTCCTCTTAAAACGCCAAAGTCCCGATTTGAAACGACAAGATTAGTGACATTTAGGCAAAGAACCTGAAACGCATACAGTTTTCTAGAGAAAATGTAGTAAGTATTTTACAAACCCGTAAGTTTCATCTTCAACCGTCATTTCCAGGAAATTCAAATATTTCCAGGAAATTCATTTCAAATAGACCCTTTCTCTGATGCTTTGCCAATAGTTTTACTAATAGGGTCTATCGTTTAATGGTCTATAATTTTTAGCGAGTTTTCGTAGACAGAATTCGCTCTTTGTGAGACCGACACTTTTGAATTTTGAAAAAATGTCTTCAAATGAGCGGGGACTAGGCCCCCTAGTATCCATATCCGGAGTTAGTTTCAGTTTTTGCTATTTTCACATACACAGGGTGACGCATTTCTACGGCAGAACTCAATTTATCCGTTATTATACAAGATGCCAGAAAAAATTGTATACGTTATTTATAGTGTGTCTTGAGCTATAAAAGTATTTTTACAATCACAGGCTGGCGCATAAGTCGTTGGTGATACAAATTCTCTTCTTTTTTTTAGTCGAACGGCCATATATGATTGCATTTTTAATTTCAATCGAATTATAATGCATTTTTGTAAGAATTTGGGACGCAGCAAGCGCGTTATGATATAAAATTTTTATTAGATGCCTCGAATATCAATAGCTCGATTTTCTATTAACCTAAAGTTCGTTCGCCAGGAGATGAGTTTTTTCGGAAATATTTTAAGTGTATTTTCGGATAATTTGTGTACATTTTAAAACAATAAAGTGATTTTGATCAAATACGGTACATTTTTTTACTATATGGTATACTGGTAACCCAATTTGATGCATCCTTTTATAAAAAGGCATACATTATTTTCTGGATTATTCCAGTACGGATTTTCTGATTTGCGGATGATCCGTGGTGAGGGATTGATCATAATAAATCAGGAGAAGATCGAAATTTCAATTTTCTTGTTTCCTCTCGAACAAATATAGTAGATACCCCTAATAAAAACCAACGACCCTTTAAATAAGGGAATGCGTATTACAATTACTATGTTGCAAAAATCATGAGAAAAATAAAACTAGTATGTAAGAAGGAGGCAAAATAAACTGTCACAGATTACTTATTCTGTTCTGATGATTTCTGATTTATATTTATCTTCGAACGTGTCACTACCATAGAAATGTTGAGAAGGATCCATATCCGTCAAAGTTAATCTTAAGGTAATACATTTTAATTGCCCCTATCTTACTTTCGCTCATTCGATATCGCATGGACTACACGGCAGAAAGAAATAAGATAAACAATTATGTATATCTATATATATATATATATATATATATATATATATATATATATATATATATATATATATATATATATATATATATATATATATATACGAAACACAAAATATGACTAAGTCTAAAATTTTGAACAAAAACATAAGGTAAAGAAAAAGGCCATTCAATGAAGCATAAAAGAGTCATTTACTTAATATTTAAAATGTAAAGTTGTATACTTATTACAGATAAAATATACGCACACTTAGAACTTTTAAATAGTAAAAGTAAAGTTAGAGTAGCTTAAAAGATGCTTCATATTCCACGATACCCAAAATTAAGGGAAAAAAGCAAAGAAGATTCATAGCTAGGTCAGGTCACAGAATACAGTAGACAGAATAAATACAAAGGAAAAATTAGATACTTGTAGCAAAACGTAAATATTAAAGTGAACGAAAGTGTGTTTATATAGAACAATAAGCTAACAAGGACAGGAAAATAATCGTTAGTCAATATAAAACCACGACATAAAGATCAAGACAAGGTGTACTGAACCCAGAGTGACAATAATTTAAGTAAAATCGATTAATTTTTATTTTAAAACAATAACAGGACAAGGTGTAGCATAAGTTGTTTTCATGAAAACGTATAGTAAAACTAGTGTTAGGCTGCACAAACAGTTTTATTTGTTGAATCTAAATAGTAAGTTGTAATTTAATTAGCTAATATTCAAACTTAATCGATAATTTGATTTGCAAGCTCTAGAATATGGGTCAACTAAAGGTTAAATGACACATAAGCATTTAAAATGAATTAAACGTCAAAATGGTTAAGAAAGTAAAAATATTGAAAATTTAAAACTTACCTCTATAAAATCAGTTACTACACTTTATATTTTTATTCTGTTGGTTTAATAGTACACTACTACTAAGTTCGGGACGCAGCAAACGCGTTATGGTTGTGAATTTTCATTAAATACTTCAAATTGGAATAACTCCCAAGGCAACACATTCATCAAATTTCATTAAAATAGCTTTGTAACTTTCGGAGAAAAAATTTTTTTTGAAAGAAAACTGAAAATGTTCTCGGAAAACCTTCTCCGATTTTCCTGGTTAACGAACTCGTCCAAGCTGTTAATAAAAAAAGGTACTTGCCAAGTTTCATCCAAATCGGTTAATTACTTTTTGAGTTATCGGTTGGATACATACATATATAAATACATACATACATATATATATATACATATATATATATATATATATATATATATATATATATATATATATATATATATATATATATATATATATATATATATATATAAATTTAAGCTGACACTGGATATGCATTCTAGAAGTCCTAGTTCGCGCTCATTTGAAAAAAAATGTTTGTAAACTCTCACGATCGATACCTCTCTATTAGTATTTTTTTAAATAAAAATGCACTAAAAACTAGAGGCCATTCTGCAAATTCTATTAGAGTTCCAAAAGAGCCCCCCTCGTAAGCAAAATCGGCGTGTTCCATGGTTTATCGAAATTCACAGCAGTTTCCGGTAAAACCCTGGTGCAACCTTTAACAATGGACACCTTATATTCATAATTTGTCTATAGATATGGGTTTAGGTGCCCCCGCTTAAAAGACTTTGTAGTGCATGTGAAAATTTTTTCCACGAAAAGTTGCTGATATAGCTCATTATTTACTATCAAATACCCTGTTTGGGACAAACTAATCATAATTTCTCTATAGACCTGTAAGTAAGCCTGAAGTACACAATATAATTGAAAATTTGTAATCCATATTAATTTTTCATTAAAAAAAAGGCTAATTAAAAACACCAAGATAACTGTGCTTCAATTAGCTAACAGGTTGTGTCTTATAATTCCAGAAATATTATTACTTTGCCTTATTTACATTTATGACATCATAAAAACGCTATTACAAAATTAAAAGCCCAAGGACGTGGAAATATTCTATTCCGTAAATTATAATGTATGTACAAGATTTCTCCTTTTACTTCACAACGGGATACATATTTCACTTATAATTTTTGGGTTTCTATTTGATAAGATCCATGAATTATTAACATATTAAATGAGTCCACTCCTGGCAGACACAGGTCGGGAAAACTTATTATGCACATCCTTGCGTGACTACTAGCCACCCCCTAAGGAAGTTGTATACCGCGATACGTACACCACCTGTATTACTACTGCAGATCACTTATCGTACACTTTGTCTACATGTCGCGTATAAAATTATCTTCCAAAGGCTTCCAACGTATTTTCTAAACACCTTAAGTTTTTTGTTTAGTCTCTTATTACTATCGCTACCTACAGCATACCATACCATTTATAAAAGTCTGGAGGCAGCAAGTGTGTTATCGTAGTGAATTTTTATAAAAATGTTTTAAATAGCAAATATGTTTCTTTTTAGGAAAGCAGGCATCAAATTTAATACCAGTATAACCTATATAGTAGAAACAATATGCCATGTTTCACCAAAATAACTTTATTGTTTGAAAATGTACAAAAATTTCCGAAAGTAAACTTAAAGTGTTCCCGAAAAAACTGGTTTCTTGGTCAACCTTATAGATTAATAGCAAATTGAAATGAAAATTCGCTACCATAACGCACTTGCTGCGTCTGGAATTTTTTTTCTTACAAACATGTATTATATTTCGATGGAAAATGCCAAAATGCAATAACGTAAGGCGTGTTTGTTTAAAAAAAAAGATAATTTGAATCACCAACGACTTATGAGCCAACCTGTAATTGTAGAAATATTTTTTTAAGATGTAGCTCAAGACAGCCTATAATTAATGTATACATTTTTTTAGTATCTTGTATAATAATGGATATATTAAACTTTATTAATTTATAACGAAAATTCGACAAAAATTATATACCATTAAACGATAAACTCTATAGCCAAGCTACTGCCATAGCATCAGAGAAAGGGTGTATTTGAAATGAATTTTCTGGAAATATTTTATTAAAATGAAGAATAATGACGACTGAAACTAAGACTTCAGGCTTTGTAAAATATTCTTTTTGAGACATTTTCTTTCGATAGCTCATATTAGTTTCAGGTTCTTTGCCTAAATATTACCAATTTTGACGTTTTAAATCGCTACCTCGACGTTTTGAGGAAAACCCTAATTTATTTTTTTAAATACCTATAACTTTTTTGTCTTTAAACCTACAAAGCTAAATTTTGGTAGATGATTTACCTATAATGAAATAACCCCTGTACCGAATTTGGTTACGCTTACGTAGTTAATTCCGGAGATATGAATTTTTTTCGAAAGACAACCCAAAATTTTCCGAGAAAACCTTGGTGGATTTTCCTGCTAACCAGCCAAGCCAAACCACTTGCAAAGGGAATGTATTCACCAAATTTAATACAAATCGGCCCATTAGTTTTTGAGTTATCGGTGTGATACATACATACATACATACATACATACATATATATATATATATATATATATATATATATATATATATATATATATATATATATATATATATATATATATATATATATATATATATATATATATATATATATATATATATATATATATATATATATATAAACATATAAAAATTGAAACTGACCTCGGATAAATGTTCTGGGGGGCGTAATTAGCGCTCATTTGAAGAAATTTTTTCAAAATTTAAATGTCGGGATCTCCTCATTAGTGAATTTTTTTAAAGAAAATTCACTAAAAATGATCCGTTCGAATTAAACGAGAAGGGTTTATATACCACGTGTAGTGCCCCTCGTTATACAATCTGTTCACGTTTTTTTTTTCTGTACCGTATTCAATATCAATGTCTTCTCGATTACTCACCTGTACAAGATAACACGCCCCATCACTTTTTCTGTAAAATTGCGAGAGATAGATGGCAATACTAAACATGAAAGTTGTATGTGTTTCCGCAGACTTTTATCTTATAATAGTTGCATGTATGGTGTTTTATTGTGTTTGTATTTTGATACAGCATTGTAGATGTATTAAGGTAAGTATTTTTTTTTAAATTTTAACAACACACCACGAGGGATTACAGCCTAAATACTATCGTACCGTGGGTGTTGACAAGGAGGAAAGAGGCAACTTGTTAATTCTGGACTTGAAGGTTTGGAGGTTCGGAGCAAAAGGAAAAACATGTGCCGGCAAAGAATTCCACAACTTGGAAGTCCTCGGGACAAAAGAGCGGGCATAACAAGATGTTCTATGTCTGGTGACCTGGACAGTGAAGAGTGCATTCGCTCTGTTCCCCTGGTAGATCTGTTGGGGGCAGCAGGTGGAGGAACTATGGAGGAAAGCTCCTCTGAGCAGTGCCCGTTTAGATATCTATAAAAGAGAGAGAGGTCACCAACGGCACGTCGGTGGGCAAGGGATGGCAGCCTTTGGGTGAGGGTAGGGTCACCGATGAGACGTATAGCTCTCTTTTGAATGGAGTCCAGGATAGCGAGTGTAGAAGCGGTAGCATTGATGTGGAGGAGAAACAAAGTAGGGGCTAAAGCTGAACCTTGAGGAACTCCTGCATTAATTGGATACAGTTTAGAGGAATGGCCATCCACAACAACAGAAATGTTCCTGTTGGAGAGGAAATTTGCTGTCCAGGTACAAAGTTTTGGTGGTAGGCCATAGGCCGGAAGTTTATTAAGCAGCGCTGCGTGCCAGACCTGGTCGAATGCTTTGGATATGTCTAGAGCAACAATCTGAGATTTACCGTGTAGTTCCATAGACTTGTTCCAAGAATGGGTAACAAAGGGAAGGAGGTTGGCAGTCGATCTGCGCTGACGGAATCCATACTGCCTGTCGTGAATTAGACTGTGTTTTTCAATTGTCATGTAGCTGTTGTTGTTTACGCCGCGGTTTTCTGATTCCTGCCAGCAGGCATCATGCCGCGTTACAACCAACCAAGACAACCGACCAACCAACCAAGAACCGACTAACCAATGATCGATGCTTGGTTGGTTTTCTTCGTTAGTTGGTTGGTTGGTTGGCACGCAGGGCACGATGTTCGGTGGCAGGAACCAGTAGACAACGGTGTCAACAACAATAGTCACATGACTCCAGAGCAATGAACAGAGCAGGCCATCAAACAACGGGAAAGGGAGAGTTACGTTGGCGATGACCGAAGTCAGTTCGATTAAAGGATACCTGGAAAATTCCGGGGATTTTGGGAAAATTTATTTGGCAATACTGCAAATTCACTAGAAATTAGTGGTAAAATGACTATTCATACAGTGTTGTCACATGTCTTCCCTAGATTTTGGGAAACTGCCCCAGTAGCCACCTAATTCATCTAACAGCTTTGCCATTTTCAATGAATTAGTGTGTATAATATTACATATTACGCTGGTTGTCTTAGTTAGTTGGCTGGTTGGTTGGTTGGTTGGTTGGTTGATTTGTTGGTTTTTTTCAACCGTTGACTCACCCTGTACAGTGAGTTTACTGCATTTATTTGAGTACAATCAGCGAACTCTAGATTCACATTCTAAAAGTCGAAATGGCCCAGACACTGCGGCAACGGTTGAACCGCAAACAGCAATGCATCCTGTTTTAGAATATGTAAATATATAAAGGGTGTCAAAGTGAGAAAGTGTTTCCGTCAATGTCTCGAGTATCCGAAAAGTTGCGTTCTCACGTGTCTATGACTTAGCTCGAATATGATTCTAATAACAGAACAAACACACAGCCTCGGTAGTTCAGTAGTAAGGACGTGTACCTCTAAACCGATGGGTACCGGGTTCGATTTCCAGAGTTTCCCTTTAACTTTTTCAGTACATGCTGTATAATTAACATCAGGTTCCTCCCTTCGGAGAAAGACGTAAATTCGTCGGTCGCGTCTCCATGCGATGTTGGGCACGTTAAATATACCTACCCTCCTTACAGAAAGGCAGGAGTTCGGCAAAGTTTCTGGAATAGTGAGGTGAAACTGCTCCCTGGCGTCGGTGATTGGCCATAGCCGCGGAAATAGACCCACGTTAAAATAAACTTGAAACACCAGATCATGAAATGTCTGATGATTGCGTTAACACGTGAACGAATATGCTTTCGTTGTTACACTATATATCTTTATTGTTAGTTTTTGTGTGCTTGCTGTTTTTAGTTGATGCTTTATTGTTTTTAATTTTTACCTTGACTGGTCAGAAAAGTTGTTCATTGACGTATATAACTTGATTGTCAAATAAAGCTTCACTGATTGATCGACTGATTAATTGTCCATTGTCGTTATAAACAAATATCTCGGGACGCAGCAAGTGCGTTATGGTAGCGAATTTTCTTTAAAATATTTTTAATAGCAAATGTCTTTCTTTGATGAAAGCAGGCATCAAACTTGGTTGCCTATATAGTAGAAACAATGTATCATATTTCATTGAAACAAATTTATTGTTTGAAAATATATAAACATTTTTCAAAAGTCTAGATGCAGCACATGTGTTATGGAAGTGATTTTCCATAAAAATGTTTTTAATAGCAAATGCGAGCAGGCATCTATCTGATTACCGGTATAGCCTATGTGGTAGAAACAATGTACTATATTTTATCAAAATTACTTATGGTTTGAAAATATACAAAAATTTTCCGAAAATAAACTTAAATGTTGGTTTTCTATCCAACAAAGCTTACGTTAATAGCAAATTGAGTTATTGAAATTTGAAGGATTTAATGAAACTTTGGCAAATTTGCAGATTAGCGCCCGAACGCTTTTCAACAAATTGTTTTCAGAGACATTACTAGGACCTCACCTGCAGGTTTCTGAACAGTTTTTTGAAAAACGTTCGGGAGCTAAACTGCAAATTTACCGAAAATTTGCTACCAAAACGCACTTACTGCGTCCAGATTTTTTTCTTACAAACGCATCATATTTCGATAAAATGCAAAAATGCATTAACGAATTTGTTCTACGAAAATTACTTTAAAAAAATTATACACCCCTACTTACTCCTGGTCCCGTAACTTCCTTGGGGAGTGTGAACAAGAAATTTTTTTGGGGTTTGTGGATCCAGAGGGGTGGGGGCCTAGGCAGGTTTCTGAAAACAGTTTTTTGAAAAGCGTTCGGGAGCTAAACTGCAAATTTATCGAAAATTCGCTACCAAAACGCACTTACTGCGTCCAGATTTTTTTCTTGCAAACGCATCATATTTCGACAAAAAATGGAAAAATGCATTCACGAATTTGTTCTACAAAAATTAGCTAAAAAAATTATGCACCCCTACTCACTCCTGGTCCCGTAACTTCCTTGGGGAGTGTGAACAACAAATTTTTCTTGGGATTTGTGGATCCAGTGGGAGCTCTAGGCAGGTTTCTGAAAACAGACACTGCGGCAACGGTTGAACCGCAAACAGCAATGCATCCTGTTTTAGAATATGTAAATATATAAAGGGTGTCAAAGTGAGAAAGTGTTTCCGTCAATGTCTCGAGTATCCGAAAAGTTGCGTTCTCACGTGTCTATGACTTAGCTCGAATATGATTCTAATAACAGAACAAACACACAGCCTCGGTAGTTCAGTAGTAAGGACGTGTACCTCTAAACCGATGGGTACCGGGTTCGATTTCCAGAGTTTCCCTTTAACTTTTTCAGTACATGCTGTATAATTAACATCAGGTTCCTCCCTTCGGAGAAAGACGTAAATTCGTCGGTCGCGTCTCCATGCGATGTTGGGCACGTTAAATATACCTACCCTCCTTACAGAAAGGCAGGAGTTCGGCAAAGTTTCTGGAATAGTGAGGTGAAACTGCTCCCTGGCGTCGGTGATTGGCCATAGCCGCGGAAATAGACCCACGTTAAAATAAACTTGAAACACCAGATCATGAAATGTCTGATGATTGCGTTAACACGTGAACTAATATGCTTTCGTTGTTACACTATATATCTTTATTGTTAGTTTTTGTGTGCTTGCTGTTTTTAGTTGATGCTTTATTGTTTTTAATTTTTACCTTGACTGGTCAGAAAAGTTGTTCATTGACGTATATAACTTGATTGTCAAATAAAGCTTCACTGATTGATCGACTGATTAATTGTCCATTGTCGTTATAAACAAATATCTCGGGACGCAGCAAGTGCGTTATGGTAGCGAATTTTCTTTAAAATATTTTTAATAGCAAATGTCTTTCTTTGATGAAAGCAGGCATCAAACTTGGTTGCCTATATAGTAGAAACAATGTATCATATTTCATTGAAACAAATTTATTGTTTGAAAATATATAAACATTTTTCAAAAGTCTAGATGCAGCACATGTGTTATGGAAGTGATTTTCCATAAAAATGTTTTTAATAGCAAATGCGAGCAGGCATCAATCTGATTACCGGTATAGCCTATGTGGTAGAAACAATGTACTATATTTTATCAAAATTACTTATGGTTTGAAAATATACAAAAATTTTCCGAAAATAAACTTAAATGTTGGTTTTCTATCCAACAAAGCTTACGTTAATAGCAAATTGAGTTATTGAAATTTGAAGGATTTAATGAAACTTTGGCAAATTTGCAGATTAGCGCCCGAACGCTTTTCAACAAATTGTTTTCAGAGACATTACTAGGACCTCACCTGCAGGTTTCTGAACAGTTTTTTGAAAAACGTTCGGGAGCTAAACTGCAAATTTACCGAAAATTTGCTACCAAAACGCACTTACTGCGTCCAGATTTTTTTCTTACAAACGCATCATATTTCGATAAAATGCAAAAATGCATTAACGAATTTGTTCTACGAAAATTACTTTAAAAAAATTATACACCCCTACTTACTCCTGGTCCCGTAACTTCCTTGGGGAGTGTGAACAAGAAATTTTTTTTGGGGTTTGTGGATCCAGAGGGGTGGGGGCCTAGGCAGGTTTCTGAAAACAGTTTTTTGAAAAGCGTTCGGGAGCTAAACTGCAAATTTATCGAAAATTCGCTACCAAAACGCACTTACTGCGTCCAGATTTTTTTCTTGCAAACGCATCATATTTCGACAAAAAATGGAAAAATGCATTCACGAATTTGTTCTACAAAAATTAGCTAAAAAAATTATGCACCCCTACTCACTCCTGGTCCCGTAACTTCCTTGGGGAGTGTGAACAACAAATTTTTCTTGGGATTTGTGGATCCAGTGGGGGCTCTAGGCAGGTTTCTGAAAACAGTGTTTTGAAAAGCGTTCGGGAGCTAAACTGCAAATTTACCGAAAATTCGCTACCAAAACGCACTTACTGCGTCCAGATTTTTTTCTTATAAACGCATCATATTTCGATAAAAAATGCAAAATTACATTAACGAATTTGTTCTAAAAAAATTAGCTAAAAAAATTATGCACCCCTACTCACTCCTGGTCCCGTAACTTCCTTGGGGAGTGTGAACAACAAATTTTTCTTGGGGTTTGTGGATCCAGGGGGGGCTCTAGGCAGGTTTCTGAAAACAGTGTTTTGAAAAGCGTTCGGGAACTTAACTGCAAATTTACTGAAAATTCGCAACCAAAACGCACTTACTGCGTCCAGATTTTTTTTAAGATAAACGCATCATATTTCGATAAAAAATGCAAAAATGCATTAACAAATTTGTTCCACGATAATTAGCTTAAAAAAATATAGGCCGTTAAACCATAAATTTCACTAAACCTACAAATAAATATCCAAACAGCTACCAAACTTAACTAAACTGACAGTCAAAACATCAGAGAAAGGGTCTATTTGAAATGGATTTCCTGTAAACGTTTTAGTAAAATGAAGGGCAATGACGGTTGAATCTGAAACTTAAGGGTTTGCAGAACACTCTTCTTGCAACATTTTCTTTTCACAAATGGTATTTGTTTTACATTCTTTGCCTAAACATTGCCAATTTTGACGTTTAATATTGCGAGTTTGACGTTTTGAGGAAAACTCCAACATTTATTGCTTTAACTGTCCATAACTTCTTTGTCTTTAAAGCTATGGACTTAAATTTTGGTTTAGAGTTCACTTTTTATAATACAAACACGTGTACCAAATTTGGTTGCCCTTACTTTGTTATTTCCGGAGATATGAATTTTTTTATAAAGAAAACACAAAATTTTCCGGGAAAACCTGGTCAGATTTTCCTGGCTAACGAACTTATCCAAGCCACTTGCAAAAGGAAGGTACTCTGCAAATTTTATCAAGATCGGTCCATTATTTTTTGAGTTATCGGTCGGATATATATATATATATATATATATATATATATATATATATATATATATATATATATATATATATATATATATATATATATATATATATATATATAAACACAGATCTCCCCATAAGCGAATTTTTTATAAAAAAAATTCGCTAAAAAGGGAATAACACAGAACATTGGCGCAGTCCTTCCTATGTAACAAAATCCTATTAGTTGCAGAAATTATTTATTATGTTAACTAGATTCTGCTTTATATTTCTTAAGCAGCGACTTCTAACCTAGTTACTTATAAATATTTAAATAATACACCCATACTGAACGTCTTTATCTTACATTGATAGAGAACATTCGATAAAAGCTGTTGTAATAGTTATGGAAATTTCATTTTCCTGTTTAACATAAGGTTGCGTGTCCACCTAAGGATCATTTTTCACCAGTTGTTAGCACTTTAATCCAAATTTATTAACGAAGCAGGATAATATTCTAATAAATCATTGACTAATGTATAAGCTAATACTGTGTCTCCTTTTTTTGTTTAAAATAAAATCACTAAAAAGGTTTGACGCGTCACCGGATTAAAGAATATGATAAGAAATCTGCAATGGCGTTGTACGTATCGGCATACAACTTCCTTTCAGTGGTCGACTAGAAGTCACGCAAAGATGTGCATACAAAACGTAATGATTTTCTCGTTGATATAGGCCAGGACTTAACCAGTTTTTAGTTCACCGTGTTTTATAAGCTATAAGGCTATCAGATATATGTGCCTTGAAATTAAAAATGAATTTTGTTGATTCATGAGTATTAAAAAGAAGATTTTGCTACAAGTTGGGAGCGCAAGCTGGAGAATTCCTTTTTTTCTATAATAATGTTTATGCATGTAGTCGAATTTTAATGAAGAAAATTTTGGTTATAGAGAGGTAACGTGCGCTATTCTCCATTGCACATTGTGGAAATCCATGGCTTAAGGCCGGCTTATTGGCACGCAGGTGTGATACACTAAAGATTCCGCAAGGAGGACAAAATCAGCCTGTGTCTCTTGCTTTACATTTTACCACAACCGACGGCAGGACTAAAGTGATGGTGGCTAGAGAGTGAGATGATTCAATGGCCGTCGTGGTATTAGTCAGATAAGTAGTTGCCCTTGCTCGATAGTTTCTTCCCATAGCTTCCTTATTGATGTACTGTGTGCGCGTGGAAGCTGGTGTGAAAGCCTAGAACTATTACAACAGCAGAGATGGCGCTGCGAGTAACAGTAATAATAATATATTTAGTATACAAATAAGCTTACCTTGTGGAAGACACAATTTAACATCAAAAACAGGTCCAGATATTAATGCCAAAATACTTTCGAACTGTCACATCAATTTTCTTATAACTCCAACTGCATAAAAATAAGCCCATACCGTTCACCAACATTTCTGTGTATATTTTAAACAACACCTTACACTTTATATAAGAGTCAGCTTTATTTTTGGTTTAGTTACTACAAAAGTGGATATAAAATTTCCACTATAAATTTTTACATGTTTAATGTTAAAGCTGATGATAACTCAAGAAATACTGGGCCGATCTCGGTAAAGTTGGGTCAGCAAGTGGCTTGCACAAGTTCGTTAACCCGAAAAATGTCGGGACCCAGCAAGTGAATAGTGAATTGTCATAAGACTTTTACACTTTATTACGGCATATTACTAAAAGTAATACTTATCATTTAAACAGACGTCGAAGATTGGGATTACAGGTCTGAATACAAGCTCATTTGAATAATTTTTCTCTTTCTGCTATCATAAAAAATATTCAAATCTTGTGTTTTAGAGCCTTTTAAGAAAAAAAAATTGAATGCCCAAAACTCAATTTTCTATGAGGTTAAGCAATTAAAATTTGGTGAATCTAGGTACTGTAAGTCTTTTTAAAAGAAACTTGTATTACAAATTTCGCTAAAGCTACTAAAGCTTATTAGAAGTTAATTAATTCATACCCGAGAAGTCAAATCATTATTCAAATAACTTGCGTACTTGAACAATTAGCCAACTAATATTAGCGTTAAAATTTTATTCTTTGATTTCCAATTTTAGAAATATATACGATTCACTACTTTACCTCAAAACAGAACTTCAAACCACGATAAATAAAGAAAACACGTGATTATTATTTAGTTTACAAATTTAAAAGCAGCATCTATGTACAAGTTGTTATATCTGTTTCAATGACAATCAATTACTACTTAACCTCAAAACAGAACTGCCAAACCATAATAAATAAACGAACACGTAGTTATTATTTAGTTTCCAATTTTAAAAGCAATATGCGAACATTTACTTAACCTCAAAACAGAACTGTCAAACCATAATAAATAAATATCACACACTATCCCATTTGGTTTTTACTTCGTGTAGCTGACATAAAACTTCCTTATTTTCACTACAAATCCCCGAATCCGAATATACCTGTGGTATATCTATCAATCTGCGCGTAGCAGGTGACTACTCTGTCTTTGTCTGACATCATACTATAACTACTTAAGCGGTTTCAATTCATGACTTTTAGATTTTATTTTTAATTTGAGAAAACTCAACATTTGGTGAACCAAATTACTTAAAATTCACAAGATAGGTTTACTCAGTTCATTTCTAGCTACATGTAAAGTCTGCGTATTCAAAAATATTTTTATATTTTTTGGGGAAAAATATGTCCGTTATAGCTGATTGACGAACTCACCGCAACCAAATCAAGGCATGTGCCATGTTTCGTTCAAATCAGTTAAGTATATTTTGAGTTATCGCTCGAATACATTCATATATATATATATATATATATATATATATATATATATATATATATATATATATATATATATATATATATATATATATACATATATATATATATATATATATATATATATATATATATATATATATATATATATATATACAAATGTACCTTGGATATGGGTTCTAGGGCACCAATTCGCTCTCATTTAAAAAAAAAATTCTGAAAGTCTCACCATCGTTACCTCTCTATTAGTGAATTTTCTTAATGAAAATTCTCTAAAACGTAACCAGTTTTTTCAGGAAAATTTTGGGTTTTTCTCGGAAAATGTTTGTATCTCCGAAAATAACAAAGCTATGGTAACTAAATTTGGTAGGCAAGTTTTAACTATAAAACATACCCCACTTAACAAATTTAAGGCTTCTAAGTTTAAAAAAATTATAAACATTTAAAAAAAACTTGGGTGCCACTGTTGTTACGAGAACAGACAAAACCAAATTTTGTGTGGTAAACAAGTCACAAGTGTGTTATGATAGTTAATTTTCATGGATATGATCTATGCATTTTTTTACGAAAATTATATATGCGCAAAAAAACTTCATCTTTTTTTGTAAGATTTAATAATTTGATAGATTTTGTTTACCAAACACAATATTCTGGTTTATTGGTGAGCTCTAACCTCTAGCGGCAACCAAGATTTTTTCCGAAAACACTGTACCGATTTTCCAAACTAACAAACCTGTCAAGCCACATGTACCGAATCAAAGTCAGCCTATTATTTTTTGGGATATCGGTGTGACACCCATATTCATATATTTATATATATATATATATATATATATATATATATATATATATATATATATATATATATATATATATATATATATATATATATATATATATATATTCTTAAAACTGACCCCAAAAAACCTGTTCTAGGGGCCTATTATTTCGCGCTTATTTGGAAAAATTCTTTCAAAATTCAAATTCGAGATCTTCTCACTAAGTAAGTGGTGAACGTGTCGCCACCTAGTTCGGAACCAAGTACTATGTTGTCACGCCCGCTCCAAATAACACAGAGTATTAAAAATAGAGACGGTATACAACTAACTAACAAGTTATAAGTCTTACATATCTTCTCACTAGTAATTTTTTTCTGCGAAAATTCAGTAAAGTGCAGAGATACGTAGAATGTTCCTTTTAGAATAAACAATTTGATCTTGATTATTGGCCCAGACTGTATAATTATAGTGTCAAACTTACGCCTTCATATAAGCCAAATGCCAATAATGTTGGTAGAACGGTTGTTGAAATATAACTATTAATAATAAAATTATTATTTATTACCTAGTTATTGTATTTTTGTAAGCGTAAGGTGAAAAGATAATGTTCTTCAGCTAATTAAGGAAACATATTTTCCAGTAGCGGCTCGTGCCTTCAAGCATTGGGGGTGCGCAAGAAAAAAAAGTTCAGGACGCAGCAAGTGCGTTATGGTAGTGAATTTCTATTAAATGCTTCAAATTTTAATAACTCAAGTTTCTACAAACTTAGAAATTTGAATAACTCAATTTTCTTAAAATATAGAAAGTTAAATTTGAGTATGTGGTAAGGTCTTTTACAGGGCAACATATGCAATAAATTTTATTAAAATAGCTTTGAAATTTTTGAAGAAAAAGATTTTTTTGGAACAAAACTAAAAATTTTCCAGGAAAACCTTATCCGATTTTCCTAAATAACGAACTCGTCCAAGCCATTAATAAAAGAAAGGCACTTGCCGAGTTTCATCGAAATCAGTTGCTTATTTTTTGAGTTATCGGTTGGATACATACATATATATATATATATATATATATATATATATATATATATATATATATATATATATATATATATATATATATATATATATATATATATATATATATATATATATATATATATATATATCCTAGTACGCGCTCATTTGAAAAATTTTTTGCAAAGTCTCTCCATCGATGCCTCTCTATGTGTGAATTTTTTTAAATAAAAATTCACTGAAAATGAAGAGCTCGCCTCTTTTGTCACTCAAAAAGTATTATACAGGAACCTACTTACTAAACTAACTAAACTTAATAATTATTAACTACTTACCAAGTTTTCCTCTAGTTAGTTATAGGTTATAGTAGTTAAAAAGTCTCTTAAAATGTTAACCTTTAAAATATTCACAATTATTTTGTCCACTTATTAAGCAACCCGAAGTAGTAGCTATAGTAATAATAATTGTCTTGTTAGAACATGTAAACAACAACGAAATGATCTAATTAAAATCAATTCGACGCGAAGCACTACACGAAAATGCAGGAGGTAAAAAAGTAAATAAAAATTTATTAAAATATAGCACAGCAAAAATATCATTTTTTCCACGGCAGGCAGCAGTGCGCGCGCACGGGCGCAATTATTGAGGAGCCACCCCTTTTTTCCATTTATCTTATCAAGATATTCCAATATTACTTTTTGTCTGAAAGTAAAGTGCAAAATTCGCTGAAAAGAAACAGAACGAAAATACAAACCTGTAATTTCACTTGCATCACGAAAAGGGTGAAAGAAACTCTTGACTCATGCACCTGAATATGAAACTGTTGTATCTAGTAACCAGGGAATAAAAATGCATGATACTTCCTGCTGTTTCTCCTTTGTTTCAATTACAGAACCACCATTTGGTCGTTTTGATATTCACTATAGTGTGAGCGGAGAGCGCACCTGATGCAAGGATTGGCCAGGAGATTGTTATTTAACCCTGCTGCACAAGAATTGATTTTCAACCCGCTTCCTGACGACAGAAAGTTAAATTATTCGTGCGAGTGGGATGGTTCTTGAGACCATTTTGTGACTTCTGCTCTCAAATGCTTTTAGGCAAATTGGTCATAATGAACAGATAAGGGCTTTCTAATTATTAGAACATTTGATCAATATCTGTGAGAAAATGAGCAGGGACCGTTTGTTTTTACAAGAAAAGGTCGCAAAAAGGAATCTTTTCATTGAAATTTAATTACAATTTCTCCTTTCGGAGTTGACTTGTTTTGATAACTAAGTTAAAAAATTATTTATATTAAAACAAGTTGGTTATTTAAATAAAATTTTCGTAATTGCCTAACAATTACAAAATTAGAGCAGTTTATTAACTTAATGTTTTCAGTAAGGAAATTGAAAAATAATCGCAAAAATTATTTTCTAATTGAAATAGGGTGGTTAATTGGTTAAGTCATGTGGTAGCAAGTAAGTGATTATGGAGAATTTTCGTAAAAACATTTTGAAATGTAAGAATAGTATTATATACAGGGTGGCGCAGCGGAAATCAAACACACCCGATTTTTCATATTTCCTGATATTGAAAAGAACATTGCCCGCACACGTAAATTTTTATTTCGAGGGGACACGATTTTACGACATTTTCAATCCTACCAGTTGATTCGTCTTGCGGATGTAAGTTTCACCCTTGAAATGTTAAATGGAAAGGAGTATTGAGTGACACCTTATTACGAAGGTAACCAATTTATCATTTTGAAAAGTGTACGTATTTATATAGGGTAAACAGTACAGTGATTGGCATCTTAAGTAAAATTTACCATTACAAACAGAATTATAAATTCCTTAGTGCATCCATATCAAAAATAATTATTTATTTAGATCAGTAGAGGTCTGCCCATTGACACAGCGCGCAAAAAATTGGCTTATCATGAAAGGAAAAATATTAAATAAATTAAATTTATTGTTGTGTCGAGATTTATAGTGATTGGAATCTTGACTATAATCATTGGCACTTCGCTCACAGTTATTGGTACAGCCAAAATATCTACGATTCCTCTTCTAAATATGTACCTAGGTACATATATATATATATATATATATATATATATATATATATATATATATATATATATATATATATATATATATATATATATATATATATATATATATATATATATATAGACAGAGAGAGAGAGATTCCGACATTTACAAAATAAATGAAACTTACTTCAATCATATAAAAAAAAACACTACCAAGATCCAGGTGTCTATTCAGTAATACAGGTAAATAACATAGATTTCACTTTACTTATTAAATTTCTTCTCAAATGCAATGCAAATATATAAAATTTTATCTGTAAATACTTGTCTCTTCAAGAAACAGTTTGTGTGGAATGTTGTTCAGCAGCTACCACACTTAAATCCTCTAGAAACCATCGAGATATTTCTGGTACAAATAAAGCAGGCATTTCTATATACAGAAGTATTTCTGAATCGGCTTGTAACATCTTCAGCCTTTTTCGACAAGACTGATTCATCCCTATTAGAGAAAATATTTTCTTCTGCAAAAATGATTTCTAAAGCTGCTTGGTCGCCGGACCTTTTCATATTATAGTTCTCCTTATCCAATTGGGAAAGCTTTCCTTAGACTCTTCCTTGAACGCTTACCTCTTCCTTTTAAAGTTCCTTTTAAAATAAATATCTAACATAAATAGCCTCATTTTGAATAACTTTCGATGTAACTGATATATTTGAGATCACACTAATATTATCATTCTGTTCGGTTTCATTAATTCTTTTGTGAAAATCGACTATCTTAGCTTTAAGTAGCGCTTGATTCTCATCAAGTTTTTTTTCTGCACATAACGCGTTGATGCTATTTTTTTCTGAAGAAGTTTTGTTCGTTATATCTTCATGCTCTTTGTTAGATTTCATTTTTATATGTTCACTTTCAAGTCCTTTATTCAGATGGATATAGGTTATATTGCATCTATTTTTGGAGTAATCACAATATTTAAAATAACCTTAATCTTTTTGTCATCATCGATTTCATTAATACTGCCTTCCTGATGATCTTTCTCAGTCTTCGGAAGTCTTTGATATTTTTTCCGTTTTGCATTATTATTCTTGTTTTCTTTTTTTTTTTTTGAGTCTTTCATTTTCCTATCTTCTTTTGCTTGTTGTAAGCGAATATTAGCGTGCATTTTATCTGCTTGTTTTTATTCCCATACAGATGAAGTCAATACAAATGGAATTTTTTTAATATTTCGTTTATTTTTTGTTTCTGGCGTGACTGGATAGGTCACGTAGTCTTGCAAACAAGTATTTTCTGTAGTATCAATTGAGACTTGATTTTCAAATTTATGATTTTCACTTATATCTTTAGAAGGGTCGATGATTATTATTGGCATATTTTCTAAGTCAGTCAGGTCGGGAACTCTCATAGTACTATTCAAGATCTGCACTGAATCATCATTCCAACTTTCAGTATTTTCAATATTAATACAATCGGTCAATTTATTCTCCTCATTCGACTCTGCATTATCGATTTGCTGGTCAATAATTGTTTCTGCAGGTGCAATAATGTTGGAGCACTGACCCGTTCTTTTTTATGGTTTTAAACATTGCAATATATTTTGCAACAATCCCAGATTTTGTATGTTTTTCCCCTGTTGCAATATTTGTTGACGGGTATCCGCCGAATTACCATTGGCAAGACGATAAAGGAAATGCATTTGTGTCATCTTCAAATTAGAATAGTTATTTACCATCACCTGTTTGACCAGAGGGAAAATAATAACAAACTGTCACAGTATTTTAAAAACATTATGTTCATAATGACAAAACAACGTTTCCTAGCAACGATCACAATTTACTTGATTTTATTTTAACAATTTTTCGACATGCAATGAAGTCGTTTTTAATTTTTCCTCGAAAAGGAAGTAATATACGCAAGGATATTAAGAGGCAAAAAAGTTGTATTTTTTGGTGCTAATCTGAAAAAAAAAAAGAAAAAAAAACTTTGTAGCGTACATTTTTTTGCTCAATATTATTCGTGAGACTGCCCCCCGAGACGCCACTGGAACTTATAATTATCTTTTAGTCAGTGCCAACTTAGCGTCTTATTACAATGAATAACCCTGCCAAATTTCAACAAAATGGGTAAAAGGACCATTTTTTTTTAAACTTTGACATATATATTGAAAACCAGACTCTTAAGGACACATGTTTATATAAACTTTTCTACTTGAATTTGGTTCAGGACCGCGCCCTTGAAATTACGCCCTATCATTAAGTAACACCTTATATATATATATATATATATATATATATATATATATATATATATATATATATATATATATATATATATATATATATATATATATATATATATATATATAGGACCGCGCATAAATAACGCAAAAAGGCCATAAATTTTAAACCGAGGAAGGCATCTGACTCAAAATGTGTCGGAATGCATAACAGATTATTTTCGACAATTCGGTGGCATTAACGACATTTCTTGAAGCACATCCTTTTTGAAGGGTGACCCTTCGACTTCTGAAGTAGCAACTTGGGTCAAGCGACACTTTTTTGGAAAGCGTATTGAACGTACTTTTTGGTGGTATTAATTATTGTTAAGTTACCTTAGACAGGAACGAAAACAATAGGCTTCTCATGAAAATAAATGAAGAACGGAATACAAAGTATTAGTTAGAATAATACCCGCCCGCCACTACTGCCTGGTGCTTAGTAATATATTCGCTTTTCAGTAATAAATTTTCATCGTTGTCCTTTATGACTTCATCATTGCTGTAGGAACAAATCATATCGTATTACGTAATCTGTGATATGTTTATTGAATATAGAATTATACATTGTTTTTTATACGTGAAATCAGTGACTTGTGTTGTATATTAATACAATTGAAAGATAAAAGTCGAAGAACATTGATAATTTAGACTAAAAAATCTGCAAACCTCTGTGCCAAACTTTTTTTTGCATCAACCAATACCTTCGTCTATTGTTTTACAACATACCTTTATTACTATGAATTTAGATCTCTCCATTGGAAGTTTTCATCTAGAATTTGTTTAAATTTATTTACACTTTCCCTAAAACCATAAATTTAGTTTTGAACTAAATATGACATAATAAAATAAGTTGTAAACAATCTCAATATTATAAAACACTACAAAACACAGCCTATGATACCAATAAATACTAATAAACATAACAAAAATCAAACGCAGTCACAATGGAACTCGTAGTAAATTTTACAGACGCCTCCTAGATCACACAATAGACCACACGAAAAACTTGTACCACATTAATATAAACCGTGCTACACCCACAACAAATCACAGTGTTGTAAACGTGTATTCTCTTAAAATTAAGCTTTTATAAACAGATGTTGGTTTGTTTGGTTTCTAGTAACCTGTAAAATATTTTGTCAAATAAATTAGTCATCACTAAATGAACTTCGTATTATTTTTAACACATGTCGCCAAATAACAATACAAGTCATGTGTTCACTATTGTCTTTTATAAGCACCTGGTGCCTATATACAATGACATGTACGTTGTTTCTCGCTTACACATTTAGAAGATTACTGGTATATCTAAAATTATATCAAATTTATAAGGAAAATTGTTGTTATAGAAGGTGACTTAAGTATTGCTCTCGTTTCTCAAGATAAAATGTTGAAAAGTCTGGACGCAGTAAGTGCGTTATGTAAGTGAATTTCCATAAAAATGCTTTTAATAGCAAATATGTCTATCTAATGTCAACAGACATCAATTTCGTTACCGGTATAACCTATACAGAGTGTTCTACAAGCACTATGACAAACTTTGCCAGATAATAGCTCTCATAATTCTAAACAATTTTTCTTAATGAACATGGGTCCGATTCGCTTTTATTAAGAATTTACAGGCATTCAACCTTTATTAACAATTAACAATAAAAATTTAAATTAAATGAAAATCACAAAACTTATGACTATAAAAATTGTTCGAAATGTCCACCCTCGGCTTGAATGCAAGCCTCACATCGACGAACTAAAGATTCGGTCACTCGAAGGAGGAGATTTGGATCATTTCTTATTTGGTTAGCTGCATCTTAAATTCTTTCAAGTAATTGGTGATGGGTAGTGATTTCAACATGGTAGACCAGCTGCTTCATGTGTCCCCTTAAATAAAATTGAGATAGGGGCTACGAGATGGCCATGATATTGGACCTCCTTGACCTATTCATTTATTTGGGAAATGTTCATTTAACCAAGCAGCAACTTGTTTTCCTCTATGTGGTGGTGCGCCGTCGTGTTGATACCACATATTCTGAATAATATTAAGTTTTACGTCATCAATGAACTATTAAAAGTCATATTCTAAGAAATGTCTATACAGATCTCTATTTAAACGATCATTTAGAACATGCACAGGTAATAGATCATTGTTGAAAATGCCACCCCAAACGTTGACACTGAATCGTTGCTCAAATCGTCTTGATCTAATTGCATATGGATTTTGCGACGCCCATACATGTTCATTATGATTATTATTTATGCTGTCCTTAGTAAAGCACGCTTCATCAGATCACATGACGAGCGAAATGAATCTATCATTTTGTGCTTGTTGCTGAAGTAACCAGCGACAAAATTCTAATCGCTTTGGGGCATCTCCAGTATGCAACGCCTGTACATTTTGGCGATGAAACAGATGTAACATTTCTCTGTTCAATACCCGCCATGCAAAATTCGGTGATACATGAACGTTACTAGATATACGCCGAACACTAATTGAAGCGCTACCAAGGGCAGCATCTATTACATTTTCTTCATCTTGTACATTTACTTCAGTACGACGAATGACCCTCTTTGGAGCGGGGTTACCTGCTTCTCGAAGTCTACGAAATGATGCACTAAACACCGTGTGGGCAGGTTGGTGTCTATTTGGATAACTGCGTCGATAGTTTCGAGCTGATTCTCTGGCGTTCCCATTGGAATACCCATATACAAACACAATGTCTGCATATTCCTCAGTTGTAAATAAATGCATTGTTTATTTAGAACTTTTACACGAAGTATCAAATATTGTACAATTAAAATGATACTAACAATATTTATTGTCATAACAACTGTACCATTTTTATTTATCAGCCTACTTTTGATTGAAGTAGGTGTACCTATATTTTATAGGTGTGCATTGTTTCACATTCAAATTCTTTTGTGTCATTTCCTGGTTGACTGGAAAAATTATGATTCTTTAAATGCTTGTAACTTTTAAACAAAAACAAATCGGACCCATATCCATTAACAAAAATGTTTAGAATTTTGAAGGCTATCATCTGGCAAAGTCTGTCATAGAGCTTGCAGAACACCCTGTATAGTAGAAACACTGTACCATATCTTATGAAAATAGCTTATTGTTTGAAAATGTACAAACATTTTTTGAAAACAGACTTAAAATGTTTCCGAAAAAACTGGTTTCTTGCCAACAAACCTTAGGTTAATTATTTAATGACAATTCGCTACCTAAATGCACTTACTACGCCTTTCTTACAAACATGGATCAAATTTCGATGAAAAATGCGAAAATTCAATAATATAAGGGATGTTCCCAAAACAAATTTTAAGTATCGCCATTTATGGGCCATCCTGTGACTAACAAAAAAATCATTTTTTTATTAAGATATTTTATTTTATTAAGATGCAGCTCAAGACACCCTATAATTAACGTATACAATTTTTCCTCGTATTTTGTATAATAACTATATTGAGCTTTACCGAAGAAATGCGTCACCCTGTATATATGTAAACAGATAAAAACTGAAACTAAACCCGCATATGGATTGTAGTGTGCCTAGTTTGCCCTCATTTGAAGAAATCTTTTTAAAATTGAAAAGTCGCGGTCTCCTCAATAATGATTATTTTTTTTGTACGAAAATTAGCTGAAAGTTATAGATCGTTAAACCCTAATCTTAACTGAAACTACTGCCCAAGCATCAAAGAAAGGGTCTATTTGAAATGAATTTTGTGGAAACATTTTAGTATAATGAAGGGCAATGACGTTTGAAGCTGAAACTTAAGGGTTTGTAAAACACCTCTCTTGTGACAGTTTCTTTACATAACCCGTATTTGTTTTAGGTTCTTTGGATAAATATTGCCAATTTTGACGTTTCAAATCGCGACTTTAACGTTATGACGAAAACCTTAAAGTTTCATTCTTTAAATGCCTATAACTTTTTATTTTTATTTTTAAACATACAGATAAATTTTGGTACATGGCTCATCCTTTATAATACAAACACCGAATTTGGTTGCCCTTACTTTGTTATTTCCGGATATAATTTTTTCCGAAAGAAAGTACAACATTTTCCTGGAAAACTTGGGCTGATTTTCTCGTTCTAACGAACTTATCTAAGCCCCTTGCAAAAGGAAGGTAATATAAAACCATGGATAAGACTGGGTATCAAATTAATGTACAAAAATAAAAGAGAATCTTATATAAGGTACTTAAAGAAAGAACTATCCAAACATAATACTGCACTCACAATTCAAAGCAGACAGAAAGGATTACTTGGCCAGTAAAAAGAAACCACAACATTAAAAAGCCTGGACGCAGCCAGTGCGTTATATTACAAATTTTGGTAAAAATGTTTTTAATGGTAAATATGCCTTGTTTTTAAAAGAAGGACATTTGGTTACCAGTATCACCTATATAGTAGTAAAAATGTACAATTTTTCACTAAAATAGCTTTGTTGTTTCAAAAAGTGCAAACATTTTCCGAAAATAAACTTTAAAAGTTCCAGAAAAAACTGGTCCGATTTTCCTGGCCAACGAACCTTTTCAAGCTATTTACACACCTGACGTGATATAATTATTCACAAACAGCTTTAGGACCGAAATTGAAAAAAAATACCATTTTTTTTTACAGAAATTGCCTTCAATAATGTTACACTAAATAATAATTTCCACAAAAATTCGACAACCTTTTTTACAACAACTTACCAAACATTATTGATCACCAATATATCACAAAAATCTTACAAAAAATTATTTCTAAGGAAATACTAAACACATTTCTCAGAAAACTTTTCAAATTCAGCCCCCATTTGGGAGTACCTTTATAGGGCAGCTCGACTTTTTCGACGAGTAATCCAAACAAAAGGCTCTCTAAATGCGTAATTTCCATAGAGCTCTGCTATCTAGTAGTAAAAACGGCGTATCAAAATTTGTGATAAGTGTTCGTGGTAATATGTGCCAAAAACGTGAACAGTTGCAAAACAATTAAAATAACTTAAAAACGGTGAACGATATTTTTTTCCTTACAAACATGCATTCTAATTGGAAGGAAAATACAAAAATGCAATAACATAGGTGTTGTTCTATAAACAAGAAAGTACGTATCAACAACGATTTATGAGCCTCCCTGTGATTGTCAAAATTGGCTTATAAGATGCAGCTCGAGACACCCTCTAATTAACGTATATATTTTTTTCTCATATCTTCTATAATAACGTAAATATTGATCTTTACCACCCTGTACATGTGTAGACAGACAAAAGCTAAAACTGACCCAATATATGGGTTTTAGGGGTTCTAGTTTGCGCTCATTTCAATTCGTAAGTCGAGGTCTTCTGAATAACCATTTTTTCTACGAAAATTTCCTAAAATATGGACTATTGAACAATAAACTCTACAGCTCAAACTAATGCCAAAGCATCAGAAAGAGTGTCTATTTGAAATGGATTTTCCGAAAATATTTTAGTAAAGTGAAGGACAATGATGGTTGGAGCTGAAACTTAAGCTTTGTAAAACACACTTATTACAACGTTTATTCATACATAATCCGTATTTGTTTCATATTCGTTGTCTGAAAATGGCAAATTTTGACTTTTTAATTCCGACTTTGACGTTTTAAGAAGAAAAATTATAAAAGTTTGAAATTTGTCCTCTGTTCCTTGTGCTTTCATCTGGTCAGCAGTGGCACCCAAAATTTTTGTCTTTAAATGCCTATAACTTTTTTTATTTTAACGTAGAGATCTAAATTTCGAAAGTAGGGTAAGTTTTATGGTAGAAACATATATGCCAAATTTGGTGGTCATATCTGTGTTATTTTAAGAGATACACAAATTTTCTGAAAGAACACCCAAAATTGTTCCAGAAAGACTGGTCCGATTTTCCTGGCTAACAAACTTACCCAAGCCACTTACAAGGTACGTAGCAAATTTCATTAAAATCGGCCCATTATTTTTTGAGTTGTCGGACCGACATATTATACAGGATGGCGCATTCAATACGAAACAGACCGATTTGCGCCCAGAGAATTTTTTTTAAGAAACGCTCAAACACGACAATTTTAATATTGAGGGGGACATGTTTTGACATAAAACTCAACTTTGTCACATCAACTCCTTAAGGGTGGTGATAACAACCCTTATATTTTAAATAGGGAACATGGGTCGAGTGTTACATCATTTGAAAGCTCTTTCTTCTCTGAATTCAGTACACAATTTTTTTTAAAAATTATTCACAGTTGTAGTTGCAAGAACGTGTTTCATTCATTGTGATAAGAAATGCACTAATTAGTCAACTTTTCATTAAAAAAACTAAAAAACAAAACCAAACCTTCAAAAACGTTATTCAGTTATGTAAGTGTTCAAATTATTGACCACCAGCTTCTATACAAAAGTACAAATTTTGTGCAAAACGAGCTCTGACATTCCAGATCATTTGTGAAGATATTAGACGGCATTCTCCAACAATGCGTCGTCGTAATTCTTTCAGAGACTCCGGTTCTGTTGCAAAAATTCTACTATTTAAATGGCCCCATAGAAAAAAGTCTAAAGGAGTTAAATCCGGTGATCTAGGGGGCCACTCAATAGCACCTCTACGCCAAATCCATTGCTCTGGAAACTCTCTGTGTAAAAAGTCCCTAACACGTCGTGAAAAATGCGGAGGAGCTCCATCTTGTTGACATACTAATTGATTTTCGTGATAGCGATCATCATTTTCAACAATGTCAATTAGTAGAGGGTACACGATTTCTTCTTGTAACTCCAAATACGTTTAGGTACTCAAATTGCCATCAAGAAAAAATGGTCCGATTAAACGGTCTCCAAAAATGCCAATCCAGACATTCAATTTCTGTGGAGTTTGAGTGTGGACTTCAAAATTCCCTGGATTATTATCTGCCAAATAACGACAATTATGATGATTGACTGTAGAGTTTGATAAAAACGTACACTCGTCTGAAAAACTGATATTGAACAGAAAATTCCCGTTATCAGCCATTCGTGCAGTCATAACTTCACAAAACTCCAGCCGCCGATCAAAATCATCCTTATTCAGTTGTTGTACAAGATCAATTTTATACAGGTGAAATTTATGATGCTTCAATATCGCTGAATAGTTCTTCTTTTGGTGTTTGAAACAGTGGCCAATTTTCTCGTGCTCAAAGTTGGGTCTCCAGCAATTTGTCCTAAAACTTCAATCTCAGTAGTCTCATTTCTAACCGGAAATTCAAGTTCAGGATTCCGTTTTTTGTTGGCTTCTGAACCACTTTGTCGAAACTTTGCAACTAACTCCAAAATGTATTTTCTGTTAACATGTCTGTTCGGATGTTGTTCATTAAACAAATTTGCGGTACGGTTGTCACAGTCATCGTTTTTGAAAAAAAAGTAATTATTTCAACTCTTTCTTCTATATAATACACCATTGTGAAATTAATTTTCGGTAGTACTATCAAGTATCAAATCGACCGATAAACTGAAATAATAAACCGCATTTCTCCCATTCCGATAAGAAATGCTCTGATAGTCAATTTTTTGTTTACAAGCCAACAAAACATTGACTATTAGCACATTTCTTATCGGAATGAGAGAAATGCGTTTTTGCATTTTCAACTGCGAATAATTTTTAAACGAGTTGATAAAACTTCCAAAAAAAATTGGTTTGCTGAATTCAGAAAAGAAAGAACTTTTAAATGATATAAGACTCGACCCTGTTTAAAATATAAGGGTTGTTATCACCACCCTTAAGGAGTTGATGCGACAAAGTTGAGTTTAATGTCAAAACATGTCCCCCTCAATATTAAAATTGACGTGTTTCAGCGTTTCTTAAAAAAAATTCTCTGGACCGAAATTGGTCGGTTTCGTTTTCAATGCGCCACCCTATATATATATATATATATATATATATATATATATATATATATATATATATATATATATATATATATATATATATATATATATATATATATATATATATGTGTGTATATATACAACAGACAAATCTCCTTAGAATGAATTTTTCGTTTTACGAAAAATTTGCTAAAAGAATAAAATTGGCATCTAAACCATAACACTTTGGAAAATAATAAAAGAAGATCTCCCCACAACAACTCGAATTGAAACATATTTACAGGTATTAACTAAAGAAGAAAAAATTACTATGTTAAATAAAGCTAATATGGAATTTAAGAAATGTTTTCCAACATAGACCAAGAAAAACCAAGAACAGACAATACCAAGAGAAATAATATTACATTCGTTTTAAAACCGACAAGTGAGCTTGAGACAAAGAAAATTATTTTTGGATTGAAAAACACTATATAGGTTGGGAGGGATGAAATGCCAATTAAATTGCCAAAAATAACAGCAGGCATAATTCCTTCAGTTCACATTACTAATTTATTATTTGTGGAAGGAAAATGTCCAGATAAACTAATATTGGCTGATTAATAGCACTTCATAAACATGGAAATCCGAGACTAATATCAAATTACAGAAAAATTACATTGCCACCAAACATCTAAGTATTTTTTTGTGAAAATCATACATGCACGTTTGATGGATTTCTTTAAGAGTAATTCGTTGTTAAGTGAAAATCAAAATTGGTTCAGGAAACACAAAACTACAATATAAATGATATTTCACACTCTGCTAGCGATTTCTGCTAGCGATTTCTGACGCATTTAATGAGCGAAACATTTCAAATGAAATATTCTTAGATTTATCAACAGCGTCAGATTCAACCAAACATAACAACCTAGTAGAAAAAATGTACTTCAGACGACAATTCTAAAAAAATACAGTGAGAAATATCTCAATGAAACGGAAGAGTTTCGGTAAACGCCATTCGAAAAAATTAACGAATGGGTAAAATAAAATCCCAAACTACGTGAAGCCAGATGAAAAATGCGTATTAGCTTTTTTGCGGGGTTGCAAATTTGATTTGTAAAAAAGGAAAGAGAAGTTAAAGTTTTATCTGATATGAAGGAATCATAGGTATAATACTCCTGCATGTGTTAACGTCATATCTCCGTCAAAGACAACAACGCTTAATTATGCAAGATATAAAAATTCTGGACGCAGCAAGTGCGTTACGGTACTCAATTATACTAATTTTGTAATTAATTGTTACGTATACTTTTAATAATATAATTACCATTTTTTGGTTGGAAATGGGCGAACTTTATTGAAATAAATATCGTCATATAGAATGATGAAAGTTCGCCAATATATCCCCGGCATGAAGCCGGTGTCAAGGATAATGTAAACAAAACGTTAGTTAACGTATCTTTAGATAGCTCAGTGGTAGCGTGCTTGTCTTGTACGCAGAAGGTTGCCTGATCGATTCCGGCTCGATGAATGTATGGTTTCTTTTTGTTTTATTTTGACATTTGGAGAAACAATAGTGTAGGAATTTAATACGTTTTGAACAAGATCTCATTTTTGTTTAAAAACCCCAAATAACTTTGTCACTTTTTAGTCTGAAATTATGATCTTCAGCCGACATTTTGTTATTGTTGATATTGAAAAAACCGGTTTGATTAGGGTGACTAAAATGAAATCATTAAGGCGATTGATAAGGGAAAATACGTTTATAGTTTGGCAGATACTTTACTTCTAGTGAATTTTTATTAAGAAAATTCACTAATAGAGAGGTATCGATAGTAAGACTTTCTGAAAATTTCTTTAAATAAGCGCAAATTAGGGCACCTGAAACCCATTTTTATGGTCAGATGAGATCAGGTCAGGTCAGGTCAGGTCAACTTTTCTTACCAAAAACGCAATATCTTTCAAATTATTTAAGCGATTGAAACGAAAATCTACAACTGAAAATAACATAGACAGACATGGTTCTGTACCAATTGTCAAGTCTTTTGATCAAAGATAAAAGTTATTCGAAATTAAAATAAAAATAGTTCTCGTTGTGACTTCAGGTTCTGTAGTGCAATATCTACAATGTTGGACAAAAACAGATGACGTTACCTGTACTGCCATGCTATTTAAATAAATGGTGGATAAACATATAAACAATGAAAGCTACAAGTATTATTGCAAGATGTCAGAACGTAGAACATTGTGAAATGTACGACAGTGGCGCCTGCACGATGCGGAGCCAGGTAGTATGTCGTCACGACAGCTCTAGTTAACACAAAATGTTATAGATGGAGACTGTGTACAATCAACTAACAATTTTGTAAATTGTCAAACCTGGCCCATTTCTTTCCTAATACAAGGACAATGTTTGCTTTGAAAAGCGCTAAATTTTAGCATGCGACAATGTTCTTTGCAAGTATCAAAACTTGCTCACAAAATGAGAACGGTACTGATAGATCAGTTACTAGATCCATCATTTTTTAATCGATGATTTCGCAGGTTAGTTGGTCAATATTTTTTTTTGTAACTAGTACCTTAAAGCGTATTTCTGTATTTCTCATATTGTATGTTTCAAACAGGTACAGTCACCCGCTTAAAATTAGACATACCTACGTTTGTTAACCGTCGAAGCCTATCAAGCTTAATTTACAAGCTGCTTCCTGGCGGCGTCGACTGAATTTCAGTGTAGTCTCGGACAAAAGCTAGATTCATACACTCGCGAATTGCGAAATCCCCGCCAAACGTATTCCTATTATTTAAAATAATATCGCAAAACTGTTGTTTTTTTATTAGATTTTGTTATTGTATTTTACTAATCTAATGTCTTCTCTACTTTTAAGTTTGTGTAGCCCCAATGTTAATTAAGACCCCCCCCTCCCTTTATTATACTTACTTAGCTTATGCATATATATATATATAAATATATATATATATATATATATATATATATATATATATATATATATATATATATATATATATATATATATGTATGTATGTAATACAAAAATAAAAAAGAAGTGAAGCAGCAAGTGAATTTATTTACTTTAGTGCTCTATTCGATATTATCTGAAAAATATATCATAGGCGACCAAGTAGAATGTAATTTCGGTAAATATACAGTTTGGGTGCACAAGCGCACAAGGCAAATTTGTTGCAAACAACCCAAAGAAAGTTAATGGACCAAGCATGAATAGGTGCTGGGCGTGGAAAAAATATGAGCGGAAAATGCTAATAATCCAATTAGTCCGACTTTGAAAAGATACGTTTTCCCGTTTAGCAACAATACCTCCTGTAAACCCTGTCTACGTCGCACAACACCTATCTTCGCCCAGATCCGGTAATTTTTTTGGGGGTTGCTCCCAAATAAATTTTCTTTTGCTTTCTGCTTTGAAGGTAGTGGTATGCATGCATCAGGGGAAGGAGTCGTCTCCCCCCCCCCATATTTTTGGGCGAGGGGGCAGAAATTATTTTCCTCCTGGAGGTCCTTCTTCCCCTTCTGAATGCATGCAATCACCCTCAATGCATGAACCACGGAATTTTTTTATGTTCAGCTTTCTGGTGTATTTTTTAAAAGTATATTTCCTGTTTATCAATTGTTTATCATGCTTTTGCTCGCCCTTCTTTAACCAATTTTTTATTGTTTATTAATTAAATAAACAATGTTTTATAACTTTTAATATAAATCATTATAATATATTATTTTTATGAAAATTCAATACCATAGCGCACTCGCCGCGTGCCGAAAATTTTCTAAATATAAATTAGGTTTTCTTCTGGAAAGCTTTTGTAATGCAATTTGTAATACAAGTTTCTTTGAAAGAGACTTACACTATCTATAGTTATAGCAAAATTTAATTTCTTAGCTTAATGGAAAATTTAGTTTTGGGCATTTTTCTCAAAAGGAGTTTGAACACCAGATTTGTTTGATTATGGAGAGATCTCGATGGCAACACTTTCGAAAGAATTCTTCAAATGTGCGCGTAATAGGACCTCTAAAATCGATCTGCAAGGTCAGTGTAAGTTTAATGTATCAATTTTAGCAATATATCGTATAATAATAGTGTACAATTCTTATGAAAATTCACTACTAAAACGCACTTGCTGCGTCCCGAAATTTTTTCCTTATTCGTTGTATTAGCCTCAGTAAAGGTATACTGCGATTTCCATCAAAAATATATAGAACTTTCTCATTCGACTCACCATATGTTTCACAGGTATCCTGTGGGATATTGTGTCAGGTGAATTAGTCAACCGGTGTGCGGGAGTTTATTCTTAGATCATTACACATACACATGGCAAGCCGTCTCGCCTGAAATTCCCCGCACGCTGAAAGATATTATCTACAAGAATGTGACAACATCTTGTCAATTAAGATTAAAGTATACGCTAATTAACTCCATGTGGGTCAGATAATTATAGAATTTATAATTTAAAAAGTCAGTATGTTAAGTCTTGTTTGTATTTGCTTTCGGATTATCAAAGAGTGTTTTCGATTTTCTTGGCTTAAAACATCAGAATCCGTTCAGGTAGCAGACAAGCCGTGTGGTAATCAGAAGCACATGGTATTCATCACCGTGCTGTTCTATTTTATACTAAAATTGTAAATATATGTGGGTGTCAACAGATCTAGAGAAACAAATTTTTAACTTCCCGCTTTTAATATTTTTATAAAGTAGTTTTAATGATTTATTTGATTAGACCAGACTTATATGACAATAAATGACTCTCCAGATGACGTGAATCTTATAACACGTCGATTAAGATACAAAATGATGATTATTCACTTCTTGGCGCCTTATAAAAATAGTATAGTTATATGTTGGTAAATTGGAAACAACTAAGTGAAGTGTGTGACCTGTGATGAGCACTTATAAATACGCTTGGAGAAAGCAAATCACCACAACGCATCTTTTTGAAGACCTGACCTGAGCTGATTGCAATAGAGACAGGATCGTATAAAAACTAAATACAAATTCACTACCAAAAATGGTTACTGATGTTAAAGATGGTTTAAAGAGTTGGCACAATCTTATAACAAAATACTTAGGAAGAAGGTTACAGGTTACAAATCCAAAAGTTCCCAAAAAATTTTGTGTCCCAAAAATTCATAAACCGGAAAAATCAATGAGACCTATTATTTTGGTTATAGATTGTTCAACATATAATTGAGCAAAGTGACTGTCAAAACAATTTTGCATTGTCTAATGACGCTAACTTTGTTAGTGAGATTATCGGCAGGTCTTTAAAAGGAAGTATTGTGGTGATTTGGGTTCTTCAATGTACTTATAAATTGGAACCAATTTGTAGTACCTACTGACCTACTGCATATTGTTATTTAACAATTATTTAGTTTACGCAGATTTAGAGTTGATGGACAGTTTTCTCTTTGAAAATAATATAAGCGGATTTTTTTAACTTTTTAGTTATGAATTAAAAAATTGGGATTTATGTTGTTTTTGAACTAAGATTCCTTTTTGTACTGTGATGAAAATGAGTAGAGCTAATTTTGCTGTAAAACGTTGCAAACGTAACAATTTTGCATCAAGTATAAGGTAATTGTATTAGCATATGTTTTTGAAAAAAATCCAATCCAAAAAGGCATAAACAATTATTCGGCAGATGAGTGTATTGCATCTTAACACGTTTTTCTGGATTTCAATAAAGTTGGATGAGCCGATAAACGATAAAGAAAAATGCTGGACGCAGCAAGTGCGTTATGGTAGTGAATTTTCATTAAAATGTTTTTAATAGCAAATATGTGTTTTTTTTTCAGAAATCAGGCATCAAATTTGGTTACCAGTATAACCTATATAGTAAAAACAATGTGCCATGTTTTATCAAAATAACTTTATTGTTTGAAAACGTACAGAAATTTCCGAAAGTAAACTTAAAATGTAACCGAAAAAATCCGTTTCTTGGTCAACCTTATAGGTTAATAGCAAATTGAGCTTTTCAAATATGAAGCATTTAATCAAAATTTGCTACCATAACGCACTTGCTGCGTCCAGAATTTCTTAACTTACAAACATGCATTATATTTCGATGGAAAATGCAAAAACATAAGGCGTTTTCCACTAATTTTTTTTAAATTTGTATCACCAACGACTTATGGGCCACCCTGTGATGGTAGCAATAATTTTTTAAGGTGTAGCTCAAGACACCGTATAATTAATGTATACAATATTTTTTCATATCTTGTATAAAAGCGGATATATTGAGCTTTATTGATTTTTTACGAAAATTCTACAAAAATTATATACCATTAAACGATAAATTCTATAGCTAAGGCTACTGCCAAGCATCAGAGAAAGTGTCTATTTGAAATGAATTTTCTGGAAATATTTTAGTAAAATGAAGGACGATGACGGTTGAAACTAAGACTTCAGGGTTTGTAAAACATTTTTCTTAAGGCATTTTCTTTCCAGGGCCCGTATTAGATTCAAGTTCTTTGCCTAAATGTTGCGAATTTTGACGTTTTAAATTGTCACTTTGACGTTTTGAGGAAAACCCAAATTTATTTTTCTTTAAATGCCCATAACTTTTTTGCCTTTTAACCTGCAGAGCTAAATTTTGGCAGGAAATTTTCCTATAATAATAAAAACCCGTGCACCAAATTTGGTTGCCCTTACTTTGTTATTTCTGAAGAAATGAATTTTTTTCGAAAGAAATTTTTCGGGAAAACCTGGACCGATTTTCCTAGATAACGAACTTGTCTAAGCCACTTGCAAAAGGAAGGTATTCACCAAATTTAATCAAAAGTGGCCAATTATTTTTTAAGCTATCGGTGTAATATATATATATATATATATATATATATATATATATATATATATATATATATATATATATATATATATATATATATAAGCCAACAACACACTCTTAAAACGACCCCATACAAAGCCTAAAACAAATATATTTCACTTACTCTTTTGGTGTACGCAATGGTTATGCACTGTATGGCAGGAAGAAACTAAATTTTACAGATTATATGTGTCAGAGAAAATGAGGCAAAGGCATGGGAATGGTAAAATTAGATTATAAGAAGTGAAGGGTCTATGTAAAGTGAAATAAGATCCAGGTCAAAATATACTATAAAAGTGATTAGACTGGGTGCGGAAAAATCAGTAATATGACAAGCTATAAAGACTATAGAGTAATGAAAAAACGAATATTTGAACAGTACGAACTGTATAAGTAGTTTCTAGGTAGGTTAAGATGTTCATGTTTAGTAGAATTGGGGAATTTATGGTGTTAATATTTATTAGGATTAAGCTTGTCAAGATTTCATGTAACCTAAACATAAGTCAGCTGTTCAGTTACGACAAATGTCAAACTGACAATAAAATTATCGTATAAGTTAACAGATAAGAACTGAATGTCAAATAGACAGAAAATGTAAAATGTAGGTTAACTAATCTGTCAGGGACCAACAACAATAAAAATTATGTATCCCAGGAAATAATGTACAGGAGGATAATTATAGATTTTTTTGTTTGGCTGAAAGATTTTTAAAAGAGGACGAATGACGGAAATTAATCAGGCAACCGTCGCAATAGAAAAATAATAAATAGATGGGAATTTTTCGTAATAAGAAAATTGATTGAAATTTTTATAAAAAATTGTTAGCTTACAAACCATCTTTATCAATATATATATATATATATATATATATATATATATATATATATATATATATATATATATATATATATATATATATATATATATATATATATATATATATATATATATTGAGAGTATTTCTACAATCAGAGTGTGGCCAATAAGCCGTTGAAGATACAAATTTTATTTATTTTTTTAATCGAACACGACTTATGTTATTGCATTTTTACATTTTCCATCGAAATCTGATACATGTTTGTAAGAAAATAAATTCTGGACGCAGCACGTGCGTTTTGTAGCAAATTTTCATTAAATGCTTTAAATTTGGAGAGCTCAATTTTCTATTAACCTATAAGGTTGACCAAGAAACCAGTTTTTTTGGGAACAGTTAAAGTTTACTTTTGGAAAGCTTTGTACATTTTCAAACAATAAAGTTATTTTGATGAAACATGACACATTGTTTCTACTATATTGGTTATACTGGTAACCAAATTTTATGCCAGCTTTCTTAAAAAAAACACACACATTTGCTTTAAAAACATTTAAATGAAAATTCTCTACCATAACGCACTTGCTGCGTCCAGACATTTATAACATTTAACAGCGATTTTATTTGGAGAGGCTATATCTAGGAACTGAGAAAGGGGTACACTGTTATTGTTTTTCATAATTAGCTTCACTCAGTTTTAAAGATAACCAACTTGAAATGTATATTTGCACATTCCATCCACTAAAGTGGTTTCCCGTATTCAAATATTTCCTTTTTAAGTATTCAGTTTCTACATAAAATACGATCTAATTATAATTCCCGCATATTTTGCAGAACTTTTTTCAGGACACTATAAATATTACATGGAATTTCCCGACGATAAATTATTTTTGACATCTGTTTAAATTACCTTTACTTACAGCATGTTTCTGTTTTGTTACGGAAACTACCTTGTGTCTACAAACAGTTCCTTTGTTACATGCATAAAACATATGTTTCTATTATACGTTTAGAGCCAGATTAATTTCAACAGTAAGAGTGAAAATGTCAAGTCTAATCTCGTTAACTAATTAACATAAGTGTCCGAAAAAGAAACGGGCTGGTGAAAGATAATATCTATTTAGCTTCGTAGAACTAAGATATTTAGTTTTATTTTTGTTACTGTAAAAGCTTAGTTGTTTAATAAATTAAAACGCTATATAGAAGTACAAATGGTTTACTAATTGCAGACTTAGAGAAATTTCGCTGACACCACAAATGCGTGTTATCTTCTCTGCCGAAAAAATGATAAGGTATCAAAATGGCTGATGTTTTCTAATCCTGATCATATTAAGATAGCCTCTAAAAGTTATTACCAGCTGAGCGGCTTGCTGGCAACTACTGTTCTATTGTGTCAGATTAGTTTCAATAAATTTTAACATGTAATGCTTTGCTTTGGCATTTTTTGTGAATTCTTGTAGAAAAACTCCACTAAGGACGCGTTTTTTGAATTTAAAAAATATTCTGCAAATAAACGCGAACTAGAACTCCCAGAACTCATATTTGGGGTCAGTTTCAATATTTATTATATTTGTGTCTGTATGTTTGTATCACAACAGTAAATCAACAAAATTGGCCTATTATAATTAAATTTGGTTCACAGGTTTATGTTACAAAAAGTAATTAATATAAAAAAAGTTATAAGCATTTGAAAGCAAAAAATTTGGTGTTACTGGTGATCACTAAAATGCACAAGACGAAATCTATTTAGTATCATAGACAATATATTACAGTATTGTTTTTTAAGCAATTTTGTGTAAATAGTAGATAATTGTTAGCGAAATTTCGCAGAAACATATTTAACGGCACCTTCTAAACAATTTTTTCGACGTATTTTTGTGGATTTGTTTTTTCTAGTTTTTGTTAAAAAAACTATCTTAGCGAATTTGCATAGAACAAATTCGGTTAAGACGGGAACACAGCTTACAGACTTTTAAATAATGTCTTCAGATGACCGTGAATCCAGACCACTAGAATCAATGTCCGAGGTTGGAGTACTCCTACAGTTTAGCTCTCACTGCTAGCCAGATTCTCGCCTACGCAAATTTCTGTGTTACAAGTTTAAGAGGTGTTGCCTCGTCTATACTCCTCTGGACATAGTTAATAAAGTAACTTTAAATAAATTTCTGCGGCAGTTTTGCTTCTATAATATATATATATATATATATATATATATATATATATATATATATATATATATATATATATATATATATATATATATATATATATTGATATCTTACTTGTTACCATAGCACATATGCTGCGTTTTAAATTTAGTTTTTAGTTAAGTTCATGATTTATTTTAAAACAGACAATTTTGCTCTCGCTTTGAAACTTTGAAGCCACCGAAGAAATCCCCACGTCTGTATTAAATATGGACGGTTAAACTAAATAAAGATAACCACAATTAATGAACTCGCCTTATTCGTTAACATAACGCACTTGCTGTGTCAGTATGTCTTTCATAATGCATATGATGCCTCATTCGTTACCATAACACACTTTCTGCGTCCAGACTTTTTTATAAATTACTTTCAACTAAGAGTGCAACAAAACCAACTGAAAGGCACACATATAAAAAAGTCTGCACGCAGCAATTGCGTTATGGTAGCGAATTTTCATAAAAAAGTTTTAACATTAAATATGTTTTTTTTAATGAAAACAGGCAACAAATTTGGTTATCAGTATAACCTATATAGTAAAAATAATGTACCATATTTTATCAAAATGACTTTGTTCTTTGAAAGTGTACAAAAATGGTTTTCTTTCTCTGTTATTCAGCGGCTTTTTCAACATTTTATTAACTTGGTTTTGTGTGGAGTGTCGCCTAAAATTATTACAAATTGTATCCTTTGCGCAATAAATACAATTTACAACGTGATTTTAAACGCTTTGCTATCTTGATATCACTAGATAAAGACTTGATACCTTGCGGCACATTTATTTCTGATCCTTTGACCGGAATATTTTGAAGAATAATAATGTTCGGGCTTTTTTTGCCTCCATATTTTACTAAATCAAAATCGTTACTATCGAATTCGCTTGCGATATTGATATCCTGATCATCGCTTTCAATCTCACTTGAGGTTAGCAATTCGCCTTCAAGATCAAAATCGTTATAGTTTATGTCACTAAATGGAACAAAAGACTTATTAGACGCAACTGATTTCCCAAGATTCTGCTGTGTTATTAAAAGGCGTTTAAATCTGGCACGTCGTTCACCTGGAAAAAATTCATTCCTGATTTTTTACAGACTACCAGAACTGCTATGTTTTTTTGAAATTAGTTGTTGTTACATTTTAGTAGGAAGACAGTTGATATAAGTCTTCGGAAAACTATATACATAGCTTAGCCACAGATGCTGGACTAAAAATAGCCCGATTAAGCCCAACTTGTCCGCAAACTTAAAGAAAATGATTTTTGCACATACTTGCAAAAGGATTATACAATTTTGATAAAACTTCGTAAAGTACACAATATCCAACAACTTCTCGTATCCTTTGTACCTTAAAAAAATATCATGAACCGTCCCAACAGGCATAAGGGCTCACAATAGAACCATTGTATTTTTATTTATTATTTTATCTTGCTAGAAATGTTGAGTCCTATGTTTTTAGAATATTTTTTGATTTTTATAAAAATCTTGTAAGATGCAGAAGTCCCGAGATAAAAAATGTTTTGCAAGGCAATATTCTTGCAAAAAAAAACTTGTTTTGTCATCTTAAATATTCTAGTTAGGCAATAAGAAATCAATTGTTTTCTAGCAGATCTGTGCGAATATAAGAAAATTAAATTCTCCATTGCCAAGCAACTGGGAATATCTCAAACGAGAAAATAGCTGCTCTGTAAATACATTGCTTTAAAAAACAACATTTATCTTGAAAACCGTGGATTTTACGAGATTTTTATATGAAACAAAACAGTTTCTTGATAGAGAATGAGAGCTATAACAAAAGTCACAGATTGAAAAAAATATGATGATTTATTGCGAGTTCCTATGTCTTTTGGGACAGCTCTGAATAATTTCACATAATATCAAAAGAAGTGGTTGAATACTAAATAGTACCCCACCAAGTTTTATCAAAATCGTATGATTTGTTTAAAAATAACTGCAAGAAAAAAACAAATTGTTGTGTCAACTTTAAGGGCGAAGGCTGATAAAGCAACTTAGTATAATGTAAGTTGAACTTAATAGGGCTATTTTGAGCCAACGAATCTGTAGTTAAACTATGCCAGAAAACTTAAAATCATAATTAAAGTCGTGAAGGTTGTTCAAAAACGTCTACTACGTCACGATTAGATTTACTTCTCTATCAAATCACAAAAAAGTGCATTTAAAATTTTCTTGTTGATTAAATTTGAAAAAAAAGTTTAACCCTGCAGTCGCCGCACCTATTTTCATTACAACAGTATTCACAACAATTATATGTGAATCTGACTATTGAAAACACAGACGAAGATACTGTTAGCCGCAGCACCCATGGAAGTCGGGACTTCACCAAATTTCCTAAAAATAACTTACTGCGCAGTGAACGTAGACTATGAAGAACACAGGACAGGGCATATAGTGACAACCTTGAAAACGGGATAGTTGACTTAAAACTCAGCTCACTATTGTCTTTTATAACTCATAACTAACGTTAACACTGCTAACCCTTCTTTATGAACTATGGACACTAAAATGATGTGAAACGATTTTTAAAATATTTCTAAATAGGCACTAAAATGAAAATTTACTTTAGTTAACCTGTAGGCTATTGCTCAACTGAAACTCGACAACAAACAATAACTGAGACTGACGTCTTGAAATGGTTAATTCTCCATACATAAAGCATGGTAAACTACGTCCTGTATTCTATTTAGTCGTACTTGGAAGTGAAGTTCTGCGCGCGACTACCGGAAGGTTAACATTAGTGCATTAGTTACGGACTTTATTATCGTTAAATCGGTTTCAAAATCAAAGATACCTATATCATTTCTGCGTATTATCAAGTATGCTTTCCGATGTTGGGCATGCTAAAGATCCATACCCTCCTTACAGAAAATCAGAAGTTCGTCAAAATTTCTAGGATAGTGAGGTGAATATGCTCCCTGGCGTCGCTGATTGGCCATAGTCGCGGAAATAGACCGACTTTAATGAAACAAAAATACACACACAGTTATGCATTCTGATTCCGATTAAGGAAAAATGTTGGTCTGTATGGCACTTGTCGTAGGGAAATCCATTTAAAGGTTTGATGAAGACTGGAAACATCTATTACAGAACCACTGCCGAGTATGTCGTTCCCAAGTCGTACAACAACTATACCAGAAATAATAATGTAGCGTAGCAATAAACAGTGAAAATAAATACATACATAAGACGAGGGAAATTATCTTTTAGTCATAAGGTGGAAATTATCTATTGCACACAAACTTCACTAAACATCTAAATTACTCGGTGGTACGATAAACGTGTGTTCTTTGTCAAAGGTGAGAGGTTATAAAGTGCGACGCTTATGATTAATAGCAGGGAAAATATGACAGAAGTCAAAACGTGCGCAGTTTAAAAAAAGTCTGGACGCAGCAAGTGCGTTATGGAAGTGAATTTACGACCAATTTTTGTAAAGAAAAAAGCAATTTCCGTTAATGAAGTTGTTTGCAAGTTTTAATGCAAACAATTTTTTAAATTTTGTTAAAAAGTTTTTTGTGGATAACTATATCTTAGCAAGTGTGTAAATAGCTTGAAGAGGTTCGTTGCCCAGAACAATCTGGCCAGTTTTTTCGGGAACATTTAAATTTGATCTTCGGAAAATTATTGTACTTTTTCAAACAGTAAAGTAATTTTGATGAAATAAGGGACATTGTTTTTACTATATGCAGGTTAAAGCAAATTTGATGCCTTTTATTTAAAAAAGACATGTTTGCCATTAAAAGCGTTTTTATGAAAATTCACTACCATAACCCACTTGCCACGTCCACCCTTTTTTATTTTCATATAATAAACCTTTTGCAATGCCCTACATTGCTTACACGTTTCAGTCTTGATATTCCCTTTCAATCAATAAAAATAAGCTTAGAGGTAGTCGATATTGCCCTAAGACACTTTATATTAAGCTATGTGCACGACTACCTTAATTAGAAACACAAACCGGTTTGACACTTTTTAGTGCTTATCAGTTAAACGCACCTGAACTAATTTTGCTAAATGCACCCTTACCATCAATATCGACGAATTTGAATCTCAGTTAGTTAGATAAAGATGTAAAGCAGGTACATTAAATGATCATGCGATGTTAAATGTTTGCTTTTATGATTCAAATATATTTACAACTGTGTCTGCGTCATAATTGTCGACTGTTGACTCCTGGCGACCCTAATCTATTTACTGAAAGCTAGAGAATTACAGAAGAGACTTTATCACTTTCAACCCCATCCTGGAGCTGCATTTGATTCACTACAGGAACTTATCGTTGTTCATATAATTCCCTAAGCCTCCCATTTATAATAAAAGTCAATATGTTAGTTGTCAGACGGTTCGCAATCCCACAAACAATGGAGCGCAATTTAATATTAGACTGAGCAATTCCAGATGTAAAATATAAATGAGTCTCATCTAGCCTGCGTGGTTTAAGACGACCCTTGTATCATATTATTTCACATCTCTTTATGAATTGGATTCAAAGTCTCCTTGGATGCGACAAGACTCGCTTCGTCACCGCACAATTCAAATTTAACTTTTGACAATGACAGTTCACTAAACAGATACTGAAATACAACAGTGTTATGTTTCCGTCTCTCTGTCTGGTCTGCTTTGTTTTCTAAATCCCCTGGTTCTCACTCATATTTCCATAAATGTAAATTCAACTCGTGAAGCGGCTCTTACACTGTCTATATGGGATTACGTGGACTATTTTGTTTATGAACAATTTAAAATCTAATTTACAATACTTTGCCTATTAAATTAATTACGTTTATTGCATGAAAGTGTCAGCGAGAATTATATTGCTATTATTCATTGGTAAATGAGTGCTACGTTATGCTGCGAGCGTATGAAATAAAACCGCTTAATGTATTTAATTGTTAACTTGCTTTCATTGCATTGAATACAGGGTCGTCACTTGAAAACGAAAGAGGCGCGTTTTAAGAAACCTATGGTGATTTTGTTGGAAATCGCTCAAAGAAGTAAATTTTGTTTTCAAAGGGAAAGACTTCTAGGCCTATTTACAGAATCGCAACACCAACCCTTAGCGGTAGTGCAATCCACCACTAAAATCTTATAGGACAAGTGGGGTCAAGTAGCATATCACCTTAGAACTGCTGTAAATATTTTTCAATGGTGCCTTATGTGTTACATCTGAAGCCGTGGGTACTGTGAAATTAGCTTTCGAAGGTGAGTAACTTATTCATCAAAAGCTCAAAAGTCACTTCGTGAAATCATCAAAATTTCGACCACCAGCATCCATATAATAGTACAAGTTTTGTTCAAAACCTCGGCGCACATTCTGTAACATCTCTGGAGTGTTTTGGCGGCATCGATTTACAATACGCTGGTGTTGATCTTGTAAGAAATGGGGGTAGGTAGAATAAATTTAATTTTTTATGCGACCACACAAAAAGAAATCTAGCGGTGATAAATCTGGCGAATGTGCGGGCCATTCTATGGAACCTCTTCTCTCAATTTTCAATTTGGAAATTTGTCGTAGCGGTTGTGTCGAAGAGGTAAAGATTTTGTATACCACACAAATATTTTGGTCTTGTATCATCCTCTGACGTCCAGTGGTACCCATATTTTTCATTAAATGCTTATAACTTTTTTCTTGTAACTTGGTGATCTGAATTTCGGTATATGCTTTTGAATTTTGTTGTCATAGCTTTGTTATATCCGGGGATTCAAAAATTTTCCAAAAGAAAACCGAAACTTTTCCCAGCAAAACTAATCAGATTTTCATTGCAAACGAACTTATCCAAGCATTTAAAATTAAGGTTCCCACAAAATTTTATCAAAATCATACGTTAGTTTCTCAGATCTCGATGTCTATGTACAGTGCGGAACCGTCAAATTGGTTAAATTCAGTATCTCTATTATTGTACATATTTATAAAAATCTGGACGCAGCAAGCGCGTTATGGAAGCGACTTTTCATTAAAATGTTTTTAATAGCAAATATATCTCTTTAATGCAAGCAGGCATCAATTTGGTCACCAGTAGTAGAAACAATATACCATATTTTATCAAAATAACTTGTTTGAAAATGTACAAAAATTTTCCGAAAATAAACTCGTTCCCTAGCCGACCTTAGGTTAATAGCAATCAGCTATCGAATTTTGAAGCATTTAATGAAAATTCGCTGCCAAAGCGCACTTACTGCGTATCCATTTTTTTTACAAACATGCATCATATTTTGATGAAAAATGCAAAAATGTACTAAGGAATGTTAAAAAAAATTGTAGTTATCACCAACGACTTATGGGCCACCTGTGATTGTCAAAATAATATAATAAGATGCAGTTCAAGACACCCTATAAGTAACGTATACAATTTTTAATCGTATCTTGCATAAAAACAATTATACTGTGCTTTACCGGGAAAATGTGTCATCCTGTATATATTTAAACAGAAAGTAAACCCGGATATGGATTCTAGGGAGCCTAGTTTGCGCTAATTTGAAGAAATCCTTTTAGAATTGAAAAGCCGCGGTCTCCCTTTAACGAATTTTTTCTACGAAAATTAGCTAAAAATTATAGACCGTTAAACCATAACCTTAACTAAAACTACTGCCAAAGCATCAGAGGAAGTGTCTATTTGAAATTAATTTTCTGGAAATATTTTATTAAAATGAAGGACAATGATGGTTGAATCTGAAACTTAAGGGTTTGCAGAACATTCTTTACATAATCCGTATTGATTTCAGGTTCTTTGCCTAAAAGTTGCCAATTTTGACTTTTGAAATCGCGACTTCTTACGTTTTGAGGAAAACACCAATTTTTTTTCTTTAAATGGCTCCAACTTTTTTGTCTTAAACTTACAGACCTAAATTTTGGTAAATTGTTCACCCTTTATATATATATATATATATATATATATATATATATATATATATATATATATATATATATATATATATAATTGAAAATGACCCTGGATATGGGTTCTAGCTCGCGCTCATTTGAAGAAATTTTTTCTAAATTTAAAAGTCGGGATCTCTTCTCCTTTTTAAAAAGAAAATTCACTAAAACAAGCACTTGTGAAGCCACGGGGAAAGTCTACCACTGTATTAAGTATGAAACGGTTTCAGTAAGTTGGGGCAAGAACAAGCAACCAGATATGCTATTCAAATTGAATTAAATATTAAAACTTTCATCTCCTTTTATCAGATTATTATTTATACAAAAACTCGCTAAAAGTTCATCGGAATAACGACAGTCTGATTAGATAACGGTAAAATGAAATGAGATTTTAAAAAAATTGATAAAAAGTAAAGTCACTAACCAGGATTAGAATTCGTCATGTAGGAGTCGATTATCCGATGCACCAGGCTTAGCCAACTTGGCTACGCTCGACATGTATGTACTAGCAGGTATATCCCGTAATACATGTTAATCGTCTAACGTCTTTACTATTTACACAAAACAATTTTGATTTACAATGGATTTTTTGTTCATATATTAACGAAATAAAGGAAAATAACGATCTATACACATATCTAGGAGATTGTTAGTGATTTCTTCTTACATTTGTATTCCTACCATAATTATCAATTTTCACGTTCGAACTTTCTTGAATCAGATTTAATTAATTAAAAATTAATTTACCTTTAACTTTTTTGTCTTTTAACATGGAGATTTGAATTTTGGTACATAGGATACTCTTTATGACAGAAACCAGTGCCCTTACTTTGTTACTTCCAGAGATATAAATTTTTTTCGAAAGGAAACACAACATTTTCCGGGAACACACCTGGGCCGATTTTCCTGACCAACGAACTTATCCAAGCCACTTGCAAGGGAAAGGTATGTACCAAATTTGATCAAAATCGGCCTATTTTTTGAGTTGTCGGTGCGACTGAAGTCAAATTTATAAAAAGGTTTTTTATGTTTGTTTATTCATAATTATTTACAGTAAAACTCTAAAACTTCAGTCAGTTTTAATTATATATATATATATATATATATATATATATATATATATATATATATATATATATATATATATATATATATATATATATATATAAGAGCCTCGGTGGTTCAGGGGTAAGAACGTGTGCCTCTGAACAGAAGGGTACTGGGTTCGATCCCAGGAAACTCCTTTCACTTTTTCAGTACATACTGTAACATTCACATCAACCGAGGTTCTTGCATTGCATTTGAGAAAGTTAAATGTATGCATGTTCCGATTCGAAGGGGGCGTAAAGCCGTCGGTCCCGTATCCTTGCGATGTTGAGCACGTTAAAGATCCCTACCCCCTTACAGAAAGGCAGGGGTTCGGCAAAATTTCCAGAAAAGTGAGGTGAAACTGCTCCCTGGCGTCGGTGATTGGCCATAGTCGCGGAAATAGGCCGACGTTAAAGAAACAAAACCAAACACACACACACACACACACACACATATATATATATATATATATATATATATATATATATATATATATATATATATATATATATATATATATATATATATATATATATATATATATATATATATGTATGTATCACATCGACAACTTAAAAAATAATGGGCCGACTTTGATAAAACTTGGCATGTGCCTTCCTTCTGTAAATGGCTTGAACAGGTTCGTTAGTCAGGAAAATTTACGGAAAAATTTTGAGTTTCATTCGAAAAAAATTTTTTATCTCAAAAAATAGAAACGCTATGAGAACCAAATTTGGTAGGTAAGTTTACGATATAAAAAGCAAGCTATACACCGAAATTTAGATTTTTATGTTACAAGAAATAAAGTTATAATAAAATATTTTGTGCCAGATTATTTCTATCAAAAATTCACTACCATAACCCACTTTCTGTGTCCAGGCTTTTTTTGATGAAAGTAGGCTTCAAATTTAGTTACCAGTATAACCTATATAAAAGGAACAATGTACCATATTTCATTAAAATAACTTTACTGTTTGAAAAACTACAACATTTTTCCGAAAATGAACTTTAAATATTCCCGAAAAAGCTGGTCTGATTTTCCTGACCAATGAGCCTCTTCAAGCTATTTATAGACCCAACAAAATATAGTTATTCACAGTAAGCTTTTTTAAACACTGACTAACAATTTTTTTTTCAAAAAAATTGCTAAAAGAAGTCATTATTTGAGGGCGCCCTGTATACGGCATCTTGATCTTTTTGACAAGTAATATAAACAAAAACCTCTTCGAAGGCGTAGCTTTCATGAGACTTTGCTATCTATTGGTATAAACGCCCTGTCATACTTTTTGATATGTGCCAAAAATTCAGAAAGTTGCAAAGCAATTGAAATAAAACGAAACTGATGAACGTTATCAATTTTTTGTATAAGAACAGGCGTTATAATTTGATTAAAAATGCAAATGCAATAATATAAGGGGTGTTCGAAAAAAATATTCGTATCATCCCAATGACTTATAGGCCATCCTGTAATTGTCAAATTAGTTTTATAAGATGCAGCTCAAGACACCTTATAAGTAACGTATAAATTTTTTTGTCCTATCTTGTATAATAACGGATATATTGAGTTTTGCCATAGAAATGCGTCAGCCTGTATATATGGGAACAGATAAAACTAACACTAACCCCAGATATGGGTTCTAGGAGGCCTAGTTTGCGCTCATTTGAGAAATTTTTTCAAAACTAAAGTGGTTAAAAATTATATACTATTAAATCATAAACTCAATAACTAAAATTATTGCAAAATATCAAAGAAAGGGTCTATTTGAAATGGATTTTCTGAAAACATTTTAGTAAAATAAACGACAAAGGCGATTGAAGCCAATAATATATAAATAATTCACTGACTTAAACAGCGTTGTGCCCGTTGTCAAATACCGCTCTCAAAATGTCTCCTTTTCGTTTAATTTTTAAAGTGGTAATAATGTTTCTGTGTCGATATCAGCGAGTACAATTTTACACAGGCACTTTTTCATAGTTCCCCATAAATGAAAATTTAAAGAACTAATATCTGGTAATTTCACTAGACAGCGGGAAACATTTCTGATTTGGTTAATCTCAAAAGCACAACTATAGCTTTAATTACTTTAACATCGTCAATATGTGTCGGTGGCAGAAAATTAAAAAAATCGCTTAAACATTTTAAAAAGTCTCAAAACATGTAAATTTTTTCGTATGTCTGCCTGCATGTCTGTCTGTTAGTAGTTACGATAACTTTTAGAACGAATTGATATATCGTTTTCAAATTTGGTATACGGTTAGCACCCGACAAACAAACGGTTCTGATTTTTTTGATAAAACGCTCCAGGGGGTAGGTACTGAATAGGGGGTAATTTAGCAAAAATTGGCTCGAGAAATATAACATTTTAAGGTTTGCTTATTAGAAAACTTTCAATTGCATCAATCATTCGGTGTTCTGTGCTGAAATTAAATTAGAGGTAGAATGTGTGGGGGTCGAATATCGGTGACAGAACTTTCGAATTTATTTTTTGCTAAAACGGGGTAAAACGTATTGAAACATAAAAAATCGATTAATATATCGTTTTATAAGTTTATGGGTACAAGGGTACGAATATTTTTTTTTGCGGTCAAGTCATGGGCCCTAAATTCATTTCGTGAGAATGTCTTTCTGAAGCGAGTACATATCATAGCCATGTGAAAGTTATGACTCAATTTCCAGCACTATCTCTTACTTAACAGCTGAATAGCCGGCGAATTTTGAAGTTGTAAATCCAAATACTGTAACTTATAAACAGCTTAATTCATGTAAATGTAAAATAAAAAAATTACCTATTAATACGGTCTTTGATCATCTTTACCGTATATGCTCGAATAAATCGCGGGCCACTCCATAAAACCTGATGCACTCTGAAGTCTTTGTCTCCCAAAATATGTAAATCACGGTAAGCCTGAAAACTGTAAAACATGCTTGGTAAAACTAGCTGCATAAATTTAAACTACACCTTTCTAGTTCATTATAAGCTGAAGTTCTTAAACAATTCCTAGCGTTGTAAAAGCATTATCAAGCACAACAAAGGGCTATAAAAGTGCGGTCCGGGTCTTTAGATATATAACAAAGGATCTCGGTGAAATCGTGCGGTGAGTTCGTAACTTTCACAAGTCGATTCATCAATGCACTTTGAAGCCGTTCAGAGCTAGTTTTATGTCTTGTATATGCAGTACGAAGTCTGGAAGAGTGTTTTTGTATACTGGCTTAATAAACGCATTGTTTCTGAAGTCTTAGAAGTTTCTGGGATATCATTAAAGGGATGCTAGGAGAATCCATGTGTGAAATTAATCCGGCCTCTTACGTATAATTAGGTCAGTGGGAATTCTTTGTAGTTTCCAGACGATGTTTTATCATAATCGAGCTCTCTCGATTTAATTTTGGTGTTATCGCCAAAAACTATTTGCTCAGTTTATATAAAAACTCGTGGCAAACTTTACACAATTCGATCCAGATAAGCTATAGTGTTTTGTATATATAAACAAAGTTTGTAGATTAGCCCATTATATTGCGACACTAAAGTTCTAGAGATTTTTAAAGAGAAAAACGTTAATCATTTTTAATCAAAGCTATTAATACCATAAATTTATTATTATTGTATTCTAACCATTTGGATAGCTATGAGAAATACAACAAATGCTGTACAGAAATGTAAGTATTCGAAATGGAACCAGAGAAATGAAAAAATAGTGCTGCAAATTGAATAATAACTTTCAGATAGTTGTAATAATCTACTACTTTCAGAACGAGAGTCCGACAGACAGACAAAAAAATTACTTCCAGAATCAAGTTTTCTGTATGACTTCAGACTTTTTTTACGAGGTTTTGGCAAAAAAATTTGAAATCTTTGTCACCTGTATTCCACCCCCCACACATTCAACGTCTAATTTAATTTCAGCAAAGAATACCAGATGCTAGACGAAATTGAAAGTTTTGGCATAAACAAAACCTAAAACGTCATATTACTCAAGTTTTATCGAAAAAATGTTAATTTTCACCAAATTACCCCCATTAAACCCATACCCCTTGGAGAGATTTCAAACAAAAACAATCCGAACCGTTCGTTTATCTGGTGCTAACTGTATACCAAATTTGAAGATGATACCTCACTTTGTTCTAAAGTTATCGTGGCTACAAGCAGAGTTTATCGAGAGCTACTGATGAAAAGAACTTAGTTGTCGAAATACGTATCTAGCGCATAGCTCTCTGTTATCATTTTTGTGGTATAGGGGGGAGATTCTGCTTTTTGTTTCAGTTTCCAGTCACAGTGTCCAACCTCGGTCTTTTTTTATACAATTGTATAAATTTTTTTCAAATTTTTGCCTAACATTTGCAAGCATTTCAGGAGCAATTCTCGTCTCCGCCTTAATTCAAATCACTTTCTTATTACCTACACAAACCTTTAACCTTTTAACGGACACTGGTGAGGCCAATTCAAGCATTAACAATTTTTCGGGAAATGAATTAGTGATATTTCAAAAATCCATATCTTCTAAACGAATAGACCAAATTTCAAACACAAAAAAGCAGTGTATGGTAATTAAAAGTTATTTTCAACAATATATCATGACACCTATTTCCAATTGAAAAAAGCGATGATACCCCCGCTTAGGTACCTTTGGGCTATACTTTTTGCGTCAAAAGTGAAGAGTCACAAATAAACTTGCCGTATTTCAGGATTTGTTTTGACAGAATCTATTACTGGCAGCTATGGCTGCCAGCTCCTTTTCAAAGGACCACTCTATATATCTGTCGTGTTGTAAAATATAACATCCTTTAAGCCCAAGTTTGTTCAGTAACATTCTTTAAACAAAAAGTCTGCCACGTTAAAACTTATTTTATAAACTGAGATAATATTATTTGTAAGTGCGACATACCTTACCTTCTTAGTATATTTAGCGCTGACGTCAAAAAATTTGGGACGCAGCAAGTGCGTTATAGTAGCGAATTTTCATAAGAATTGTACACTAAAATTATCCGGCATATTAGTGAAGTGAATACTTTAAACTTACACAGACCTTGAAGATCGATTTTAGAGGTCCTAGTAAGCGCACATTTGAAGAATTCTTTCGAAAGTGTTACCATCGATATCTCACTATTATCAAAAAAATCTAGCGTTCTAACTCCTTTTGAGAAAAGTGCGCAAAACTCGCTTTTCTATGAAGCTTAAGAAATAAATTTTGTTATATCGCTAGATAGTGCAAGTCTCTTTAAAAAAATCTTGTATTACGAATTTCATTAAAGTTATAAAGAAGATTTCTAGAAGGAAACTTAATTCATATTTAAAAAGTAAATTATCTCCCAAACGATAAACGTAGCAGTTATTTTTCCTTATTAATCTTCAGTATGATTTCGTTTTAGTCAATCTTATCAAAGCGGTTTTTTTCAATATCAACAATAGCATCATTATAATTTCAGACTCAAAGGTGAGAAACTTACTTGGGCGTTTTAAACAAAAATGAGATTTTGTTCAAAACATATAAAACCTGTGCACTATTGTTTCTCCAAATGTCAACACAAAACGTAAAAAAACCATACATTCATCGAGCTGAATTCGATCGCGTAACCTCCTACTTAGGAGGCAAGCGCGGTGACCCCTGCGCCCTCTAGGCACACGTCAACTAACGTTTCATCTACGTGATACCTTCGATTGGCTTCATGCCTGGGATATTATATTCAAAGTATACAGAATTAATTAATTACATAATTAGTAAAATTACCATTTAAACACATCCTACAACTGTTTCCATCTTATATGACGTCTTATGTTTAAGTCTAAAGATAAAAGAAACTATTTTTAAATCATTTTTATAGAGACTTGGCTTTATTTTGCTTAAATTTCTGCATAATTGTGCGACATCATATATATCTATTCTGCCCGAAAACTGTGTTTGGGGCCGTTAATAAAGCTACAAATATAGTGTATTTTAATAATTGATTGAATCCCCAGTTAAATAACAATCACTTGGCAAATTTTTAATTCCATCTCGTCAGTCATTTTCCAGAATTGCTGCCGAGATTTCACGATTATTGATTCGAGTAGTATGTTTTATGCCTGGTAGAAATTTAGTTTGGTTACCCTTAATGTATGTTTTATACCTGTTGTATGAATCAATACACGCATGGTTGTTAACTACTCTGTCTGCCAGGCATTGGACTTTAACCACTAATTTGTTTCAATGCATGTTTTTGGGATTTTATTTTTAATTTGGAAAAAACTCTAAATATTGTGTACCAAATTACTTAAAATTCACAACATACGTTTATTTGCACTATTTCTAATCACATGTAAAGTATCATTCCAGTTTTTCTGATACTTACAAAAATATAACGTTTTCAAAAAGTTTTCCCCTATTTTCCACCGGAAAAATTTGAGCATGAAGGCTTAACGCACGCGACCTCGGTGCGACCAGATTTTTTCCGAGTGTGATTGAAATGATATACAAATTTTAACGGACCTTGGTTTTGGGTTCTAGGTACCCAAATTCGCGCTCATCTGAAGCAATTTTTTCAAAAGCTTTTCATCGTGACCTCTCTATTAGAGAATTTATTTAATGAAAATTCGCTAAAACCCTTTAGCCAAAGCCACTTGTATTCAGAAGCAATGCTTATACATATACAGACAAGTATAAAATAAAAGTAAATATTTTCTCACATACTATTCTATTCTTTGTAGTGAAGTTTTATTTAAAAAATTTACCAGCAGGTTTACATAAAATTGAGTTATTCAAATTTGAAGCATTTAATGAAAATTCGCTACCATAATGTACTTGCTGCGTCCCGAATTTTTTACACTTATGATTGTACCTACAACAATATTGCTTGCTTGTGAAAAATAGAGGTTCAAATAGGTACACGATAAATATGTAGATCGATAAATTTCCATAAATATGCCTAGTTAAAAATGAATAACGTGATAGCATATTCTAGTCGCTTGTGATGCAATTCAAATAAAAGCTGATTATGGGCTGTCATAATACGGTAATAATAATTATAAGCCTGGTGCCAACTCAAAATATCTACCTGCACTGAAAATCAACGTGATTATGGTAGCGTGTAATCAGCTTTACGACAGACATGTCAAATTATAAGAGACGCTTTTGTGCGGACTTTAAAACAAATCCAATCACCATAACAAAGCATATAACAATGTTGTCGTCAATAAAAGAATTGTATTTTTTTAATCGACTTACATTGAGTCGAAGTGATTGAGTTTTGAAATATCCATAAATGTCTATGACGTAGAATAATTCTGTTAAAGTGTTAAATACAATTTTTGATTTAAGATCTGCAGTTAGTTTATTATTATCGACTTAAGCCTGAAGGGCTTTCACACTCACTCAAAGGGCAACATTGACTCATACTAGGTCTCTCACATACCAAAGGGACTGGGCACAGATGGAGCGCTTTCCAAATTATCAGGCCCTGAAGACAACGCGACACATCTTCATTTCCCAGAAATCTCCGCACGGTGGGGGCAGTTGTAACTTTTACCGCTTTCTGCATAACCTTATAAAGATGCTCTCTAAGACCCAGTCTCTTAATATTCTCTTTAAGATTATTAGGAACCAAGCCAGTTGACGATATGATTATTGGAATCACTCGGACACTATGCCCCCCACTGTCTCTTTACTTGTATTTCGAGGTCGCAGTAGCTAATGATCTATCTTCTCGTTGTACTTTATCTCTAGATTATTAGTATTCCGAATGGCCAGATCAATCAGTGTCACTTGGTTAGAGGACTTATCCATTATTATCATATCGGGTCTGTTGTGGGTAACTCGTTGGTCTGTGAGCACACTCCGATTCCAGTGCAGTCTGCATCCTGATTTCTCTAGAACAGGCTCAGAAGTGTATCTACTTACTAAGACTTAAAAGTCCCAGTTCCAGTTTTGCAGAAATATCCGGAAATAAGACAGCCAAATCAAAGGACTTATGGCAAATTATGGACAAACGTTATAACAAATGGTTCTTTTAAAACCCCTGTAGTTTCTCGATAAATTAGTCAGCGGATTGAACGAAACGTTGGTATATCAAAATTCACGGTACATATTATTTTACCAAAACAAAAATTACATCCGTAATTACTCAAGGACTCAAACCAGGTGATTTAGAATGACGTCGCTCATTCTGTGAGTGGTACACAAGAAAATACCAGGACAATTTTAATTTTCCATGTCAAATAATATGGTCTGATGAAAGCATTGTTACGAATAATGGTATTTACAATAGAAGAAATGTTCATTATTGGCTTGAAACCAATCAACACTCAAAAAAAACCTCGAGGAATCAACACCGTTTTGCTTTTAGTATGGGGGCTCGTATTTTCGGTACAACGATTATAGGACCGTTTCTTTACCACCATACTTTAACATCAGAGCGATACCTACCTTTGCTACAAAAAAAATTGAGGATGCTCTCGATAACATGCCCCTCGAGAGAATTCGCAACTGTTGGATACAGCAGGATGGTGCACCTACACATAATTTCAGAGCCGTTCGGTAAGATCTTTCAAGGAGATTTCCAAATAAGGTAGTCAGCACGTATTCGGAAACACCGTGGCCAGCGCGTTCATCAGATATAACCCCGCTTGGTTTCTTCGTATAGGGGCACATCAAGGATCATGTATAACAGCAAATTTTTTCTACAGTGCAAGATCTGTGGAGTTTAGTTCTGGAAGCAATGTTACTCCACAAATGTTGACTGGGGTTTTAGAATCGACAGTCAGACGGTACTAAATGTGCTTAGAAAATAGTGGAAGTTTATTTAAACATATTATGCTCAAAATTTTGATGTTTTGTTCGTATTCGTTAATTGTTTTTTTTTTAATGTTTATGCCCTCTGGTAATGTAATTTTTTTGTTTTGTGTTTATTCCACTAAATCATTGTGTCAATTAATCCACTGGATTACTATTAAACGCTTAAATGGCATAGAGTCTTAATTGATATAGCTAGTTGTTTAGCACTTAAGTTTAAAAGCTATATATCGGTCCGTAATAGGAATTCTCTTGATTAAGGTCGAAAAAAGACTACTTAACTATTGATAAATCGCAGAATTTGGAATAAAAAGGGCTTTCAGAATATGATATCAGAAAATGAGGGCCGTATTTAACAAAAACTTGATTATGGTCCCGCAAAGACGAAACGCCGGATTCAAAAATTAGCAATGCTACGTTAAAGAAAATTAAAAGTTGCCGTGGAGAAGTGTCATAGGTATTGGCGTGGGTCCACCATTATGGCCATAAAAAATATAATATGTAAAATCGAAAAACCCAAATTTTTGAAAATATCTCAAAAACCAAAAAATCTTAGGAGATGCCGAACCGCCAATTTTTGGGCCTTTGAGTGTGCAATTTTTCTTCAATTTAACCAAGTCTTTATCTGCTACCGTTTTGGAAATCCTCATAGTGGCCCTCCTTATCTTGGACACACTGTATATACAAAACTTACAAAATTTAACAAAACCTAGAGAATACTATAGTCTTTTTTTTGGACTTTAACGTCGGCTTGTGTTCGCGACTATGGTTAATCACCGACGACAGGGGGCAGTTTCACCTCACTATCCTGGAAATTTTGCTGAACCCCTGTTTTTCTGTAAGGAGAATAGGACTCTTCGTACCCACGAAGACGAATATCGGAATTTCGAGTATACAGGGTGTCCAACGGTTTTCCTGTAAAACCAAGATAGATATGTGAAAATCAGTTTTCCTGGTTTACGTCTCCCAGCAAATGCTTTCATACCCCATACTTGTAACCCAACTTCGTAGCTAGGACTCAGACATTACAAGGTAGTCGGCTTGTTGCTCGCTGCTTGATTGGTGTGGGTACCAGGCTGGCCCGCAATACTCGACTAGAGGTCTAATGTGGGTGATGTATATAAATTTAGCACACCGGGGACAAATATTGTAAAAAGACTTACGGGTCATGTGCAGGATAGGATTTGCCTTGAAAGTGATACAGGACACATGGGAATATCAGGTAAAGTCTTCAGTCACGGTGACTCCCAGTTGGGTCTGTCCTTTTACCGTTGCAGGCTGGGTTCCATTAATGTAGTATGGAATTTTGTGGTGGTTTCTGTCAATGTGCAACACTGAAAACTTGGTGGCGTTGAGGGAAAGCAACCATGACATACAACAATCCTCCAGCCTGAGCAGGTCCACCTGAATCTCACTCTGATAAACGTGTGAGTCGTTGTACAACTTGATATGGTCGGCGAAAAAAGCTCATTCAGATCTGATGGTCAGTGGTAGATCGCTGCTGTATACTAGGAACGGCAAGGGGCCGAAAATTAAGCCTTGGGAACACCACTTACCACAGGCTGGGGAGCGGAGTATTCACCTTTCACGCGTACGCGAATAGTTCGGTTCCTTAGGAAAGATTGAATCCACAAAAGCAGATCTCCACCTATGCCGCAAAACGAGAACCTTGCCAAAGACGCCTCAAAGGTACTCGGCCAAATGATTTGGAGAAATCTAGGTAAACAACGTCAACAAGTCTCCTGCTAACCACCAGTCTTGTCCAATAGCCAATACAGGTCAATATGTTTCTGAATGTCGAGCGGCCTGCCGTAAAACCATGTTGGTTTTGAGGGATGATAATTTTTTTAATAATTGACTTTAACAGAACTATTGCGTTACATACACTATTTTATTCAAATGGATAATCGGTGTTGCATTTAACGATGGCCAATGTTACCTTTCTTTTGGGTCTTTACCCAGTGCATACATATTACAACCAAATTAAAATAAGTTTAGAAAACTTGATCAACTAGTTAATAAGGCCTGAAATTGGTTGACCACAAATTATAATTATTGTTCGATTCGTCACTTGTCACACAGCCCAGGCATAGCTGCTAATATCCATTCTCAAACATAAAAAGTCTGAATGCAGCATGGGTTACGGTAGTGAATTTTCATTGAAATAATCCAAGAAAAAATTTATTTAACAAAAATTATAAATGCGCCAAGAAAAATTAAAACTTTCCTGTAATATTCAATAGATTTTGTTCACCATACAAAACATTGTGGATTGGTGCAGTGTTTTGACCACCAGCGGCTTTCTTTTATTAAATGCTTAAAACTTTTTTTACCTTTAACTAGCTCTGTTATTTTCGGGGATACAACAATTTGACAAACAAAAGTCTGGACGCAAGTGCATTATAGAAGTAAATTTTCATAAAAATGTTTTTAATAGCAAATATGTCTCTCTAATGCAAGTAGGCACCAATCTGGTTATCGAAATAACTTATATAGTAGAAACAATGTACCGTATTTTACCAACATAAGTTATTGTTTGAAAATGTACAAAAATTTTTCGAAAATAACCTTTAAATATTTCCGAGAAAACTGGCCTCCTAGCCCACAAACCTTAGGTTAATAGCAAATTGAGTTATTGAAATTTGAAGCATTTAATAAAATTCGCTACCAAAACGCACTTACTGCGTCACGATTTTTTCTTTCAAACATGCATCATATTTCGTTAAAAAATTAAAAAATGCTAGAATAAGAGGGTGTTCGAAAAAAATTTGTAGGTATCACCAACGACTTATGGGCCACCCTGTCAAAATAATTCAGCTCAAGACACCCTATAATTAACGTATACAACTTTTTCTCGTATCTTGTATAATAACAATTATATTGAGCTTTTCCGTAGAAATGTTTCACCCTGTATATGTGTAAACAGACAAAAACTGAAAATAAATCCGGATATGGATTCTAGGGGGTCTAGTTTGCGCTCATACGATGAAATCCTTTTAAAATTCAAAAGTAGCGGCCTCCTCATTAACGATTTTTTCTACGAAAATTAGCTAAAAATTATAGACCGTTAAACCAAAAACTTAAAACTACCGCCAAAGCTTCAGAGATAGGGCCTATTTGAAATGAAATTTCTGGAAATATTTTAGTAAAATGAAGGACAATGACGGTGGAGGCTGAAACTTAAATGTTTGTAGAACAATGATCTTGCGACATGTTCTTTACATAATCCACATTTGTTTAGGTTCTTTGCCAAAATGTTGCCAGTTTTGACGTTTCAAATCGCGACTGCCGTTTTGAGGAAAATCGTAATTTTTGTTCCTTTAAATAACTTTTTGGTCCTTAAACTTACAGACCTAAATTCTGAGATATAAATTAGTTCCGAAAGAAAACACATAAATATACGGGAAAATCTGGGCCGAATTTCTTGGTTAACGAATTTATACAAACAACTTGCTGAAGGAAGATACTCAGAAAATTTGATCAAATATCATTATTTTATGAGTTATCAGTGTGGTAACTATATATATATATATATATATATATATATATATATATATATATTGATATATATATATATATATATATATATATATTGATATATATATATATATATATATATATATATATATATATATATATATATATATATATATATATATATATAAATCGAATCCGTTTTAGGATGTTTGTTTAAATGTTGCCAATTTTGACGTTTCAAATCGCGACTTTGACGTTTGAAAAAGAAATTGTATAAAATTTTCAAAGTGTTTTTTCCAATATTTCTTGAGTTTTTGCGCCAAGAAATAGTATTCTTTGTCTGTAATATTTAATAGATTTTGTTACCCTTACAATTAATTTTGTTTTTATGCCATTTTTTGATCATCAGTGGTAACCAATTTTTGTAGATCTAAATTTTCCCGACAAAACTAGCCCTATTTTACTGGCAATATATATATATATATATATATATATATATATATATATATATATATATATATATATATATATATATATATATATATATATATATATATGTATGTATGTATAAATTAAGAATGACCCCGCGTATGTGTTCTAGTCGGCCTAGTTTACGCTCATTTGAAAAAAATTTTCAAAATTCAAAAGTCGGGATCGCCTTATTACTGGTCAATTTTTTCCCACGAGAATTCACTAACAGAAAGCATTGAAGTTGACAAATTTAACACTGGTAGTGAGCAGCAGATGGCTATTTTGCAGAATTTTTCAGATATTACTAATTCTTGGCGTTCTAAAAATTTGAAAATTTTAAGATACAATAAATGTATTAACCCAAATGGAGACTTAAAAACTTGACCATATTGTTTTATTCCTATTACTTCTGGAGAATAGACAGACATGTTTTGTGCTTACCTTGAAGTAACATTGTTTTTGTTGAGTCAAATCTACCTGAGTAAATTTACGGCATATAGATATATACTTCGGCACTATGCAGAAAGTTCAAGCGCGAGCTAATATATTTGTATGTAAACAAATTAGTTACCAATATAGCCAGAATTAAATTATGCTACAACAAGCTATCAAGTTTAGACGTAGACGTTAGAACTTTGTAAACACGTGAACCTTGTGTTGTGGCTTTTCAACCTGCGAAATCGAAGTGACGTCAATAAGCGTACGTAAAAAAATAAGGTTAATACAGAAGGCGTATTTACCCGTTGTCCTTTGATAATTAGCACTAAAAAAACTCAACTCAGATTTTTAGACATATTAACTGGTTTTTGCGCTTGCTTGGTATAATCATTCCATGCCAAATACAGCTGTAGAGATTTTTTCTCTGATTTTACAGATGCTTGTTGCTCCTCTGCGAAGCTGTAGGGATTTTTTTCTCTGGCTTCACAGGTACTTGTTGCTTCTCCGCAATTTGTTTTGCCTTCTACGGCATCGCTAGTCAAGAAAAAAATTTACTTATTTATACCCGCGTGTCGACTAAATTAACAATACGTTAATACGTTATTACTGTTAATTTTAAAGAATGTGCTTAACAAAAATCCCTTACGCTGCAATAGATTGTAATTGAGGCTGACGTGGGTGCTTATAAATAGATTCAATCTTCTGCTGATTGGCGATGCCGTAAAAGGTAAAACCAGTTCCAGAGATGGAAACAGATATTTGTCAAACCAAAGAAGAAGTCTCTACATTTATAGTTATCATTTATTTACATGTTTCTAAAGCTGTTAGCAAAACGTTTCCACAATTCTGATTATCGTTGCTATTTTCTCTAGAAAAAACATTCCGTTTATAGTCTGTCTCAAACACAAAAGCAGTTATGTCATAAATCGACAATTAATCACAGACAATTATTTAGAAACGTCAAACCATTTGTCAGTGTGCGCGTCAAAGACAGAAGTTATAAAATCGACCTTCCGAGTCAACGACATGCGTTCCGTTTTTGGTGTAATGCGTTAGAAAGACAAAAGTATTGAAATAATTATCGGCTTGTGCTATAAATATAGCCCAATGGCGTCAAACGCCTTTGTCATTAGTTTTGTTTCGAATTTTATTGTGTTTAGTATTTTATTAAAGTTACTTTGCAATGTATGCTATAATATTATTTTTATATTTTTATATTGTATTCGTGTGTTTCTGGTTTATTTTTTGGCATTTTATTAAGTTAATATTTGCATATTTTTATCGTCGATTTCAAAAAACGTTAACTAACCCCAAACATTTCACGAGGAAATATTCTTAGATCTCAAATAAGGGAGTTTCTGCTTCGTTTAATAAAGTATATATATATATATATATATATATATATATATATATATATATATATATATATATATATAAATTTAGTTCCCATACTACCTCTGAATAAACTATGTTTATTCATACCGTCCCAATGTTAGTTTTTGACAGGGTTTTTCAAAGAGACTGGTATTTTTTCAAATAGGTAGGATTTTGTCGGATAGACTGGATTTGTTCTGAAAAACTGAATTTTTTTGTTATACTGAATTTTCTTATATGCTGGCTTTGTTGTGTATGTTTTCCATTTGCTTCACAACTGGATTGCTGCTTAACTAAACTTCAATACAGACCACTGGGTATAATGATTTCAACAGCTGAGAGAAGGCAGATAAGTTTTACCACCCCTTTTAATATTTACTAACCACCTGACTGTTCCAAACAACCACTATTTCGACATTTGTTATTAGTTAACATAGATTTGTTTTCGATGTAAACCCTCTGTGATCACAGGTCGGTAAAATAACTTGTTTCCAGAGTCAAATATGATTACAATACTTTTAAATAGCTTTGTTGCCATTAGGTACACAAGCCATTATATTCATTTAGTAACACAGATATTGTCTTTATACCGTAATACATATATAGTATAATTGTTTGCTGCTCACCGTTTTTTTCTGAACACTTCTTCCTAATTTTAACCAAAAATATTAGACGTTGACACTCCAGCAGGTATGTCAACGATATAGCGGTGAAAGAAACAGCCACAATAGAGGTCAGTAGGTGTCATAGTTAAATTATTGCTTTTAAATCATTTTAAGAGGTTATATCAGGGCTGACTTTCTTTAAATGCCCCAAGTGCAGCGCAAGTTACATTAACGAACTTACGGTGTCACATGGGTAGTAGTAGTAGCGGCGGTGGTATAAAACAAAATAATTACGCTGATTCTTAGTTTGGTTTACTAAATAAGAACACAACTCTTAGCACTGTTTTACAGCAAGAAAAAAATGAATGCCAAGTAGTTTTAAGAACCAAATTTTACGCTTTTGCAAAAGTATGCTCCAAATGGTTCACATTTTATGAACAGAAGGAATTACACAATTCTTGGAAATTACACAAAAGAACAATACTTATTCTCTCAGATACGAAAGCTATATACATATCTATTAGAAACTTGTAAGTTTACTACACCCGTCAGCTCTGTTCCTTATGGCTTTCTGTTTTGATAGACTCTCGTGTTCTTCCTTGTTCTAATGAACACACCGCTTTTGCTTTGCGATTTTGTAATGCATTAAGTTAAAATTGTGATACAGTCACAAAGCGGAATCAAATCCTCTCTCTGACTTTTGGCTAGATGCTGTGTTCTTATTTTATTGTAATCTCTGTTTGCTACGCTTGCTTTCTGATACTAATTCAAACATCTGTGGTATGTATATTATTTATGTGTCTGATATAGAGAGAGCTTGTAGCTTGATGTGAGTTCTTATATAAATCCAAGATAATTGTATCTGAGCCTTCTTAGAGAAGATTGCTGTATAATATTGAGCTAATTAATATATTCATCGATAATGATAGCTCTTACTTGGTGAATAACTTTCGTACCAAAAACATACAATAAAGACCATTTTAAACAGTATAAGTACGCCAAATCTTTCACCCAGACCCGTAATTACTTATCTCAAGAATTGTTGTCATAAAATGGTTAGCGCATTAGTTTCGCGAATAAAAGAAGAAAATTAAATGCCAAATTTTAAGAAAAAATTATTTTATAATAAAACCACGTTACACAAAAAGTTAATTTTGTAAGGTAGTTTATGTTGGTCAGGCTTTTAGAAAAAGTTACATGCGATAAAAAAGGACTTTTATGTCTAATTAACCATTGATTTATAAAAACACAAAAGTTAGCTGTATTTTGCACTAATAAAACAATGTTTAGTTTCTAATCTGAATATGCGTTAGGACATATTAAAAAGATCCGGACGCAGCAAGTGAAATGTGGCAGTAATTGTTTAAAAATTAACGGACCCGAAATGTGGGTCACGCTCAATTAAATATTTTTGTGACATGAAAATTCCTTAAAATACCATATTTAGGAGTCCAATTCTTGATATACATACATATATATATATATATATATATATATATATATATATATATATATATATATATATATATATATGTATATATATATCTCCGGAAGTAATATCGACTCCAGATTATTTTACATAAAAAGAGCGTTATGTATATATGAATGCAAATTGTCAGAATTAAAATATGTTAATAATTCGAAAAATGTCTAACCAACGCATATATATATATATATATATATATATATATATATATATATATATATATATATATATATATATATATATATATACAGGGTATACCACGAAATGCGTTGGTTAGACATTTTTCGAGTTATTAACATATGTCAATTCTGACAATTTGCATTCATATATAAGACATAACGGTCTTTTCATGTAAGATAATCTGGAGTCGATATCACTTCCGATTTAACCGGAAGAAGCGAGAAACTTTGTTATTTTAAATGGAACAGTCTGTATATTTTTCCATATTTTGATTTGACGTAAAATTCTGTGTACACCAACGTCAAATATTCTTATCTACCTTCAATGGTTTTAAGGTCATTGTGATTTCTTTAAATGTTTATTCATTTGAATTGAAATATTGAAGCCATTCGTTTATTTTTCATAATTAAGAAGTGCAGTTTTATTAGTCGCTAGTACAGATATTACGGTTGTTAAGTGTATAAGGACAATTGGTCCCATTTATATAGTATCTTCTGGTGAATCAGGAAAACTTCAAAAATCAGAAACTCATTTTTTCCAAATGGAACATCCTGTATATTTTTATATATTTGGGTAGAAAATTTCATTTTACGAAGACTAGGTATAGCAGGCTATTACATTCAGCTGCGATAGTTTCCCTGTTATTAACGTTTGTTTAAATAAAAGAGAAACAGGAGGTCTCACAACTAAATTCTATAATTACAATATTGAGATTGATTGAACAAGATGACTATGACAATAATTAAGTTTATATGCCTTAAAAAAACCATTAGAATCATAAGTTTTTAAGAGGCATATATTGAAAGATACATCACAAATAATAAATAGGAATCGGCATTCAGAACGTAGGCAAATAATAAAGAGGAATCCTCATTCAGATCGTAGGCCGTGAGTTTAACAACTATCTTAAAAATACAAAAGAAGCTATTGTCATTATTTGTCAAAAGTGCGAACACAATCGTACTGGTACAAATTAGGCATATGTGAAGATTCCAATGGTAATATTCTAAATTTATTTTGTATTCATGATGAATGTGGCAAAATTGTGTCCAGAACCTGTAGGATATTTAAAACGAAGGGCTTTGAATTTACCAGTAATGAACACAAGTAAATTTTGTAGATTGGAATGCCCTTTTGGAAACTGGTAGTATCATGCGCCATAAAGTCAACTCTACGAAGCCTGTTAGAGGTGATGAGCTAAATCAGCTAAAGGTTTTGGGTTATTTTCAAGCTTATTCACATAGCTCTATATCTGCTCCTACCCAAGATTTAAGCATTTCAAGAACGCCAATTCAACGGATCTTAAAGCATGAAATGCATCCTTACTCGGAGATTCCGCTATAGGCTCTTCATACGGGAGATTAACTTATAAGGCTTCAATAATGCCAAGATATCCAATCAAGACTTCTAGATGACCCAGATTTTTTGTCAAAAACGGTTTGGAGTGATAAGTCTAAATTCACTAGGGAAAGAGTCGTAAATCGTCGAGGAAATCATTATTGGGCTAGAGAAAATCCGCATGTAACTAGACAAAGGAATTCCCAGAACGATTTAGTTTTAATGTATTCTACATTATCCAAAATGAAAAGGTGCATTATGAAATTTAAAATTAAAACCCCACTTTCCGGAAGTATTTAGAGATTTTGAGGCATACAGTAGTAAAGTTTTACAATAGCCTGCCAGGAAATTTAAGCAATAATTGTTGGTATCAGCTAGATGCACCTGCCCACTCTGCTGGAGTAGTTCGCCAAGAGCTGACACATATGTTTGAAAACAACTGGATCGGTCCAAATAGAGCTTGCAGGTGATCTCCACGATCAACAAATCTTACCCCCTTAGACGTATACTTGTGGGGACTATAAAGAACAAGGTTTATTACAGACCCATGGAAAGTAGGCAAGATTTATTAAAACGAGTAAGGACGGCTTTCAACACAATAGATCCTGAACATACAGAATAGAATGTTCTCTATTATTCGATTTGTATTTACCTAATCGAATTTTTGGCTTTTATTATCGTATGCATAATATTGTTTCTTTGTTTGTTAATATATCATTACTTATAATTATTGAAAGGAATCGTGTTTTGTTTATATATTTTTAAACAACCTAATAATAAAAAAGGTTCTAATAAGTCAATTTTTCATTATTCATTTGTTACACTATAACAAACTTATTATAACTGACACTGTCAACACTATTATTGCCATAAATACCTACTCTTTTCTCTTTCTAAAAAATAAAACGTTAATAGCAGGAAGACTGTCACAGATAGGTGTAGCGTAGGCTATATCTAGTCGACGTATAATTAAATTTCCAGATATGTAAAAATGTACAGGTGTTCCATTTGAAAAAAATTAGATTTTGATCTTTGAAGTTTCCCTGATTGGGTATTAAATTTTGAACATAATATATAAACGAGATCAATTATCCTCATACATTCTACAAACCTAGTATCTGTAGGTACTAGCGACTAACAAAATTTTACTTTTTGATTATGAAAAATAAATGACAACGAATGGCTTCAATATTTCAATGCAAATTAATAAACATTTAAAAAAGCACAATAACTTTGAAACAATTGAAGGTAGACAAAAATAATTGAGATGCATGTACACAGAATTTTACGTACAATCCAAATATGAAAAAAAATATACAGGTGCTCCATTTAAAATAACAAAGTTGATCGTCACTTCCGGTTAAACCGGAAGTGATATCGACACCCAAATTATTTTACATGCAAAGAGACTCCCTTACCATTCAAACTAAGGAGGTAAAAGTCACCTTTGCTAGACACTGAATGCTACAAATTCTGTTAGGGCTTCTCCCTCGCAAACAAAACCGATAAGTTTTCCAATTTCTTAGCGGTGCTCGGGTAATCCCTGGTTCAACTTTTTGTAATGGAGACCTTGTATATTGTATATATCAGCTCAACAGATATTCTGCAATCAAAACTAGGCATTGAATGCTACAAATTCTGTTAGTGTTCAAAAAATATCCCCCTCGCAAGTAAACGACAGCTTTTGTATTTTTAAAGATTCTCAGCAGTTCGGAGAAAACTGTAACCTTTTATAATGGACTCCTCCACATACACACACACACACACACACACACACACACACACACACACACACACACACACATATATATATATATATATATATATATATATATATATATATATATATATATATATATATATATATATATATATATATATATATATATATATATATATATATATATGTATTTGTAGTCTTTTGTATCTAGGAAAGGTGAGTTTTACCTCCTAAATTTGAATGATAAGGGAGGTCGAGTGGCAGCTTTTTGGAAAGCTCTCTTGGTTTTCTGTGCAAATCTTCAATTTTAAAGTTTACTGATTAGTTTTTTTTACTGACATTTTCTTTCAAAGCTTAAAACTATAACGTCTAAAATAATTTTATCAATCTCGTGTTTAAGGCTGCTAGTATTTTAGGCGTGAAGTTTTGAAAGCAAATATTTAAAAAAGCTAAGCGGTAGATTTTAAATTGGATCCCAAGTTTTATAAACAATTACCCTAGAATAGAAAATCAAAAAAGCTTTCGTAAAAGGTGTCACTCGGCCTACTCTGCCTATTCAAATTATCGGAGTGAATGTCACCCATACCAGGGTTCTTTTGCTACAAATTCTGATAGAAATGTTCCGCTGAAAAGCAAAGACGATTTTTCGAAATTCTAAGTAGATCTCGGAACAATCGTGGTGCAAACTTTTATAATGGAGATCATATTTTACGGGCAATTACGACCAAAACCTGCGGGCTTAAAACTTAAAGAAAGCCACTTTGTACTAAAACTCGATACATTTCGGCATATCTCGACATGGTCTTCATGGAGTCTGAAAATGTTAAAAAAGTTACAAAACATTCTCACTAACATATAAAGTTAAGGACTTACTGCGAATAATCAAAATCTACCATAGCGTATTGAAAAGAAGAACTCCAAGTGTACTTATTAATTAAAATAGCAAAAAATTTTTTGGTATAAATTCTCACGTTTACAGTTTCTTAACCAAACATTTTTCCACAGAGGAGTCGTAGACATCAGAAATTTGACACTTGAATTTGAAACCATAGATAGTGACTTTCTTCTATGTACAACACCCTGTTTTCTCATTCCTTAACTAACGCAGGCAGCCACCATAGGGGCGCCACGAGACCTACCAAACAGCAGAATCTGTAAATACTACCCAAATTTTGTATGTCAGACCCGGAATTCATGGTGTTGTTCTCAAATATATGCCACATTTCTAAAAATGACCGTGTTTTTAAACTACTCAAGAAAAAACGACTGTAATTTTTTTACTTTTGATCCTATAAAAAATCAAAAAATATGCCTATATATATATATATATATATATATATATATATATATATATATATATATATATATATATATATATATATATATATATATATATATTATACAGATATATTAATAGTAAGACTTTTTCAAAATTGTTAGGTAAACGAAGTGTAATTTTCAAAGTCCATATTACTAACACTGTTTACCTGTATTTATCTACACTTTGTCAACTGAATCTTAATTTTTGTTACAGACATTGTGAAACTCCATGGATGGATATTTTGGATCTTAATAAAATAGCTGCAGCTACACTTAAAATCAAAAGCAGCCAAAAGTAAGTACCTTAAATGTTATTTTTACTCTAAAAATAAAATACGTATCATATATGCTATTATCTATTAAACTTGACATGTGCGTCTAATTTATATTTCTGTAAAGCCAATAGTAAACACTAAAAACAATAAAAACAAATAATAGCATGTTTTATTTGCATTTGGTAAATTCTACAGAATCAAATTACCATAATTTGCTTATTACTGAAACATCCCGTCCTAAGTTCTTCAGTTATTCCTCATTTTCAAGAGCAATATGAAAAGTTTTTCTTATAAAATGACTACAGTGTCATGTCATGACTAAAGTGTCCATACTTCTATTGTCAGGATAGCACCTGTGAGTACAGTATATTATTAGTAATAACTTAACAGAACAACTATAAATAACCATAAATATTGATATGCATTTTTACAAATTTACCGATAAGAACACCTACCACGTTTGCCGTTTCTATCAATCTGAGAGCGACGACAGGCTTTGGGAAAACATCAAATATGTAATGATAATGGAAAAAACACAATATGGATCTTCTACTGCGCCGTCAACATACCACAGCGCCATTAGCTTAAACAGTTAGTTATACATAAGAAATCAAGCTATTGTTCTAACCGCAATCATTGCATAAAAATACACAATTATGTTGTTACTATAGGACCTTTAGTTCAATCTAAAAATGTACTTTTTGCTTCTCGTATCAATAATAACTGTATCTGCATCTACCTCGCAAGTACTAACATTGTCGATCCACTTCTTAACACCTGCCAATCAATTTAACTCAACGACATAGAAATAGAGATTAGGAGACAAACTACTCCCGGATTAAGACTTGTTATCTCAAACATCTGCCCTACCATCCCTAATTCCGTAATTAAAATTGAAGTTAGATGACTGGGACTTAAGATGGTATCACATATTACCTTTCTAAGTGTTGGTATGTCAGAACCAGACATTGGGCATGTACTTAGTTTTCGTCGGCAGGCTTTCATTGCTTCAGATGACAACATTCACCTATCAGACTCCATCATAATTTCCCAAGAAAATACAGATTACCGCGTTTACCTGTCCCTAGATAATTTGACTTGTTCAAATGTATGGCAAAGGATCACCGTGAAATTGATTACGCATTAGTAGTAAAACAGTCGATTCCTCAAACTAATGTAGTACCCAAACCATCACAGATCATACTACAGACAAACAACCAGCATCATCAACATCTTTAAATACAGATCCCCAAGAAATGTACAGCCATGACTTCAAAGAAACTGAAACTTACGATACTTAGAATGCAAGCGAATCTACTACCTCATATCATAAGCTACGATCACTACCCCTAACTACTCAAACATCTAGACTGACACCCAAAACGAAAATATCCGCTTCATCTGGCATCGAACAGTCTCTAGTTACGGAGGCCAGGTTTACCAAACCCAAAACCTTATATAAACTCAAAAAAGTAACAATATATAGTATTTATGCAGCACTAGAGCCCATCGAAAGTAAAATGGGAACAAGATCTGCCGCATTTCCCTGAAATTTTACTGCTATCTGCGATTTTCTAGATAATGCCTGAACCTCAAAATACCCTAGTTCTATTGTGAAAAATTATACAGATGATGCTTCCATAATTAAATATATTTCAATAATTGTCCACGATCACATCCATGACAGAACTTTAAAATTAAGATCAACCAAACCAAGAAAAAAATATATCTACCAGGAACCGAATCATCATCCCTAAACCAAAGTGATATCTCTTAATCGCCATCCGATAAATACAATGGATAGTAGATTTATTTTGCAGTGAACCCTAAACGGTTATAATAACATATAGAATCACTAAAACTTCTAATAAGCGAGCTTTTGACAATCGTAATATGCCCCCAAGAAAATCATCTTAAATACCACCCACCACAAGACACATCATCGCCGACGAAGGAAGTTTAAACATCGCACGTGAAAGACCTGAGGACTTCTAGCTCATTGGAATTACGATCTCAATTAAGATGGTTCAATTTATAAAAGACATTCACTTATTTCAACAAATGTAAACTGTCCAGCTATTATACAGGGTGGCGCATTGAAAATGAAACAGACCGATTTGCGTCCAGAGACATATTTTTTTTAAGAAACGCTGAAATACGTCTATTTTAATATTGAGAGGGACATCTTTTGACATAAAACTCAACTTTGTCGCAAGAGCCCCTTAGGGGTGGTAATAACAACCCTTATATTTTAAATAGGGAACGTGGGTCAAATGTTACATCATTTAAAAACTCTTTCTTTTCTAAATTCAGCACACAATTTTTTTGGAAGTTCTATCAACTCGTTTAAAAATAATCCACAGTTGAAGTTGCAAGAACGTATTTCATTCATTGTGATAATATATGCACTAATTAGTTTCGTTAAAAAAATTAAAAAACAAAACCAAACGTTAAAAATTGTTTATTCAGTTAAGTAAGTGTTCAAATTGTTGACCACCAGCTTCTATACAAACGCACAAATTTTGTTCCAAACGAAATCTGACATTCTGGAGCATTCGTGGAGTTATTAGACGGCATTCTTCAACATTGCGTCATCGTAATTCTTTCAGAGACTCTGGTTTGGTTGCGAAAATTCTACTCTTTAAATAGCCCCATGGAAATAAGTCTAAAGGAGTTAAATCAGGTGATCTATGGGGCTACTCAATAGCACCTCTACGTCCAATCCATTGCTCTGGAAACTCTCTGTTCAAAAAGACGTTGTGAAAAATGCGGAGGAGCTCCATCTTGTTGAAACACTAATTGATTTTTTTATAGCGATCATCATTTTCAACAATGTCAATTAGTAGAGGGTAAATGATATCTTCTAGGAACTCCAAATACGTTTCTCCACTCAAATTGCCATTAAGAAAAATTGTCTCGATTGAACGGTCTCCAAAAATGCCAGTCCAGACATTCAATTTCTGTGGAGTTTAAGTGTGGACTTCGTGAAAATTTCTTGGATTATTATCTGCCCAATAACGACAATTATGACGATTGACTGTAGAGTTTAATAAAAACGTACACTCGTCTGAAAAACAGATATTGCACAGAAAGTTCCCGTTATCCGCTATTCGTGCAGTCAAAACTCCAGCCGCCGATCAAAATCCTCTTCATTCAGTTGTTGTAAAAGATTAATTTTATACGGGTGAATTTTATGATGCTTCAGTTTTCGCTGAATAGTTTTTGTTTCGGCATGTGAAACAGTGGCAAATTTTCTCGTGCTCAATGTTGGGTCTGCAGCAATTTCTCCTAAAACTTCAATCTCAGTAGTCTCATTTCTAACCGGAAATTCACGTTCAGGATCCCGTTTTTGTTGGCTACTGAACCACTTTGTCGAAACTTTGCAACTAACTCCAAAATTTATTTTCTGTTAACATGTCTGTTCGGATGTCGTTCATTAAACAAATTTGCGGTACGGTTGGCACAGTCATCGTTTTTGAAAAAAAGAGTAATTATTTCAACACTTTCTTCTACAGAATACACAATTGTGAAACTAATTTTCGGAAGTACTATCAAGTATCAAACCGACCAATAAACTGAAATTATAAACCACATTTCTGTCATTCCGATGTTCTGATAGTCATTTTTGGTTTACAAACCAACAAAACATTGACTATCAGCTCATTTCTTATCGGAATGAGTGAAATGAGTTTTTGCATCTTCAACTGTGATTAATTTTTAAACGAGTTGATAAAATTTCCAAAAAATTTGTGTGCTGAATTCAGAAAAGACAGAGCTCTCAAATAATGTAACACTCGACCCATATTTCCTATTTAAATTATAAGGGTTATTATCACCCTCTTAAGGGGTTGATGTGACAAAGTTGACTTTTATGTCAAAACATGTCCCCCTCAATATTAAAATTGACTTGTTTCAGCGTTTCTTAAAAAACAATTCTCTGGACGCAAATCGGTCTGTTTTATTTTCAATGCGCCACCCTATATATGTTATCGCTATTATAGATATAATTTGCGATAATATTGTTTGCTTAATATAATTATATTTATATTTATTATATTTAAATTTTTTATATGTATCAGCAATGATCTTTATACTGTGTCTCCGCTAATAACTTAAATGGATGATGCAGCTTTTTTCTTATAACAAAAATATCATAATTAATATAAAAAAATAAACCTTTATGTTCGAAAAACAGCTAAAACTTTGCGACCATAATGCACTTGCTGTGTGAGTACTTTTAATATAATGTGAAAATAAGTTTTTATCGTCTCTCCCCTTTAAAACCAGATTTTGTTTTGTAGAAACAAAAATAGCTGCATGTAGTTTCTTTGGTATCTGACCGGTATTCGAGATTATCAAGGCTTGCTGTGAATAATCCAGCAGCTAATAGAACATCCGCATTAGAGCTGGAGAATATTCCGACACCCGACCGACCGATCAGCAGACGCTGACATAAAATCGAATGGAATAGGTTGGTGAAAGCGATTGCTCTGTCTATTTTACAATTACGGAACCATGGAATGGTATTAAATTCCGCTGCTGCCGAATCAATTTAAACAAAAGGCTATCGGGGATGTCAGGAGTTTTTTGCTTGCGCCTTTCATTTTGTCTATTGTTTGATTCTCAGCTCTCATGCTCTATTTTCATTTCTGTATAATGGAAAAATGGGCCCAATACCCATTCACTCACGCATTCTTCTTACTTTTTTCCATACAATTAATTCTACATTTTCATGAATTTTTCATTAATACTGACTGTTAACTTTTCCGGTTTGTTTGGACACATGTATTTTGATTCTCACCAGGGTGGAAATTCATCTGCCGCTTTTGCGTTTGTCCGTGTACTTTGCATATATTGAGATCCGCGCGTTTTATAATTCTGCCTGGTTCAATTTGCGTATATTGTTTTTCTTTTACTAAGCTTCCATGAATGTATAAAAAGAAGTTAATCGACATTTATACAGGGTGTTCCAAGGCAAAATAATCTCTTTTAAGAACGCATTTTGGAGGAAAAAATACTAAAGATAAGTATATTTTTCTATTTAGAGATACAAAAGTTATTGTTTCTTTTTCAAAGATCCCGAAAACGATTTAAGATAATAAATTGAGTTTTGTGTGCACTATTTGCGCTGGCTTAGAAATGTTTTTTTTTTTATTCAACAAGGTTGAAAGATCTCACCTATCGCGTGCGTGAAAGAAAAACATATTGTTGTTATTATTATTAATACAGACATAATACAGAGACAACACAATTGACAAAATCCAAATTTTTCTACAGTGTGTCGCAATCGGTAACTGGATTGTCATATATTTTTGTATCGTGAGCATATGTTGTGTGTGAGGTATAAATTAAGAAGAGATCGCTAAGGCACACCGCTGGATACAGATCTTATGTGCCACTTGCATAAACCCATATTAAAAACAAAATCCTTTTAAGCGCCAGCAGTAGCAAACCCTTCTGGACTCTTGCTAAATCCATTGGGAATAATTTCTACAATGGCAAGTTCCCACCTCTTGTTTCAGGGGATGAAATTTTTTCTACCGCGGCAGGGCTGAACTTTTGGCCTCGTTTTTTACGAGCAATTCTACTATCAACTCACCTCCAAATGTTCAACCACCAACACTCCCCAATTTCGCGCTGAAATGACGGATATCATTTTCAAAACTAAAAATGTACCAAAGATGCTCTCTTCTCTTAATACCAGGAAAGCCCCTGGCCTTGACGAGATCCCAGCAATTGTTATCAAAAAATGCGCACCAGAACTTGCTCCTGCCCTGACTCGTCTGTTTCAGACATCTTGCAATAGAGGCATATTCCCTAGTAACTGAAAAACTGCTCGAGTACAACCCGTCCCCAAGAAAAAATCCAAAGCGCTTCCTAGCAACTGCAGGCCTATTTCTCTCCTTTTAGTCGCCTCTAAAGTGATGTAAAAGTATATAAACACCGAATTACTAAAATTTCTTGAAAAACACAGTCTAATCCACGACAGGCAGTATGGATTCCGTCAGCGCAGATTCACTGCCGACCTTCTTTCTTTTGTCACCCATTCCCGGAACAAGTCTATGGAACTACATGGTGAATCCCATATTGTCGCTACAGACATATCCAAAGTATTTGACCAGGTCTGGCACGCAGCGCTGCTTAATAAGCTTCCGGCCTATGGTCTACCAGTACAACTCTGTACAATGGACAGAAAATTTCCTCTCCAACAGGAGCATTTCTGTTGCGGTGGATGACCATTCCTCTAAACTGTATCCAATTAATGCAGGAGTCCCTCAAGTTTCTGCTTTAGCCCCTACTTTTCTTCTCCACGTCAATGACCTCCTCTCTAGCACATCCAACCCAGTTCACAGTTACACGGACGACAGCACCCTCCACTCAAATATACAATATTCTAAGCCTGTCTCTTTAGCCCAATTAGATGAGGATTGCAGACTCATGGAGGGTTCTGTCTCTGGGGATCTCCAAAAAATATTAGACTGGGGAAGTAGAAATCTTGTACAATTCAACTCCACCAAATCTCAGTCTTGCTTCATATCTCATAAGAGATACACCAGCCCTAGAACCATCACAATGAACAACCAAGTTATTCAGAGTAATGGGAGACAGAGCAATATAAAACTTCACCCTACCAATCGCTGTGCAGACTAGTTCAAGGCACAGTCATTTTGGAATGGGTGGAGTAAGACTAAGGGTATGCACAATCAACCAAAGGTTGCAGTGCTATCGGGGTGGCAAGGCCGCGGCCGAGCCCTGAGGGAACAAAAAAAATGGGTCTTTTTCACTTGTTGGTATTTCTGTGGATCGAAATATTAATTGGTACCAACATGTCACATCAATTGCATAAGCCGCTGCTAAGAAATTAGGTTTCCTCTTCCGGGCTCGCAAATACTTTTCACCAGCTAATCTGTATACCTTATATACTTCACAAATCAGGCCAAACCTCGAATACTGCTCCCACATCTGGGGTGCCTCTGCGGCTTATAGACTCGCTATTCTAGACTTCACTCAGAAGAGAGCTATAAGTCTCAACGGTGATCCTATCCTCACCCCAAAGGCTGCCATTCCTTGCCCACTGACGTGCCCTGGGTGACCTCTCTCTCTTTTACAGATATCTACACGGGCACTGCTCAGGGGAGCTTTCCTCCATAGTACTTCCACCTGCTGCCCCAACAGATCTACCAGGGAAACAGAGCGAATGCAACCTTTTACTTTTCAGATCACCAGACATAGAACATCTTGCACATGTTTTTACGTCTCCTCCAAACTTCTACACCTTTAAGTCCAGAATTAACAAGTTGGGCTGTGAGACCTCGTGGTGTGTTGTTGAAAAATAGAAATAACCCACCTTGACAGAAAAGGATCTATTGGCTAAAAACACCCTGATTCAGCTCCGCAGAAGATCACGTATTAAAACATTTTCCAGTTTATAGACGAACAGATCGTTGGTAACCGTATCAAAGGCTTTGGTAAAGTCGAGATAGAGTACATCCATAGACTGTCAGTTGTCCAGTAATCTAGACCAGTTATTAATGAAACACATGCGCTTAGTTACGACGGATCTACCAGGAACAAAGCCGTCCTGCCACACACAATACCACACTCTATAAGAAGAGACAACAATTGCTTAACAATAATCCTGTCCACAACCTTGCAAATTATGGAGTGAGACTCATGGGTCAATGGTTCCCCGGAGAAAGTTTATCTTATTTTTTGAAAATGGCTGTAACGTCCCCCGAAGACCAAACCTCAGGAATATGTGAGAAATGAGACCAAACTCATATGAGGTTCAGGACTTACTAATACTGGTGCTAAGCAAATTAAAGAAACTGCGATGTCGCCGAAAATCCTGCGCATCACGGGTACGCTGAAATCTCTCCCAACAATGCCTCTTGAATTTCGGCGTAGTCTAGTCAACCATAGACAATGCTATACCCACGCCATCGTAATCTCTTATGCAATAAGAAGAGGTGACGTTATTGAGTAAACTATAATTTATTAGTTTAGGATGCTCAAAATGAAAGCATGATCAGATTATCCAATTGGTGTGCTCAAAATAAAAGCATGATCAGTGTATAGTGTATGTGTATAATGAATGTTTGTTATGTTTTTGATTATGATGACTGATTACTGAATTAAAACCATTTGTATGTATGTACACTTAACTATTTAATTTGCACTATTATATACATGTAAATTATTCGTCTATATTACATTAAATACTGTTCGTATTATATAATGTACACTGTTTGTGTTTGAATATATTTGTGTGACTTGAACTGTACGATGTGTGCGTTCTGAATGTAAACTTGAGACTGTCTAGCTCTATACTGAATTCTCAGGGGTGGCAGGGCTAGTGGCAAAACTGCCCGTTTCTAACGGTATCTAACATAGCCGCCCCCTTGAAAGACTGAAATCTTTCAAAATAATGTAGGTATAGGTAAACTAAAGTTTAAATACTGTGAGACAAATAATACAAATAACTTATTCTAAACCTAAGTAAAATGTCAAACTAAACAATTTGAATAAAAAATTAACTAAATTAAACTATATACAAAACTGTATGAAACACACTGTTACGAAAAATATTCACACTATTTACATTATGTCAAAAAAAAAGAAATGCCAATACACAAATACAAGTACTTCGTTGACTGTCTCACTGGAGGGAACAGTCAAACTTTCACTTCACTGTCACTAACACGTCACTCTTTGTCAATGGGTAGAATACATACCTTGTTCAATGCTCTTTTGTAAGTTCCACTTACTGTTCTAACGGTCACCACTCGCACTATACCATCTACGCCGGGATGCACCTGTAGGATCCGACCCAGTCGCCAGTGAAGGGGTGGCAGATGGTCCTCTTGTAACAATACCATGGACCCAACTTGAACTGCTGCTGATTGTTGTCCATTCCATTTGGATCGTTGTTGGAGACCTCGTAAATATTCAGATGACCATCTTTTCCAAAAATGTTGTTTGACATTCTGAATTTGTTGCCAACGTGACAACCTGTTGACTGGCGTAGCTTGGTAATTTAGCTCAGGGATACTAGTGAGGGAGTCCCCTATGAGAAAATGGGAAGGGGTAAGGACGTCGAGATCATTGGGATCATTGGAGAGGGGGGTAAGCGGCCTTGAGTTTAATATGGCTTCAACTTGTGTGAGCAGTGTAGTGTATTCTTCATATGTGAAAATTCCATTTCCACTAACTCTTTTAAGGTGATATTTTAAAGATTTCACTGCTGCCTCCCATAAGCCTCCAAAGTGTGGTGATCTAGGAGGAATATAATGCCATTTCATGTTACGATGGTTGACATATTCTTGCACTTGGTTCCAGTGATCTTCAGCTGCCAAGAGTAAAAAGGTGTTCTTCAATTCATTATCGGCTCCTAAAAATGTTGTCGCATTGTCTGAATAAATGTCAGTGCAGTAACCTCGCCGTGACGTGAATCGTCGGAGGGCTGCGATAAAACTATCCGTTGTCAAATCACCCACCAACTCGATGTGTACTGCCTTAGTAGAGAAACATACAAAGACAGCTATAAAGCAGTTTTTTAAATTGATTCTGCCCCGCCGATGCGATTCTCTAACTTTAATTGGCCCACAGTAATCTATTCCACATTTTATGAAAGGGCGTAACGGTTCGACTCTTGACTGAGGTAAGTCGCCCATTGAAGGATCTGACGAAATTGGCTTGTTTTTAAAACATGTGACGCATTTTGTTGTTACGTCTCGTACAGATCTCCGTCCTGACAGAGGCCAAAATCTTCTTCTGATTGAGGCTAACACTGCTTGTGGTCCAGCATGCATTAAAATTGTATGTTCATGCTGTATTAAAAGTTTAGTGAGTGGATGTTTCCCATCCAACACCATGGGATGCTTCTGGTCGACTGGAATAGATGCCTTTCTGATTCTGCCGCCAACTCTGATGATTCCTTTGTCGTCTAAAAATGGATTCAATGATGAGAGTCGACTCTGTTTGTGGACAAGATGTCCTGCTTGTAAATGTTTAATTTCTCTGGCAAAAGACTGTGATTGTGCTAATTTTACAAGGCAGTTGAGAGCATTTTTGAGCTCCAAAGCTGACAGGATTGTAGTTTGGCTGCGACAGCCTCTTCCGCCAAATCTCAAAATGAATGCTGTCACTCTTTGCAACCTTGACAACGTGGAAAACCTTCTGAAAATGTCAAATGTGGCAGTATTGTTTAATGTTACCGCTTTTTTGGCCTCCTTGGCAACTTCAACCTCTGCATCTACGGAATCAACTCCACTTTCACACTGGTCGATTGGGAAACTTAACCAGCTTGGACCGCACCACCATATATTTTCATCAAGCAGTTTTTTAGGCATAACACCTCTTGAAATTAAGTCTGCTGGGTTGTCTTGACTTTTAACATGATGCCAACATGTCACTGGTGTTAACTGATGAATTTCTGCTACTCGATGTTTGGTTGTAAGACTTTCGGTTTTTATAACCGAATGATGCGGTAGAAAATATTCGCTTTCGTCATTTGAAGACTTGTCTAATTCCATATGTCCCAGTGTTTGATATTCTGCCATGAAATTTACATACTCTTGTTTTATATGTGGTTGATTGTTAAGTTTTCGTTCTAAACTCAACAATCTGCGAAGTGCTACGTTTTTTGGATCTCCCAGTTTTGATGGTTCGTCCTTGAATGGAAGACTAACTTCATATCTGCCGCTATCTAACCGCTTGAAGTTTTGTCGAAAATGGTTTTCACAATCTTCCTCTTCCTTAGTGTGTGATTTTTTTAAAGCCACTTCTTCCAATTCCCAAAACTTCTTAATCTGGTCGTGAATATCAGTGTATGATAGGTGACACATTGATTTGTGAACGTTCGGCATGTTCGTGTCTACTGTTCCAGCAGCAACCCATCCCAATTGCGTATTCTGGAATACTGGGGCATTTTTACCGAGTTTAATCTGCCCTTGGCTTAAAAGTTCGAAAAATATTTCAGATCCAATTAACATGTCTATTTTTGAGGATTTGTAAAATTCTGGATCTGCCAAATTAATTGAAAGTGGAATTTCAATTATTTTTCTGTCAATGCTAATCAATGGGATATTCTCTGTAATTTTTGGTATTACTAAAAATGTTAACCTTGCCTTGAAGTCTGTAAATCGTGACTTTATTTCTACTTCAGCACTCTTTGAAATTGTTGACGAGGCCGAATTTATTCCCTGAATTTGGATTCGGGTCTCTTTAGGAACTATTTCTAAAAGTTCACACAATTCTTGGGTCAAAAAATTTGATTGTGAGCCTGAATCAAGCAAAACTCTGCAAAAAATGTTCCTTTTTGGAAAGACAATTTCTACTAACGCTGTGGACAAAATGATGTTTGTAAAATCATCTACATGGCTATGTGTTGATATACTTGAATTCTGAATAGTCATTTTATCTGCTGTAGTTTGTGGTCTGCTGGTGTGAAGAAGTGTATTATGCTTTTCTCCACACACTCTACATCTTTTGCCAAAGCATTTGTCTAAGTCATGACCGCCCTGCAAACAATTTGAACATATTTGCATGTTACTGACTTCACGAGCGCGGCTTTCTGGAGATAATTTTAAAAAATTATCACATAGATAAATGCCATGTTTGCCTTGACAAAATGAGCATTGTTTATAATTAGCAACCCCTTCTCTAGTAGCTGCAAATGAATGTTGGATTTTATGTTGTTTGTCGAAATTAGATTGTGTTGGTTTATGTATGGGTTTTTTATTTGAAAATGTTGTATGAAACCCTGGATTTGACTGTGTCAACTTCTGTTTATTACCCAGACTTTCTAAAATTTGACACTTTTGTTGCAGAAAACTCGTCATTTTTTCAAATGTTGGTAAGTCTTCACTAATCGTAGTGGAGTGTGTTTCCCACTCACGAACAGTAACAGCATCTAATCTGCTCCTTACAATGTAAATAAGAAGAAGATCCCAGTTATTCACGATATCGTCTGTCAATGACACCTTGAGTGCTCTAACATGTTTTAGAACGGAATCTAATAATTGTCGAAGCGAAAATGCATCTTCCTCTTGGACACTCGGGAGTTGGAAAAGCTGTTCTATGTGTTTAAATATAAGTATTTTTTTATTGTCGAATCTGTTTTTCAGCAGCTCTAGTGCTTGGTTGTAATTTCCCGATGACAACTCTAGTGAGGTGATTACAGACAATGCTTCACCTCTAAGTGATGATCTTAGGTACTGAAATTTTTGAATTGTCGTAGGTGAAGTGTTATTGTCGACGACAGAACAAAACGTTTCTATGAAAAAGAGCCACTCTTCGTAATTTCCAGCAAACGTTGGTAAATTTAAAGTAGGCAATTTTATGTGAATGTCGCTAGAAACCGGGGAAACTGACGGAACACTACTTGTTGTGCCCTCTGTAATTAAATCTTCAGCCTTTGCTAAGAGTGAAAAATAATCAGATTCGAATTTCATGCTTTCTTGAATCTGTGCTAATGAATCGTCTATTTCTTCAATCTGAATTTGAATGTCTTCAAATTCTTCTAAAAGGCCAGAAAATCTTTCTTTACGTAATCTCAACTCTGTTTTATTTTTTGATATGGGAAATGTATCATTAAGATAAGTGTTGAATTTAGTGAGACGACTTTTGCATAATGTTCTCCTTTTCTTTAGTGAATCTATTGTAGTAGCCATGATAAGATAAGGGGTAACTTGTACAAAGGAATTCAAATTTAAAGTAAAAGTGTAAATAAAGGAATACGACGGACAATGGAAGACTCACCCTAAGCTTTAACTATGACCATTTGGTGGGTGGTTGAACTCGGCTTTGCTACCTGTTGTATATGGACTGGACCCTTTCTTTGTCTGAGCGTGGAATATTTCTTCTTTGTATGCTAAAATATCCAACTTGGCACCACAACAACTTCACTAAATTTATTAATAACTTCACTGATTGTTCTTACCGATCGTAATTTATGAATAACACTAATTAAAGGACCGTAAAATATGTATTACGGCTCAAAGGACCAAAATTTATGTATAGTGTATGTGTATAATGAATGTTTGTTATGTTTTTGATTATGATGACTGATTACTGAATTAAAACCATTTGTATGTATGTACACTTAACTATTTAATTTGCACTATTATATACATGTAAATTATTCGTCTATATTACATTAAATACTGTTCGTATTATATAATGTACACTGTTTGTGTTTGAATATATTTGTGTGACTTGAACTGTACGATGTGTGTGTTCTGAATGTAAACTTGAGACTGTCTAGCTCTATACTGAATTCTCAGGGGTGGCAGGGCTAGTGGCAAAACTGCCCGTTTCTAACGGTATCTAACAATCAGATTATCCATATGGTGGTAAAGGTTCAATAGGAGTGAAGAGGTACTCATCAGTGGCAAGATAATATCCAGACTAGAAGAATTTTGTTTGTAACGAAACCGTGTCAAATCTGTAACAATAAAGCCATTTTGAGATAAATAGAACGCCACTGCTTTGGTTAAAATAAAAGATATTTATTTCATAATCGGCGACGAATTCTTACAAAAGTTCTATAAGTTTTTTTTGGTAGTACATACCGTTTTCTAGTAATAATTAAAAACTGTGGACGTCGCAAACCCATTCTGGCAGGGAATTTACATAAAAATGTTACATCATTAATAAAAGTTGTAAGAGATGATAATAAAAGATTTGTGGTGAAAATTAAATATAAATCCTGTATAATAAAGAAGAGCATGCGAAGCACAAAATTAAAATTGTATAAAAGGAAACTTGCGGTATGAATTTTATTAAAATGACACTTTCTAAAAGAAAATTTTGTATTCTTTCCAGAAAACTGATGCGATCCGGCTGCCTAAAAAACTGACTTAAGCTATTTACAAAAAGGAAATACGAGCCAAATTATCAAAATGGCATGTGCTTGCGCTTGCTAACGCTTGGATAATTGCATTTTAGCCAACGTAATTGTATTGGTTGAAAAAGTTTTTAAAACACAAATTTATAGTTCCAAAGCTTTTTTGTGTTATATTCATAGTAGTACTCATCCTGCTTTTTAAAGGCTTTACTATGTAGCAAAATGAAAGATTCTTAAATATCTATATGCAAAATTAAGTTATTATTTTTTTTAAATATTTTTATCGAAATTCGCATACACACTTTTTGAACGCCTATTCACTAATCAACTAACAATTTAAAAAATCAAATTATTTTAATTTAAAATTCTCTACCATAACACAACTACTGTGTCGATTGTTTTTGAGACTAATTAAATAATGTAGTTTTCCATTGAGAGTTCCACTACTATAAAATCAATTTCCTGAAAATATTTTAGAGAAATGAAACGAGGAACATGCTCCTTTCCTGGTACACCCATTTCCCTGTAGTTACACTATTTCTCAGATGATCATTCTTGTTTTCGACTGATGAGGAAGAGAGGAGCGGTGAGGTCAGCTACTTCATCATGGAGGTTTTCCTTCCTCTCCTGCATGCCTACAACCACCCTCAATGCATAAATCACGGGTACTATTTCTTGGAAACAGCCCATAATAAAATTACGGGACCTGGGGGAATAGAGATACCTAGCGGGCTGGACTGGGTGTAAAAGAGGTATGGCTGCAAAATGTGAAAAAAACAGCTTTTGAAGGCCCGACTAAGGTACATTTTCGCATTTTCCGCTCATATTCCCTTTTTTTTTCTTCACTGCCCAGCACCCATATTCTCCTCTGTTCCCGTAATATTTTTGGGGGTATTTTGCAAGAAATTGCTCTTAGGGATTGTGCATTCAGGAGGGGGTTCTAAGCATGTTTATGAGAAATTTTACCTCAAAACTCTCAGTGAACTAAATTGCAAAATTGGTTTTTACCCCAAGCAGCTGACGTCCCTATTTTCCCCTCTCATTTTCAGATTAGGATATTTGAACATTTTACAAATCCGAGCATCCGAATTCAGCCGAAGGCGTTCATTCGGGTGGGATCGCCACAGTTTAGGTGTGTATTGTTGTAGCAATCCGGTCTTACCTGTGTTATTTGTATCGTCTGGTTAAGGCTGCATTATGATGTATGCATCGTTGGTATCAATCTACGCACTGCATTTGACTACTCTGTTTTTGTCTCGCATCAGACATTACCTACTTAAGTGGTTTCAATTAAATTTTTTTAGATTTTATTTTTAATTTGGAAAAAATTCCAGATGTCGTGAACCACATACAGAATTGGAGACTACTTCTCTGGCTTCACTGGAGTTTATAAATTGGCTTGTACACATTGTAACGCAATCTACATAGGTCAAACTTCTAGAAATTTTAACACCCGATACAAAGAACATATTTAGAAATAACCTCGCTGACACATCTACATTTGCAAAACATATTATTGATACCGAACATAGACCTACAGTAAATAACCGCATACAACCACTACATTTTTATAATGATAAACGTAAACTAGACTTTTTTGAAGCTTTAGAAGTCAAAAGGCACACACACACGACAATGACTACCTTGTTTTTAACGAGCAAACTGATTTAAGGAATTCCCCTTTCTTATATATTCTTCTTTCTAATTAAATAAGTCAAAGAAAATAAATTAAACTATTCTTTAAAAAAAGTTGTAATAAAATAATGAGTTGATGTATGTCGATATTTTGGTTGTATGGAGACTGCTTTTATACAGTTAATGTTTAGTTATTTTATTGTTGTAACTGTTATCATAGTTATGATAGTCTAGTTATATTTTTATGTGAAATATTGACATACATCACATAGACATTTTGAAAACCTCATCTGTCATCTGTGTTTCATTTTATTTTCAATTTGATACATTTTTTGATCAAAACATCATATCATAACATAGCAACAGATCTTTATTTGTAGTTGTCATGATTTTGTACTAATTCAATTTTAATCTGTCTGAGAATGCTGTCAAGCAGCGAAACTATAGTCTCAGAAACATTGAAGAACATCCTAGAACATCCAGAATTTGAAGGGCCACTTGCTCCAGTTAGCTCACGCGCTGGCTACGTCCTTCACCTACAAAAACCAACAGTGAAGCTAGAGAAGTAGTCTCCAAGTCTGTATGTAGTATGGACAAGTGTCACCAAGTAAGGGCAACAACAATCAATGAATTGTCGTGAACCAAATTATTTAAAATTCACAACATAGGTTTATTCGCACCATTTATAGCTACATGTAAAGTATCATTCCAGTTACTTTATTACCTTCAAAAAGATAGCGTTATCAACGTAATTTTGTTGATTTTTGGCGGAAAAATATGTTAGTTATAGCTGATTTACGAACTCTTCCGCGATTGTAACAAAATGAAGACATGTGCCAAGTTTATTCAAATCAGTTGAGTTTTTTTTAGTTATCGCTCGGATACATACATACAAACATAAAAATTCAAACGGACCCAGGATATGGGCTCTAGTGGCCCTAATTAACGCTCATTTTAAAAAAAAATTCAAAAGTTACCTCTTTGTTAGTGAATTTTCTTAATGAAAATTCACTTAAAAAGCCAGAATGTAAGAGAAGAGCTGCTGGATGCAAATAGTCAGTCATTAGCCAGTTTTTATTAAAAAAATATATTAATGGCGTGGACGAGTTCGTTAGCCTATGGGACCAGTTTTTCTTTAAAAAAAATTTGTATCTCAAAAAATAACAAAATTATTTTAACTAAATTTGGTTGCTATGTTGCCCTCGTAAATACCAAAACTCACCTTTCTAGGTTTTTAAAAAATTGAGTTATGCTTATTTGAAGCATTTCATAAAAATTCGCTACCATAACGTACTTGCTACGTCCCTAAATTTTTTACATCGCCTTTCGATTGTAATACTTTAAACATTTTTACCTAGGGCTTTGATTTATTACGATCTAAAAGAGCTAAAAGAGTGTAAAGTAGTGGTATACATATTTCTAGGTAGGTGATTTTCCAGAAAAACATAAATTTAATATGTATTAAATTTATAAGAGGTTCCAACTACTACAGGTGTTTTTCCTGTTATAAAATATTCATTTATACAGGCATGTGAGAAAATCACAGATTATTCTGAGCAGGATGTTAACATTAGCTCTCATCAGGTTTTTCCGGCCACAGTTGGAGGACAAATATTTGCGACCGGAAAAGTTTTATGCTTTTGTGGGTCGTTTTTTGTTTGAGCAGTATACAATAGCCAGTGTTTGTGAAAGTTGTGCATGAAAAAGTTATAAACATGTGGGACTAAATAAAAACAGCTCACAATTTAGTAGTTAATATTCAACTTAACTCACTTGCTACCGGCAAGTTTGAAAAATGAAGTTACAACTTAGTACATGCACAAAGGTTTTGTTAGTAATAGTAAACAGGGTAAGTATCATGAAATTACACTTAGCTTTGCGCTCAGCGTGAATTTTAATTAAAATTTAGCAACTAGCTTTTTCTAGATTGCAGATTACAAAAGCAAACAAGTTTTTTCAACTTAACTGAATTAAAAATTATAAAATCTTTTAATACCGGAATAAATAAATGTAGATTTTGTTTGACGTTGTACCGCGTTAAGAAAAAGTAGCGGAACGCTTAAACATCTTCAAGACCGCTAAAGTTACGCCCACAAAAATCGACATCTGGGCGTTTTTGAGCATGCACAAGTCAAAGTGATCTCTGCACCGTTGCCAGATTTCCCAGTTTTGCGCAGTCTATTTGTTATCTTTAACAGAATTCCCCGTTAATTTTAATTGCAATAAATGGGGCGTCTAAAATTCAGTAGGATGCCAAATTTTCAAAATTTTATCGCTACTGGTGGTTGAAATATGACAACATTTTCCAGTAAAAAGTTGCGCTTACAAATTTCGACATTTAGGGGTTTCTGCGCATACGGAATTAAAAAATGATACAGGCACTGTTTCCAGATTTGCCAGTTTTTAAGGATACTCTTTCTCCCTCTGTGTACGGTGGAATTTTTAATCGGTTCGTTAGGATAGCGGTCAATAAACAAATCGCAAACATCTTGATATCCACGGAAATAAATAACAAAATATCAATACGTTGGGTTTCTGGTAGAACAAAAGCCATAATAAATTTTAAATTTTGTAATCAATACAATATTAAGCTGCTTAACTGACAGTAATGTGTTTAATTTGTCATTGTTGTAGCATAACAACGGCAAACAGAATCAGGTGTTTTACTGTAGTTAATTTTTTGTTGTAAAATTCAATTTAAATAATAATAAAAATCTTGAAACGCTAAAAAAAAATCGTGCATCGAGGACACGATAAGGAATAAGGAGCAAATCAAATTCAATATTATTTTTCACTAGCTTAAACAGGCGCCTAAAAATAATAACGTAGGTTGTGCGGACTTGACTACATAAGTAACAGATATATCGCAATAGTGCCGATATCATTTTTCAATTCCGCATGCCCAGAAACCCCCAAATGCCGAATTTCCAAATTTTGTAAGCGCAACTTTAGCGGTTTTCAAGATATATAAGCGTTCCCGTACTTTTAACTGAAAATGAAGTGTTGTCATTGTAGCATTTTTTTAATTTATAATTTAAGTCTTAACAACTAAGGTCATTGACACTAACGACACTTTAAATAACTACATAACAGAAAAATATATAAAATTAGCAACTATGAAATATATATAAATTAGACTGTCTTAAAAATCTAAGTAAACTGTTTATATTAATAAAATTTAGATTTAAATCTTCAGACAAGTTTTTTTCATCAAAATTTTCAAATCGTGGACAAGCATATAAGGCACATTCTAATAAAACGCCAAAAATTGAAATTGGTCGGTCACAGAGCTCACAATAAGGGAGTTGCTTTCGATTTAAAAGATAACCATGTGTATGTAGAGAGTGGCCAATTCGGAGTCTTCTGATAATCACTTCTTCCCTGCGAGATAAATCAGGAAGTTTCTTGATTGCCACAGTTGGTTCAATTCCTCGCAGCTTGTTGCTTAGCGAAGACCAATGGATTTGCCATTTCTATCTATAAAAATTTGCTATGAGTGCAGAAAGGTCGGAGCAAACTTGAAGAGGAATTACAGTATCGATTAAGACAGCATTTCTGGCACATTCGTCTGCATTGCTAATTTTCGGAGAAAAAAATTATTAATGAGGAGACCGCGACTTTTGAATTTTAAAAAGATTATCTCAAATGAGCGTAAACTAGCCCCCCTAGAATCCACATCCGGGTTCAGTTTCAGTTTTTACCTGTTTACATATATACAGGGTGACGCATTTCTACGGTAAAGCTCAATATAATTGTTATTATACAAGATACAGAAAAGTTGTATACCTTAATTATAGGGTATCTTGAGTTGCATTTTATCAAATTATTTTGACAATCAGAGCGTGGCCCATAAGTCGTTGGTGAAACCTACAATATTTTTTTCGAACACTCTTACATTATTGAATTTTTTATCGAAACATCGAAACATTTATGGGACGCAGTAGGTGCATTTGGGTAGCCAATTTCCATTAAATGCTTCAGATTTAAATAACTAAATTTGCTATTAACCTAAGGTTTGCTGGTCAGGAAACCAGTTTTATCGGAAATATTTTAAGTTTCTTTACATTGTTTCTACTATATAGGTTATACCGGTAACCAGATTGATGCCTGCTTGCGTTGTGTGTGTGTGTTTTGTTTCTTTAACGTCGGTCTATTTCCGCGACTATGGCCAATCACCGACGCCAGGGAGCAGTTTCACCTCACTATCCTAGAAATTTTGCCGAACCCCTGCCTTTCTGTAAGAAGGGTAGGGATCTTTAACGTGCCCAACATCGCATAGACACGGTACCGACGGCTTTACGCCCCCTCCGAAGGGCGGAACGTGCAGACATTCAACTTGCTCAAATGCAATGCCAGAACCTCGGTTGATGTTAATGTTACAGTTTGTACTGAAAAAGTGAAAGGAGTACCCTAGGATCGAACCCAGTACCCTTCGGTTCAGAGGCACACGTTCTTACCCCTGAACCACCGAAGTTCTCCTGCTTGCGTTAGAGAGGTATATTTGCTATTAAAAACGTCTTTATGACAAATCACTTCCATAACGCACTTGCTGTATCTAGACTTTTTTACATTGCAATATTTTTTTGATCTAAAGGCCCAGCGTTGTTTTCCTAGTTTCCATGGGTACCTATGAATAAATTTAATTTTCTCTTGCCTGTGAATGCTTTAAAGACGAAACTGTTGGAAAAGAAGAAAACAAGTATTTGTAAAGTCACAGGAAGTCTCTACATCTGTATTTAAGTCTTATTTTTTAGATAATATAAACGTTTTAAGCAAGAACTCTGAACGCAATTGTATGTGTGTGTGTTTTGTTTCTTTATCGTCGGCCTATTTCCGCGATTATGGCCAATCACCTCACTATCCTGGAAATTTTGCTAAACCCCTGCCTTTCTGTAAGTAGGGTAGGGATCTTTAACGTGCCCAACATCGCATGGACACGATACCGACGGCTTTACGCCCCCTCCGAAGGGCGGAACGTGCAGATATTCCACTTGATAAAATACAATGCCAGAACCTCGATTGATGTTAATGTTACAGTTTGTACTAAAAAAGTGAAAGGAGTACCCTGGGATCGAACCCAGTACCCTTCGGTTCAGAGGCACAAGTTCTTACCTCTGAACCACCGAGGTTCTAACGCAATTGTAAATTTAGTAGAAGTAAGCAACTACGTTTATGAAATATTATCCCGGCTATAAAATTCAGCAAATGCAAGCAAATATAAAAAAACGCTACATGCAGGTACAGTGATGGAATAGTGTAGCGTGTCAATCAGCAATGAATAATGTAATTAGAAAGCAATCAATCATCGAGTCTAGAACACAGCTGGGCCTCTCTCACTGCGGACATGCCATTACACCACGATCAATTACCCACCTACAAGTTGCTAAAAAAATGTATATAAAAATACTGAGAGTCCGAGACCTGAAACTCTACTCTTCATTATCAATAATGAAATCAGTTCATTAGCATGATAGTTGCTGACTTGTTTTCGAAACCGTCCGCTAATTAAATCGATTATTCTCTCCTTGCAACTGCTGAAAGGGGAGTAATTAAACGGATCCATCACAATGTTTGACATAAATGATTCAGAATAGCAGATCTGAAAACTGGTGCAGCAGAATGGGGCAGATTGATATTATTCAATTAGTGGCTGATCAAAAGTAAGTGGTGTTAAATTTGCAGGTTCATGTAACCCTTTATCTAACGGGAAAAGTATTCTAAAGCAGAAAAACCCAGAAAATTAATTATAGGAACAGAAAGCGACGAAGAAGTTTAAAGATAGGAAGATTCAATAAAAATTTCTGGTGCAGCAGCCGCGTTACGTTAGCGAATTCACCCAGTTTTTTAATTGTTTTTGATTGAAATTGAAATTTTGATGAAAATTTGGTACGTAGCTTCCCTTTGTAAGTGGCTTGGATAAGTTCGTTAGCCAAGAAAATCGGATCAGTTTTTGCTGGAAAATTTTGAGTATCCTTTCTGAAAATTTTTGTATCTCCGAAAATAACAGAGCTGTAACAACCGGATTCGGTACATACGTTTCGACTATCAAAATTGCCCTATATACCGAAAGTCAGATCTCTAAGTAAAAAGAAAATATTTATAGGCATTTAAAGAAAAAAAATTGGGTGGCACTGGTGATCAGAAGGAAGCACAAGAAGAAATATTTTGTTTTATTAACAAAGCCAATTGAACAGTACACACAACGGTTGAGTTTCCTTGACGCAAAAGGGTCAAGAAATAGCAAAAAACGTATTTTAAATATTTTTTAATTTTCTTTCTTAAAACGTCAAAGTCGCGGTTTGAGACCTCTAAATTTGCAATTGTCAGGCAAAGAATTTGAAACAAGTACTTATTATGTAGAAGAAATGTCATAATAAGTGTGTTTGACAAAGCCCTCTGTTTCAGCTACAACCATCATTGTCCTTCATTTTATTAAAATAATCTCGAAAAATCCATTTCAAATAGATCCTCTTTCTGATTCTTTGGCAGTAGTTCCAGCTATAGAGTTTATGGTTTTATAGTCTATATTTTAGCAAATTTTCGTAGAAAAAATTCGTTATTGAGAAGACCGCGAACGAATTTAAAAAACATTTCTTCAAATGAGCACGAACTAGAAGCCCTAAAACCCATAAACGGGTTCAGTTTCAGTTTTTGTCTCTTTATACATATACAGAGTGGCGAATTTCTACGGTAAAGCTCAATATATCCGTAATTATACAAGCTTTGAGAAAAAAATTATATACGAAAAGTATAGGGTGGTGTCTCGAGCTGCATTTTATAAACCTACTTTGACAATCACAGGGTAGCGCATAAGTCTTTGATGATACACAATTCATTTTTTTAATATAAACCCCTTATATTATTGCATTTTTGTATTTTTGATCGAATTATAATGCATGTTTTTAAAGAAAAAAAAATTATATCGTTATTTCAATTGTCTTGGAACTTTTGATGTTTTTGGCACATATCACAAGCACATATCACAGATTGTGATACGGCATTTTTATCAATATAGATAGCGCAGCCCCATGGAAATGACGCATTCGGGGAGCTCTTTGTTTGTATTACTCGTCGAAAAAATCCAGCTGCCGTATACAGTTACTTTTCAATAGTGGCTGAATTTGAAAAGTTTTCGCAGAAATTTTTTTAGTGTTTCCGTAAAAATCCTTTTTGGTAAGATTTGTGTGATATGTTGGCAATTAAAAATAAATCTCTAGTAAGCTATTGTAAAAAAAATTGGCGAATTTTTGTGAAAAATAAATTTGAGTGCAACATTGCCGAAGGCAATTTCTTAAAAAAAAAGTGTTTTTTTTAAATTTTTGTCCTAAAGCTGTTTGTGAATAATTATATCTTAGTAGAAGTGATAGTAGCTTGGAGAGGTTTGTTGGCCAGGAACGTCGTTGTTGGTTCTGGAACTTTTAAAGTTTATTTTCGGAAATTTTTGTACTTTTTGAAACAACAAAACTATTTTAATGAAATATGCTACATTGTTACAACTATATAGGTTATAATGCCAAGCAAATATCCTTCTTCTAAAAACAAGACGTAATTGCAATTAAAAACATTTTTATGAAAATTCGCTACTAGTACGCACTTGCTGCGTCCAGACTTCTTATTAAACTGTGTTTGTAACAAAACAGTTTAGGTCAGTGCGCTTCTTCACCTGATCAAGAAGCCACATTTATCAAATTGCTTACAACTATCCGTTTTGTTGAGCTAGAAACTTAACAATGTGACTGGTTTTAGCGTCTGTTTCTGTCGCGTGCCCACCAAATTTTACAAAATTAATTTTACCGATATTGAAAAAAAAAACAGAAAAGGTTCCGATTTAGTTGGTTAGTTGGCCAACGAAATTATCCGAGCGATAAACACGAGAAGGACGAGCTTTGATCTTAATCTAAATCAGTCAATTGATACAACATATATATATATATATATATATATATATATATATATATATATATATATATATATATATATATATATATATATATATATATATATATATATATATATATATATATATATATATATATATATATATATATATATATATATATATATATATACATATATATATATATATATATATATATATATATATATATATATATACAGGGTTTTTCACGATAGCCGTGCGTTAGAAGTTTATGAAGTTCCCTGATATTATAAATTTTGAAATTTTGGCAGCGGTTACAATTCGTAATTGTCTTTTATTCTAAAATATTTTCAAGGTCACACCACTTCCGGTTAGACCGGAAGTAGTCATCAACTTTGCTAATTTAAATAAAATGCTCTATTTTTTATTGCATATTCGAATTCTCCATAAAATTTTATGAAGATTTATATTAGGCTTTCCTATCCCTATATTCAACTGTTCCAGAGATATTGTGATTTTTTTACATTTTGCGGAACTTCTATCCTCATTTATAACACTTTGTATTTCACATGTTTTTAAAGATAAGAGCCTGGAATTTAGAATACTATAACTTCTAGGATGAAGCCTTCATATTACCTACCTAAAGTTTACCTGTATTATACAGAGTGTTTTAAATTTAAAGACCAACTTACACACATTCAATGTTGCAAAAGTCATTTTTTTCAAATGGTACACCCTGTATATTATTAAAAATTCGAGTTCTAAATTTAATTCTATACCGGTTTTATAAAGGGTTTCCTATACCTATCTCTTACGAGTAACTTGCTAGTAGAGTTTTTAGGTAACAAACTCCTTTTCTAGTGAATATACATTACCCTGCAAAATAAAGGCAGCTGTGTCTGCCAGAAAACATAATTTTGACAACACATGAATTCTAAAGCGTCATTTATATTTTAAAGTTAATCTGAGTGTGTTTGTATTAGTCACGTTATAGAAATAATAAGCCAATAAAAATGCAGAATAGTGAAGAGTACTCTAATATGGATATTTTCAATTTATTTTATATTCATGGGGAATACAATCGGATTGTAAGCAGAACATGCAGGATGTTTAACGAGAGGTATCAGACTCCATCGGCAATGCCTAGAGGAACATTCGCAATGATGGAGGAACGATTTAAATTGACTGGTCAAAACTACACGACATGATCCAAAGCCATTAACTGAAAATGAAGATAATGAGATAAAGGTTTTAGCTCTATTCCTGCAGCTACTCGAGCTTTGGAAACATCAAGTTCATCTGTGCATAGAATATTGAAATCTCATAAAATGCACCCATATTCAGAAGTAGTACTACAAGGACTTCGACCTGGTGACCATTTAAAAAGAGTGGAATTCTGCGAACACATGTTTCTGAATATTCAACAAGATGAGAACTTTCTCTCTAAAATTAAGTGGACCGACGAATCGAAATTTAGAAGAGAAGGAATTGTGAATAGGAGAAATAGTCATTTTTGGGCAAGTGAGAACCCTAATATATTTAGAGAACGACGTTTTTAAACAAATTCTAGTTTTGCATCATTATGGACAATAAGGTCTCTTATGAAATTTACGAAGAAAATATAAACGGTGAAAAGTATTTGGAACTATGAAGGGGATCTGTCCGTAATTTTCTGGCAAGGCTACCACTAGATATAAGGCAAAGCTGCTGGTATCACCTAGACGGCGCGCCTGTCCACTCCACTGGTGAAGTTTACTGGCATTTAACGCAATTATTTGAAGACAGATGGATTGGGCCCAACGGTCCTTGGAGATGGCCTCCCCGCTCTCCTGATTTAACGCCCGCCGATTTTTATCTCTGGGGGCATATAAAAAGTCAATTGTATGACACAACAGTGCAAAGTAGAGAGGATCTTTTAAATCGTGTAATTAGAGCTCTTAGAGATTTAGATCCAAATGAAATCAAAAGCGCTACTACGAATGAGATGAACCGTAGAATTTTGCAGTGCCTTGACCAAGATGGTCACATAGAACATTTATAGTGATCGTAGCATTTAAATTTGAATTAACTATTTTTTTGGTCTTTGTTCAGTTTTTTGTTTATTGTTAATTATTTTTTTATTATTATTCAAATAATTACATTAAATATTTTTATGAAATCATATCACTTTTGTTATCTGACAATCACAGCTGTATTTGTTGTCTAGTCTAACGTGTACTCTTTAGAAGAGGAAGTTGTTACCTAAAAATGCTAATAACAAGCAACATATGGAAGATAAATATAGACAAACTTATATCAAACCGGTGTAGAATTAAATTTAGAACTCGAATTTTTAATAATATATAGGGTGTCCTATTTGAAAAAAAAACTTTTGCCACGTTGAATATGTCTAAGTTAGTAACTAAATTTAGAACACTCTGTATGACACAGGTAAATTTAAGACATATAATATGAAAGATCCCTCCCATAAGTTACGAAATTCTAAATTCGAGCATTTTATCTTTAAAAACATGTGAAATACAAACTATTAAAAATAAGGTTGCAAAATCACCGAATTGCAGAGAAATCACAATATCTTTGGAACAGTTGAAGATAGGGATAAGAAAGCCTAATATAAATATTCACAAAATTTTATGGAGAATTCGAATATGCAATAAAAAACAGGATATTCTGTTTAAATTAGCAAAGTTGATGACTACTTCCGGTCTAACCGGAAGTGGTGTGACCTTGAAAATATTTTAGAATAAAAGACAATTACGAATTGTGAACGCTGCCAAAATTTCAAAATTTAGGATATCAGGGAACTTCATAAACTTCTAATGCACGGCTATCGTGAAAACCCTATATATATATATATATATATATATATATATATATATATATATATATATATATATATATATATATATATATATATATATATATACTAACTTTCAAAAAAATCGCAGCACCCAATAAAAAGTTGATCAATTTTGTTAAAACTGATACAATGTGTGTTTAATAAAATTGAAAAAATTACATTTTTAAACCAAAATATTGAAAAGTAACAAAGGTATTACATAATGAGCGAGGTCGCCGCGGTTTAATACGCGTTCGATAAATCTTTGAGACATGCTCGAAATTAAATGATGTACGGTATCCTGAGGAATGTCACCCCAGGCTTTTTGAATTCGGTGATGGAGGACGGCTAGGTTATTTGGTGGTTAGGGTCAATTACCCAGCCGATCGCCAAACATATTTGACACATTTTTGTGGCAAGTTTGAGAAGCGAGAAAGTCATGGAAGCAGTGTATCCTAATTCTTTTGTAAGAACTTTGTAGTAAACTCTGCTCTATGAGGACGTACGTCGTCTTGTTGGACAATAGGTTGAAGTAATCCTAGTAAGTACGGCAGTGAAACAGTCTGCAGTAGATTTCGTATGTAATCATTTGCATTATGTAAGGCTAGATATATTCTCACCGTAGTTAGAAACGCAGACCGGTTTCTCTCTACTTAGAGCTCGTCAGTGCGCTATACTAATCACAGCGAGAACACACCTATAAAGTAAGACGGCTACGGCAGCCAGCCTCCTAGAACATTGTGAGATGGTCGCGACCCTGTCGTTTATTTCACAATGTTTTACAAGGCTGGCTATCATAGCCGTATTACTTTATAAATGTGTACACGCTGTGATTAGTATAGCGTACTAACGAGCTCTAATTAGAGCGAAACCGGTCTGCGTTTCTAACTATGGTGAGAACACACCTAGCCTTACATTCAAATTTCTCTCAATTAAAACTAGGGGTGGCCTACAACCGCATGTTATCCCATCCCGTACCATCACTTTCCGTGTATGGCCCGTATGCCATCCTACAGCAAATTCTGAATTTCTGCGTTCTCCACATAATCGTCTTACTCTGCTGCGTCCATCGTGGACCAAAAGACAGAATTAGGACTCGTCAGAGAAGAAAACACGATTCCATTCACCATCCCAATTTGATCTGCCGTTACACCACTTAAGCAGGGCAGCACGATGTCGAGGTGCCAGTGAGAAACATAAAAATAATATATACGAACGATGACCAAAAGCGGGTATTCTGCGATATATCGCACAACCAGGGCATTTCCAATCGGCCGTGTTGTGGAAATTCTGTGTTTTAGAGTCGTAATCATCAAAAGACGATTTTGTCGTGCTGAAGTTGCCAGAGGTCGTCCGGATCCGTAATGACGGCTATGGATTACTTCTCTAGACCACCTGGACCAACAATGTAACACTGTTGGCTCACTGTAACCTATGCGACCGGAAATTTGTCTGATTAAAAAACCGGCTTTGCGTTCTCTTTGGAATTCACTTAAATGATTTTAACTACGTAAACAGCGCCTAGGCATAATGATGTAATGACTTAATAAACTGAGCCAAATCCAAATATATATATATATATATATATATATATATATATATATATATATATATATATATATATATATATATATATATATATATATATATATATATATAATAAGACAATTTTGAAGCCCTATAACCTAACACAATAGGGCCTACCAATTTAAATAATCACTCTGATAGCCAATTTTCACTTCTAAACGTCACACAGTCTACGATGGACATAATTAAGATTTAGTGAAAGGCATCTGATCCAGCCAAAAAAATTTCAATAAAATCCCTACGCATTTTGGCTAAAGAACCTCGGTGGTTCAGGGTGTAAGAACGTGTGCCTCTTAACCGAAGGGTACTGGGTTCGATCCCAGGGTACTCCTTTCACTTTTTCAGTGCAAACTGTAAAATTAACATTAACCGAGGTTCTGGCATTGTATTTGAGCAAGTTGAATGTCTGCACGTTCCGCCCTTTGGAGGGGGCGTAAAGCCGTCGGTCCCGTGTCCATGCGATGTTGGGCACGTTAAAGATCCATACCCTTCTTACAGAAAGGCAGGGGTTCGGCAAAATTTCCAGGATAGTGAGGTGAAACTGCTCCCTGGCGTCGGTGATTGGCCATAGACGCGGAAATAGGCCGACGTTAAAGAAACAAAACACACACACATTTAGGCTAACTAGGTAGTCACCTTAAGGGGTAAATTTTCCAATTCTTGAAGATTAAAGTCAAAACTCTACGAAATGTTGACCAAGTTGGGATTTCATCTATTGCATCAGAGGTCCAACAACATCGCATCCTAATGTGTCAGAAATCGATTCACAATCTAACCCAATCAATATAAACGGCGATTTAATCAGGAAGGAGGAGCGAAAGTCGGCCACCGTCTAGAATTCAGAGGGTCCGCTTGCTCCAGGTAGCTTACGCGCTGGCGACGTCCCTCACTTACCGAAACGAAACTCAACAGTGAAGCCAGAGAAGTAGTCTCCAAGTCTGTATGTAGTACGGACGAGTTTCACCAAGTTCAATGAAGGTCAATAACGTCGAAATATTGATTTAAAAAATTGTAGATATCGTGGTCCATTTATAGTTCCATAAAAAAAGTAGGGACCAATAATCCTACTCCTAACAATTCTCGCCCAAACATTTATGTTTTGTGGATATTGTGTGTGATTCTGTCGCAACCGTCCTGGATTTTCCCTTGCCTAATATCTAGAGTTTTTTCGGGTAACTTTTCCATGTAGAGTAAAAGTAGATTCGTCCGAAAACAGAATATTGCACTTGCAAAGAGTTATCATTTATCCAGTAATGTTGCACAAACCTGCATCCTTTGGTCTGGATCGACATCGGGTAACCCCTGCAAAACCTGTGTTTTATAATGATGAAACTTTTGAAGTTTTAATACTCTATGTCTGAAATGGAGTTCCATTATCTCGGCCAATTTAACGAACGCTACTGGGGGGTTTCTCTTCCACTGTCAATAAGACGCTTAATTCCACTTCTTCAGTTATATATCGGTTACATGTTTTTGGCAAATCTTCCACGATAGACTGAAGTTTCTCGAAATTTCCTATCTATTTGGCTCACTGTTGGTTGATTAATAGACATATCCGGATATTTATTATTAAACAGAATACACACCTCTGCCTCAGTTCGGGTCCTGTCACCATAACCAATCATCATTATAACTTCAATTCTTTGATCAACGTATTTTGCCAACAATTTAATAAGTAGTTTGAAAAAATAATAGTTTAAAATTATACCTATTGACTTTGCATGACAACCAAAACGTAAATCTGCTACTACTATCTAAGTATTGTATCTCAAAAATTATCAAACTCATGCTTGATTAGTTTATATGACACATGTCACACAGCAGATAATTGTTATCATCTGTCGATTGTTACAGATACGACACAGTATACAACAAAATCTCTATAGTTGTTTTCGTACAAGAAGTCCAATATTTTAAACAATGTTTACAGACTTTGAGATATTGAAGTATTATATGATAAGTATTATAAGAACGGACTATGTAATTCCTTACAGGCCTTACTTGTGTTAGGTGTTGCTGATAATAAAATTGCTATTACTCACTATATTTTATTCCTACAAAAATTGGTGTTGCTGAAGAGAGAATTGGATTAGCCCTAAAAATATCCATCACACTATCCACCATCCAATTTTAAAATTTCGAAGGGGAACTATCCCTTGAAAAGCTATCATGATAGAAGTGAGATTTTTATGTCAAAAAGTTAGTTTTTGACAACAAAGATCGACCTGTTTTGAATTTGCCTTAATAATAACCACTTTCCATTTTAATATATATATATATATATATATATATATATATATATATATATATATATATATATATATATATATATATATATATATATATATATATATATATATATATATATATACGTCGGAAAAGTCTAGGGATATTTTTAAATAACACAAAAAAGGGAACAAATTGATTTTGGAATCAGTCAACTTTCACTCACTTGTATGTATTTAATCAATCACTTTATATAAAATCATCTGTTGTTAAGAAAAAGTTAAAATGATATCAAAATTGATAAGCCCGATATATGATAAAAGTAGAATTTTCATATGCACCGTTGAATTAAGTTTCGAATTCAGTCATTCTTCAGTTGTTGTTTAGTAGCTGCATTTAAAATATTGTGTTTTACCGTGGAACGGCGACATTTGTCTTTAGACGAAATGAATCGAGCGGTAGGTCTTCTTCAAGCGGGCATGCGGCAGAATGAAGTAGCTGAGCGGATCGGTGTTTCCCAAAGTGTGATAAGTCGTTTCTAGAGGCGTTTTTGGGAAGCTGATAGTCCGGCCGAGCAACATCCAGGACGGGCAGGTCAGGATAAATTTTTTGTTTAACTGCCAGAAGGCAATCTACAATTACGGTACTTCAATTGGTTACGACTCTGCAAAGGACGCATAATGCAACCATTAGCCTAGATATTTTAAGTAATCATCTTCACGAAGCAAACCTCTCTAGTAGACGTACACTCAGATGTCCACCTATTTCCAGAGGCAATCGCGCTGCATGATTGGATTGGTGTTAAAATTATCTGAATTGGCCTGCAGATAATTGGGATACAGTTTTACCCACAGACAGATCTAGGTTTGGTTTCCATCCGGATTCTCGTCGAATAAGGGTGTGGAGACGATCTGGAAATGCGGTACGCTTAAGACATATTCATGGAAGTGTACACATACAGAGGTGGTACAATAATGGCATGGGGCGGAATGATTATTGGCGGCAGAACCGAAATAATTTTTCCAAATCGCTTCCTAACAGATCAGCTCTATCTGGATACCATTCTTCAACCCATCGTGCATCCATTTGCAAGCGCTGCTGATCAAAACTTCCGCCTAATGCACGATAATACCCGTCCACATACCGCACGGATCGTAACCAACTGGTTGGATAACGCGGGAATTTAAGTTTTACCATGGCCAGCACAATCCTTGGACCTGAATCCGATAGAGCATGTCTGGAATATGCTTCAACGATACTCCACATATGGGAAACATCTACAATGCGTTTACATTCCAGGAGAGCTTCTGACAGCAGAGTGGGCACGTTTATTGCAAGGAGACCTTGACAATCTCGTTTTGTCTACGAGCAATACATGTAGAGCTATAATTACTCAACGTGGAGGTCATGTTTGTATTGAACTTTTTTCTCACAGGCTTGGAATTTTTTTGAAATATTCATAAAATATTATCTTTCAGTGTATATATATATATATATATATATATATATATATATATATATATATATATATATATAAATATAAATATTCATTGATTGTTGTTGCCCTTACTTGGTGAAACTTGTCCATACTACATACAGACTTGGAGACTACTTCTCTGGCTTCACTGTTGAAGCCAGAGAAGTAGTCTCCAAGTCTGTATGTAATATATATATATATATATATATATATATATATATATATATATATATATATATATATATATATATATATATATATATATATATATATATATATTTAACAATCTTCCTAGGTTTTTTGAATAAAGCATTTAATTTTATATAATATTGAACAATCACTTATACCACTTACACCACACATTTTCTGTTTTCTTCTTAAAACATATCAAGAAAAAAATACGTGCATTTTTAAAAATATCCCTAGACTTTTCCGTTGTATATATATATATATATATATATATATATATATATATATATATATATATATATATATATATATATATATATATATATATATATATTACGAAGCTGATATGGGTTTTCGAGGGTCTAGTTCACGTTTATTTTTAGAAACTTCTTCAACTTTCAAATTTCCAAAACCAAAATCTTGGCACTGACGGACTTTTCTTACGAAATTTATTATTTTGACAGCCAAAATATCTGCCCTTACCCCATCTAGAGAGAAACGGATTCAAAAAGTTGTTAGTATTAATACTAATTAAGGTAATTTCCACTATTATTCCACATCCATTTTGCTAATGTTGGAAGTGCATTCTCTTTACATTCAGCAAACTTATGTCAGTCCACGTTAGAGCATCCAATGTCACTGAATAGATGTCGAACATATTAAACATTCGCACGTAAGCAATAGGGCAGCATGCTTGGTCGCTAATGTATTTGTCGGGTTTGACTAACGTTAAGCATGCTGTTTTGATGTAACCAAATATCTGAATCTTAATGGCTACTTATTTCACTTAGAAGACGCTAAGCAGTTTCGTAATGAATAAGCGTTGAGTTATAGATAATTTTCCTGACAAAACTTGTATTCAGCATGTAAGACTAGATGCATTCTCGCAACAATTGTTGCGAGAATGCATCTAGTCTTACATACTTTGTCCCTATATTGGGGTAGAAATGGGCCAGGGCTAACAATTTTTTAAATTGTTAGTTAGTTGTATACTGTCTCTATTTTTAACACTCTGTGTTATTTGGAGCGGGCGTGACAACATAGTACTTGGTTCCGAACTAGGTGGCGACACGTTCACCACTCACTTAGTGTTGTATTCAGCAATCGAAACTTTAGCCTTTTTTTTCTGACGTAGGCAATTTTCGCGACTGTGGCTAATATCCGACTAATCCGGCTCATCGCCGACGCCAGGAATCAGTTTCACCTCACTATCCTGGGAATTTTGCTAAACCTCCTGCTTTCTATAAGAAGGGTAGGGATCTTTAACTTAACCAGCATAGCATTGGCTGGCGAATTTATGCCCTCTTCCAAGAACGAGACGTCCGTTCATTCAACTTTAAATGCAATCCTACAACCTTGATTGCTTTTAATTTACAGTATATACTAAAAAAAAATGGTGCCGCGCTTCTGCTCGCAATCGAACCCAGAATTTTTGGGCCCAGACGCACACGTCGTTACCACTGGACGATCTGCAGCCTCTCAAGCGCTTTTCGTAGGCGCTAACTAGGGCTTCCAGAAAAATATTAAGAACGAAAAGGCATAAAGTGTATCTGAACCAAATAAAAACATGACCAGATCGAAATACAGGAAGCTAAAATAATATGCGATCAAAGAAACGATGACCACATGAAAAACTATATGAGAAAAACACGACCAAATCAAGTTCACTAACAGCTGAGAAGATTACGAGATAAACCAGGAACGAAAAGTATAATCCTAAACGATAAATATGGAATTTTACCACTAGAGAAAGAAGACATTGCTGAGCATTGCAAAGGCTTCCAGTAAGAGTTATAACACGGAAAGAAAATTATTGTGGAGGGGATATCGGAAACATTAACCAAGATGATGTTTATAAAAAGAATTGTAAGAAGTCCTTAAAGAATTAGACAACCAAAAACAACAGAAGTTTCAAAATACTTTTGTAAAAAAATGCAACAAAAACTTTTAAAATTATTCCAGAAATGATATAAATCATGAGAACTGTCAAACAGGTTTTGTGAGTTTGGATAGTGCCCTTTCGGCACTTCAAAACAAAAAAACTTTATTTCGAAATTACCACAAGTTTAATTATAATTTTAAAACAAAGGAGAAATACACGATGTTTAATGTGCAAACACTCGTAATAAATTCTAACATAATATTGTATCTTACTTGTATATATAAAGTCAAATATGCTTAGCTAACATTATAAAATAAAACAACTTAAACTAAATAATTATGATGACTATGATTATTCAGCGGTTTTAGTATTTCCGACGACTGCTTCGATCCTATTACTCTACTGACACTAGATATCAGTATAGCATTATACAGGGTGCTGTAACTCCTCCCTTGCCAGATGAGATTTAGGGTACCTAAATCTTGAAATTGATGTCCTCCAGGGGAACTTCGTGGGTTTTCTTAAGTTCGTTGACGATTTTGGACTCGACTGCGGAACTGGTTATTGGCGTAAAAGTGTTATTATCCAAAAAACGGTGAACGCCACAAAATTCCACCAGCACATAATACAAGCGTATAAGGTAATTGAGAGGTAGGTCTTAATAAGAAATAGAATGGAAAGTAAAATTAAGAGTTAATAATTAATAAAAGGATATAGATCAGTTTGGATTTAGACCTGGATGAAGCACTAGAGAAGCAGTACTAGCACCTAAAACAATAGAAAAAAAGATACGATAACATGGATAGAAAATATTGTTCAATATAATGTAGCAGCTGGATTGGATTAAAGAGATAGGCGCATTAATCACATTCTATACACAAATCAATGTACCCTAATGGATATTAAAGCATGTAAAACTGAAGGCAGGATAAGAAAGTGTTTGCTGTAATTATGTTTATTACCACAATATAAATTTAAAGTCGTTATACAAAATGCAATAAATAGGCTAAAGAAAGGGACAGCGGGAATCAAAATAAAGTGGTAAGGTTTTCATTGCATAACGTACATATCGTACGCAGATGGCATAGCGCTGAAAGGTTAAACAGAAAAAACCACAAAATGTGATTTTGTGGTGTGTTAAAAAGGAACAAATTTAAAATCACTATGACTAAAAAATCTCGGGACGCAGCAAGTGCGTTATGGTAGCGAATTTTCTTTAAAATATTTTTAATAGCAAATGTCTTTCTTTGATGAAAGCAGGCATCAAACTTGGTTGCCTATATAGTAGAAACAATGTATCATATTTCATTGAAACAAATTTATTGTTTGAAAATATATAAACATTTGTCAGAAGCCTAGATGCAGCAAATGTGTTATGGAAGTGATTTTCCATTAAAATGTTTTTAATAGCAAATGCGAGCAGGCATCAATCTGATTACCAGTATAGCCTATGTAGTAGAAACAATGTACTATATTTTATCAAAATTACTTATGGTTTGAAAATATACAAAAATTTTCCGAAAATAAACTTAAATGTTGGTTTTCTATCCAACAAAGCTTACGTTAATAGCAAATTTAGTTATTGAAATTTGAAGGAATTAATGAAACTTTGGTAAATTTGCAGATTAGCACCCAAACGCTTTTCAACAAATTGTTTTCAGAGACATTACTAGGACCTCACCTGCAGGTTTCTGAACAGTTTTTTGAAAAACGTTCGGGAGCTAAACTGCAAATTTACCGAAAATTTGCTACCAAAACGCACTTACTGCGTCCAGATTTTTTTCTTACAAACGCATCATATTTCGATAAAAAATGCAAAAATGCATTAACGAATTTGTTCTACGAAAATTAGTCAAAAAAAATTATACACCCCTACTCACTCCTGGTCCCGTAACTTCTTTGGGAAGTGTGAACAAGAAAATTTTCTTGGGGTTTGTGGATCCAGAGGGGTGGGGGCCTAGGCAGGTTTCTGAAAACAGTTTTTTGAAAAGCGTTCGGGAGCTAAACTGCAAATTTATCGAAAATTCGCTACCAAAACGCACTTACTGCGTCCAGATTTTTTTCTTGCAAACGCATCATATTTCGACAAAAAATGGAAAAATGCATTCACGAATTTTTTCTACGAAAATTAGTTAAAAAAAATTATACACCCCTACTCACTCCTGGTCCCGTAACTTCCTTGGGGAGTGTGAACAAGAAATTTTTCTTGGGGTTTGTGGATCCAGGGGGGCCCTAGGCAGGTTTCTGAAAACAGTGTTTTGAAAAGCGTTCGGGAGCTAAACTGCAAATTTACCGAAAATTCGCTTTCAAAACGCACTTACTGCGTCCAGATTTTTTTCTTATAAACGCATCATATTTCGATAAAAAATGCTAAATTACCTTAACGAATTTGTTCTAAAAAAATTAGCTACAAAAACTATGCACCCCTACTCACTCCTGGTCCCGTAACTTCCTTGGGGAGTGTAAACAAGAAATTTTTCTTGGGGTTTGTGGATCGGGGGGGGGGGGGGGGGGGGGGGAGGCAGTTTCTGAAAACAGTGTTTTGAAAACCGTTCGGGAGCTTAACTGCAAATTTACCGAAAATTCGCAACCAAAACGCACTCACTGCGTCCATTTTTTTTTTAAGATAAACGCATCATATTTCGATAAAAAATGCAAAAATGCATTAACAAATTTGTTCCACGATAATTAGCTAAAAAAAATTATAGGCCGTTAAACCATAAATTTCACTAAACCTGCAAATAAATATCCAAACAGCTACCAAACTTAACTAAACTGACAGCCAAAGCACCAGAGAAAGGGTTTATTTGAAATGGATTTTCTGTAAACATTTTAGTAAAATGAAGGGCAATGACGGTTGAATCTGAAACTTAAGGGTTTGCAGAACAGTCTTCTTGCAACATTTTCTTTTCACAAATAGTATTTGTTTTACATTCTTTGCCTAAACGTTGCCAATTTTGACGTTTAATATTGCGAGTTTGACGTTTTGAGGAAAACTCCAACATTTATTGTTTTAACTGCCCATAACTTCTTTGTCTTGAAAGCTATGGACCTAAATTTTAGTACGGAGTTCACTCTTTATAATACAAACATGCGTACCAAATTTGGTTGCCCTTACTTTGTTATTTCCGGAGATATGATTTTTTTTATAAAGAAAACACAAAATTTTCCGGGAAAACCTGGTCCGATTTTCCTGGCTAAGGAACTTATCCAAGCCAGTTGCAAAAGGAAGGTACTCTGCAAATTTTATCAAGATCGGTCCATTATTTTTTGAGTTATCGGTCGGATATATATATATATATATATATATATATATATATATATATATATATATATATATATATATATATATATATATAAACACAGATCTCCCCAAAAGCGAATTTTAAAAAAAAAAAAAATTCGCTAATAAAACAGAAGTAATGAAGATAAGTAAGAATAGGACTCTCAAAATTGATGCAAGACTAATTTCTTTGATATAACTTTGTTAATTTTGAAGATAAAATCAATTTTCGGAAAAAAATTAAGATCCTGTCAAAAAATCTGATCGGGCCAAATATATACATATATATATATATATATATATATATATATATATATATATATATATATATATATATATATATATATGTATATATATATATATATATATATATATATATATATGTATATATATATATATATATATATATATATATATATATATATATATATATATATATATATATATATATATATATATACTTCTTATAAAAATTGTGAGATAGTCGTCAGTTGCAAGATAAAACTCTGCATTACAATGCCGAGCTTTCAGAATTATCTATTCCATTCTCAAGGCTGCAACACGGTAGAAAAAAATTAACAATTTACATAGGAAAAATGCAACATTTTTAAATACTTATGTACCTAATACATAAAGGGTGAGCCAAAAAAACCGGATACATTTGGAGGCCGAATAAGTTTTTTATGAAAAGTGCCAAAATAATCTTTTGGTACGTAATAATAGAGCAATTCAAAAAGTTTTGTGCTGTATAAAACAAAAGTAAATAACATACACAGTAAGTTTTAAAAATAACGTTTTCAATCGAAACAAAAAATTGAACAAATTAAATTAAAACTTGTTACAATATATGTTAGTTCTTAAAAATAATGTTAACAAGATATCGACCTTGTCTTGGATGCATTCTTGCATTCTTGGTATCTTATAGTTCATAACGTTTTCCACCATTTGTAGCGGCATATTCTCTGTTTTAGCGCGTAGATTTCGCTTCAATACCTCAATGTTTTGAGGATTATTTGCAACGACTATGGGCTTTGAATATCCCCAACGCCAAAAATCACATCGGGTCAAATCACATGACTTTGGGGGCATTGAATAACTCAAATTTTGAAATCAGCCGACCCGGGAACATTTGTCTTAACAATTGCATTGAGTTTCGTGCAGTATGGCATGTGGCTCCATCCTGTTGGAACCACATGTCATCTTGTTGTAAAAATGTTTGCACATATCGATGCGAATTTACAGTTACGGCATTCCCATTGTCATCTTCGAAAACAAGGGCACCACAATACCCTGGGCTGACACATCACACCATACCATCACTTTCAGGCTATGAGGTGGAACTTGGTGTACCACCCTTGGGTTTTGCTCAAAAGCGAGCATTTTGTTTATTGACATAACCACAGAGATGAAAATGTGCTTCATCAGACACAAATACGCGATTAATTAAGTTTGGGTTATGCCTCAAAATTTAAAAAAAAAACATCACAAAACGCTTACCTTGCCAAAAAATCTCGATCCTTAAATTCTTGAGCAATTTGAACTTTGTATGCTTTAAAGCCAACATCTTTAGGTAAATTTTTTCTTACGCTACCTTGTGAAACTTCAAAGCTTGAGAATGCCTTCTTCTTGATCGCTGTGGACTTCTGAGAAAAGCCGCCGTTTCTCGTTCCACATTTCCAGAAGTTCTAGCTGATATAGGCCGCTACCAGTTGATTTCTTTTTTAGATCTGACGAGCTTGCTCTAAATTGTGCTATCCATTTTAAAATGGTATTCTGAATCGAAGGGTTCAAATTAAAACAAGTACAAAATTTTTTTTTTGTAAGGATAACAGAGCCATTGCTTAAAAAATCAATAACAAAAACGAGATGTTCTGCAGATGATTTATGACAGTATCGAATTATTAATCACAGAATAATTTTTGGTGTTGGTGCAATTTCTGGTGCACCAAATTTAATTAAACACCTTTATTTCTGATAAAGCACATTTTGACCTCTGATTTCGATTGCAACAGTTAATTTTGGATGTCACTGTATATTTAATTTACTTTTTTTATCCAGAACAAAATTTCTTTAGTTGCTTTATTCATACCTATCGAAAGTTTTTTTAGCACTTTTCACAAAAAAAGTTATTCGGACTCCAAATGCGTCCGGTCGTTTAAGCTCAACCTTTATAAAGCGAGTTTTAAAAATTGGACTTGAAAAAACTTTTAAGAACATACATTAGCACAATTACAAGTTGAATTTTATTAGTCTACAAGAGTTTATCTGACATATGCAAGCTAACTATTGTATATTTAAATCTGTTTTCTTGTTTTTGCCAAGAACATGAGGGTACTATTTAAAAAAATTATTATCTTCTCTTATGTTTATCAAATTTTCGTTAGTATTTTCAAAGTCTTCTGAACACATGCGGTTATTATTTAAAGTCTCACATTGTAAAATATAAATTATAATTTATATTATGCCCAGTATCGATATTATATGTTCAAACAAAGCATAAGTTCTATTTTGTAGATTTCTATTACTTTTGTGTTATGTTAATCTATCGTTAAGGAGTCTGTTTGCTGGGCCAATGTATCTTAAATTACAATTATTATTACTACATGAAATACAGTATACCACCTACCACCCCAGATACTTTAGAAATGCTATCTTCACTTTTAAGTTTACTGAAATTATTACTGTTTTCGGATATCGAAATGCTATTTTAAAATTACCGTCCCGAAATATACTGTAATTAACTCTCAACGTCTACTATGCTCTTTAAAAATTTACGTTCGTGCAGAATCATCCTAAGCCTCACGCATTGTGGGCTCTAAGCATCTCACCTTAAATTGTTGTGAATTACGACTCCCAAATATTTGATCGTATTTGCAGCATCAATCTAACTGTCACAAAGTGTGTAGATAAAATATCTGGAGAGGGTATTTGATTAAAAGAAGGAAGTTTTTCCATGTGCAGAGTCAAATTTTTATAATAAAACCATTCTTTTAATATATCCATATTAATCTCTCTCTGACTTACGGCTAAAAAAACCACAGGCCGTCAACATTCAACATAGCTAATAAGACTGCCAGCAAACTTCAAATCAAAAATTGAGTTTGTAAATATGATAAAAAGCAGCGGTACCAAGACAGTGCCCTGCGGTATTCCACAAACTGGCGTTTTAAGTGATTCTTTCGTCCCTCTCCCGACATTACACTGCTGTCTCTATCTCAGATAGCTCCATATATGCCCCAATACCACACGCGTGAACCAAATATCTGCCGGTGTACTCAACAATTTGTCGTGGCTGCAGTATCAAGTGCCTTTGCAAGATCTATGAGGCCAGCCAAATAACGTATCCCTTTGTCAGGGCTGTCGTAAATAAGCGATGTCAGCATAGATATTCCATCTTCATTTGAGGTCTGTCTTCTAAAAAAATACCCACTATCTGAAAGCACCCCATACTTATTAAGAAAGCACACATTTCTCACCCTAAGAACACACTCAAGCCGCTTTGCACAATTTGTTATGAGAAAAATGCTGTTACAATATGCTATACTTCCTGACGTAGGTACATATCAAATACAGCACTTCATAGGAACCTCGGTCGTTCAGGGGTAAGAACGAGTGCCTCTGAACCGAAGGGTACTGGGTTCGATCCCAGGGTACTCCTTTAACTTTTTCAGTACAAACTGTAACATTAACATCAACCGAGGTTCTGGCTTTGTATTTGAGCAAGTTAAATGTCTGCACGTTCCGCCATTCAGGGCTTAAAGCCGCCGGCCCGATGTCCATGCGATGTTGGGAACGTTAAAGATCCCTACCATGCTTACAGAAAGGCAGGGGTTCGGCAAAATGTCCAGGATAGTGAGGTGAAACTGCTCCCTGGCGTCGGTGATTGGCCATAGTCGCGGAAATAGGCCGACGTTAAAGAAACAAAACACACACACACAACACTTCATATGTGTGTTTCTATTATTATTATAATTTTACTATTACGAAATTTATTTTTTCAATGAGAAAAATACTTACATGTACTATAATTTCAAGCAAGATTAAAGAATTGTGAGTTACATAACTAGCTTAATTTTGAAGACTCGTACTGTAAGTTTTTTTAATTACATTGAAACATCATCAACATCTGAGTTTATAGATGTAATTTTCGTTGAGAGCAGTTGGAACACTGAGTTTTGTTGTAATCATTCTGTGCTCCATTTTATTCCGGTTAGGGCCCCGGGCCTAGTACTGTTATTGTATAAATTTAAATCGTTTATTTAAGCTGAATGAATGTCAACAGATGCTGTTAAAATTCAGTTTCATTGTCCCTATTTCCATTATAACTTCTGGTTTTCGCATTGTCAAGTTTATGTTCCTGAAATTGAACCAATGAGTTACGCATATCTACTAAGATGGACGCGTCTAGTGTGGTAACAGTAAGTCAAAAAGGCATATAGATTTTTTATTAGTGATCCTACGAAGATTGTTAATTTGTTAGCCATCTTCTTTAACATCTACTTTAAACACCCCCATTTTATCAGTCTCGATAGTCCAAGAGTCACAGGTTCACTACTCACCAGAAACGTCAAATTGTTTTTCAGTACATACCATAAATTAATATCAACCGAGGTTGTTAAATTTTGTTTAAGCAAGTTGAATGTCTGCACGCAGAATTAAGTTTTCTATGTGTTTCGAGACTTTTTAGGCCGCTGTAACAAAACAAAATCGACATTTTCCACAGAATTCTACCCCGACACTCACACCCTATTTTAATTTCAGTACAGAATACCAGATGTATGATGAAACTAGACGTTTTCTAATAAATAAAAATTATTGTCAACAATACCCCCCCCCCCCCAACACACACACACACATATTCTACTCCTAATTTAATTTCAGCACAGAATACCAGATGTTTGATGAAATTAAAAGTTTTCTAATAAATAAACGTTATATTACTCGAGTTTTAACGAAAAAATGTCGATTTTCACCAAATCACCCCCATTCATCCACTACCCCCAAAAACAATCCGAAGCGTTCGTTTTTCGAGTGCTAACTGCATAGCAAATTTGAAGACGATATTTCAATTCTTTCTAAAGTTGTCGTGGCTACAAACAGACAGACCGACAGACCAAAAAAATTTTGCGTTCCCAGATCATGTTTTATACATGTTTTGATACTTGTTGCGACGTTTAAGCGAATAAAAATTTTTGAAATTTTTGTCGCCGATGTGATACTTCCACAAGTTGTGGAAGTAATACATACAGACGAACATCGAACCTTTTCCTTTTTTGAAGTCGCTTAAAAATGCCAGTTTTTAATTGCTAAAGTTAAACTTAATGAACTGTATGAGCTCCTTACTGCCTTTAGATTGCATAGAGGCGTGTGCGCATACGTCCGTAGCAATCTACCCTGCACCAGACTTCCCAATTTAGAAGCTGGAAGAAAAGACATACTATGGATAAAACTCTCTCTCAGGGCTGCAACTAAATTCATCTGTTGCATTTACCGGTCACCTTCTGACAACAACTTTGTCCAGCTCTTTGACTACCTTTCTGAAAAAACCGACTATCTGATTTCTGAATATCCTTCCTCCGAGGTCACTATTCTTGGCGACTTCAATGGCCATAATAAGGAATGGCTAGTATCTTCAAAAACCGATCCACAAGGGAGAGCAGCGGAGACCTTTGCAGTCAGCAATTCTTTGGCCAATATGGTTCAGCAACCTACTTACTTTCCTCGTATCCCAACACACATCTCAAATCCCTTGCATCTCCTTCTTACTACAAATCCTGAATGCTATAAGATATCAGTCACCGCCCCCCTTGGTCGCTCAGACCACGGCATGGTCACTGCTTCCTGTGCAATGCAACCCGAGGTCACACAGTCATCACACCCACGTATCGTTTGGCACTACAACTCCGCAAACTGGGACGAAATGCGGGATTACTTTTCCTCATTTCCATGGGCGTCTGTCTGCTTCGCTCATCCTGACCCCTCTGATATCTCACAAAACGTCACCGAAATTATCCAAGCTGGCATGGAATTATTTATTCCACGTACACAGAAAACCTCTTCAGCTACTCAAAAGCCCTGGTTCTCTAAATCCTGTGACAAGGCCAGACTTGAAAAGGTCAAAGCTCACAAAACGCTTCTACACAATCCCAGTCAAGAAAATCGTCAAGCATTCAACGACGCAAGAAACCGCTATGTCCGCATTCTTTCTGAGGCAAAAAACTCGTTTAATAACCACATCAAAAACAAAGTCCTCTCAAGCTCCAACGGCGGCAAACCCTTCTGGACTCTTACTAAGTCTATTGGGAATAATTTCTGCAAGAGCACGTTCCCACCTCTTGTCTCAGGTGATGAAATTGTTTCTACCGCCCTGGGCAAGGCTGAACTTTTTGCTTCGTTGTTCGCCGGAAATTCTACTCTCAACCCACCTCCAAATGTTCAACCACCAACAGTCCCCAATGTCGCGCATAAAATGACTGATATCATTTTCAAAACTAAAAAGGTACAAAAGAAGCTCTCTTCTCTTAATACCAGGAAAGCCTCTGGCCTTGACGAGATCCCAGCAATTGTTCTCAAAAAATGCGCACCAGAACTTGCTCCTGTCTTGACTCGTCTGTTTCAGATATCTTACAATAAAGGCATATTCCCTAGTAACTGGAAAACTGCTCGAGTACAACCCATCCCCAAGAAAGGATCCAAAGCGCTTCCTAGCAACTACAGGCCTATTTCTCTCCTTTCAGTCATCTCTAAAGTGATGGAAAAGTATATAAACACCGAACTACTAAAATTCCTTGAAAAACACAGTCTAATCCACGACAGGCAGTATGGATTCCGTCAGCGCAGATCGACTGCCGACCTCCTTTCCTTTCTCACCCATTCTTGGAACAAGTCTATGGAACAACACGGTGAATCCCAGATTGTTGCTCTAGACATATCCAAAGCATTCGACCAGGTCTGGCACGCAGCGCTGCTTAATAAACTTCCGGCCTATGGCCTACCACCAAAACTTTGTACCTGGACAGCAAATTTCCTCTCCAACAGGAGCATATCTGTTGTTGTGGATGGCCATTCCTCTAAACTGTATCCAATTAATGCAGGAGTTCCTCAAGGTTCAGCTTTAGCCCCTACTTTGTTTCTTCTTCACATCAATGACCTCCTCTCTAGCACATCCAACCCAGTTCACAGTTACGCGGACGACAGCACCCTCCACTCAAACATACAATATTCTAAGCCTGTCTCTTTAGCCCAATTAGATGAGGATCGCAGACTCATGGAGGGTTCTGTCTCCGTAGACCTCCAAAAAATATTAGACTGGGGAAGTAGAAATCTTGTACAATTCAACCCCACCAAAACTAAGTCTTGCTTTCTTTCTCACAAGAGATACAGCAGCCCTAGACCCATCACAATGAACAACCAAGTTATTCAAAGTAATGAGTCCTTTTCTCTTGTTGGCATTTCTGTGTATCGAAATCTTAATTGGCACCAACATGTTACATCAATTGCAGAAGCGGCAGCTAAGAAATTGGGTTTCCTCTTCCGGGCTCGCAAATACTTTTCACCAACTAATCTCTATACCTTATACACTTCAGAAATAAGGCCAAACCTCGAATACTGCTCCCACATCTGGAGTGCAGCTGCCGCTTCTACACTCGCTATCCTGGACTCGATTCAAAAGAGAGCTATACGTCTCATCGGTGACCCTACCCTCACCCAAAGGCTTCCATCCCTTGCCCACTGACCTGCCGTTGGTGACCTCTCTCTCTTTTATAGATATCTGCACGGGCACTGCTCAGAGGAGCTTTCCTCCATAATTCCCCCACCTGCTGCCCCTAGCAGATCTACCAGGGGAACAGAGCGAATGCACCCTTTTAATGTCCATGTCACCAGACATAGAACATCTTGTTATGCCCGCTCTTTTATCCCGAGGACTTCCAAGTTGTGGAATTCGTTGCCGGCACATGTTTTTCCTTCTCCTCCGAACCTCCAAACCTTCAAGTCCAGAATTAACAAGCTGCCTCTTTCCTCCTTGTCAACACCCACGGTACGATAGTATTTAGGCTTTAAGCCCTCGTGGTGTGTTGTTGACATAAAAAAAAAAAAAAATGATACGAGCTACGAAGAAAATTGAATGAACAAATATTAAGACTTGCTTAGAGTTCTTCACGTTAAAATATTGTGGAACTACCACATCCAAATATACTACCTTATTGTCACTACCATGATCTATTTTTAGTGAATTTTTATTTAATGTATATATATATATATATATATATATATATATATATATATATATATATATATATATATATATATATATATATATATATATGTATCAAACCGATAATTCAAAAAATAAATAACCGATTTTAATGAAATTTGGTGCGCATGCTGTTTTAGGAAAGGCCTAACCATGTACCAAAATTTAGCTTTCTACGATTACAGAAAATTGAGATATTAAAATTTGAAGCATTTATTTTTAATATCACCGCGTTTCATTGACAATGGCAAACCTGGCTTGGTATATGAGATCTAGTATGGCTGAGTGATTGCCTGGTAACGCATCATTTGATATTATTGCGCAGGTCTGTTACACGCTGTAACTGACGTTTATCGTATGGTATATGGTATTAGATTGTTTATTACAAATTATTTGTGTTATTTGGGAATTTTTATATACAAGTGCAAATTATTCCTTTACGATTTTTTTTATTTTTTTAATGTTAGTGGGTGAACTTTGAGTGTTTGTTATGTTTTGTCAACACATATAAAGGATCGAAGTTTTACAAAAGGGCTGATATGCAACAGGTTAGTTATTTTCTCTCTGATGCTTTGGCGGTAGTTTGGGTTAAGTTTATGGTTTGACGGTCCATAATTTTTAGCTAATTTTCTTACAAAAAAATCGTCAATGAAGAGACCGTGACTTTAGAGTTTTAAAAAGATTTCTTCAAATGAGCGAAAACTAGGCCCCCTAGAATCCATATACGGGTTTACGTTTAGTTTTTATCTGTTTACATATATACAGCATGACGCATTTCTACGGTAAAGCTTCATATAATTATTATACAAGAGACGAGAAAAAATTGTATAAGTTAATTATCGGGGGTCTTGAACTGCATCTTATAAAATTATTTTCACAATCACACAAGTCGTTGGTGATCCTTACAATTTTTTCGAACACCCTTATTTTATTGCATTTTTTATCGAAATATGTTTGTAAGAAAAAAAATAGAGACGCAGTAAGTGCGTTTTGGTAGCAAATTTTCATTAAATGCTTCAAATTTCAATAACTTAATTTGCTATTAACCTAAGGTTTGTTGGCTAGGAAACCAACATTTAAAGTTTATTTTTGTAAATTTTCAAACAATAAGTTATTTTGATAAAATATGTCACATTGTTTCTATTATATAAGTTATACCGGTAACCAAATTGATGACTGCTAGCATTAAAAAGACATATTTGCTATTCAAAGCATTTTTATAAAAATTCACTTCCATAACGCACTTGCTGCGTCCAGACTTTTTAATTAACACAACTTATAGCATCTAAATAATTTTAGCCTAGTGGCTTTCTCTGGCTTTTTGAAGACATTTTAAATGCCCCTAACTCGATCTTCTTCAATCTAAAGACTAGTTCTGGTACATACTTCAATAAAATCCACTTTTCTGCACAATTTCCTTACAATTAATTTGTTGGTTTCAAAGATACACAAATGTTTCTACAGAAGGGCTACATTGGTTACGACAAACTAGCCAGAAAAGTACGTATCTAACCTAAACTACGTGGAAAAAATATGCTAAAATTATTAAATGTTATCATTTCGGTTCCATTTACATTGAGTACATGCGCAAGATTCTTCAAATTTTTAGCCGCATATGTAACACAGTTTTTGTTTCTTTTATTCTATTTAAACCAGGCTTCGTTTTTAGCAAGCAACGAAGTAAATTTGTATAAATAACTTACACAAGTGTTCACTTGCTTGCGTAAATTCACAAATATAATCTTATAATCTAAATATATGTGCAAGTTTTTAATTTGTATGCACCTCAATTTATAATACACGGATTAAGTCCAGACAGATATTTTACATAGTGGGCCAAGTTAGGCAGATATAATTGCTATCTATCTGCAAAATGCAGTACAGTTGGCACATGTTCTAACAACATACAATGTTATCATGAATGTGCCTGTCCGGCAATATTAATTATCTTTCTATCAACAGAATGCGGTGGAAACACCCTCGACATTTAAGTTTCGGTTTAAGTATGATGGATGGTGTGTTTTATCTGTGGTAAATTTGGCAGCAAATTAGGAAAATTTATATTGGGTTTCTCGAGATAAATAATTAAAGGTAATGGGACTTTTCATGGCAATTTTTTTACATCAAACATGTGTAAATAATTAACTATATATATATATATATATATATATATATATATATATATATATATATATATATATATATATATATATATATATATATATATATATATATATATATATATATATATATATATATATATATATATATATATATATATATATATATATATATATATATGTATATATTATATATATATATATATATATATATATATATATATATATATATATATATATATATATATATATATATATATATATACAGGGTGATTGCTGAGAAGTGCTCATTAGAAGTTTATGACCTTCTCATCCGATTTGACACATGAAAATTTGGATTCGGCCATTATACAATATTACCATTCTGATTAAAATAGTTGCACTGCTCTAGCACTGCCGGTTATACTGGAAGTCGCTACCAACTTCGTTATTTTAAATAAAACACCCTGTATATTTTTACATTTTCAGAAAGAAGATCCAATTTGGGATAGATTTTATGTAGTACTTTCTACACCTAGCGTTATTAGTTTTTGAAATATTGGCGATTTTTGAAAAATATTTGTTATCACAGCTCTTTTTATAATTTGATATATCCTTGTAAAGTGTAAATCTAGAAAATATATTTTTGGACAACAGATTGCTGGTAACTATGTCTTGCAAAATTATGGGAATGAAAATCTATTTTTTATACAGGGTGTGCGATAACAGCCTGACAAAATATCGAAATTCAAGCGGGTATAACTTGATTTTTTCAAATGGAACACCCTATATATTTCTATTCCAAAGCATTTTACAGACATAACTCTACAACTTTTATTAACTATGTCCTATACCTAAATAGCATAATTTCTGAGATATCCACCACTCCAACGGGGAATCTATATTGGAATTTATACATGAGTTCGTTTATGGAAATAGGAGGCTTTTGTTGCAATGTCAGGTGAGAAAACTGAAATTTGACACATAGTTTAATCTAGTGACAGCAGTAAAATTAGTAACTTGCTTTTGTTAAAGGCGCGATGGGAAGTGCAATACGCTACAGTAGTATATTCATTATTCACGGTGACTGCAATAGAATTATTGAAAGAGCATGTCGTACATTCAATGAAAAGTTTCCTAACTCGGCACCTTTGGACAGACACCGGTTCAAGAGGCTTCAATTAAAGTTTTCAAGGTATGGAAGTATAACATCAAGACGAGTAATTTGTAGAGGCAAACTTGAAGATGAGAAAACATGCCAAGTCACCATTCTTGCATACTTTCATGCAATGCCAACAAATTCTATAAGAAATGCGTCTAGTGACTTAAACATGCCTTACTGGATCATTCAACAAATATTGAAGAAGCACAAAATGCATAATTTCTCTTTTATTCCCGTGCGACACCTGCGTGTTAGCGACTACGAGATGCGGATAAACTATTGCGAACACCTACTGATACGAGTGCAGAAAGATCCTACATTCTTGAGCAAAATAATCTGGACTGATGAGTCTAACTTTGGCAGAGAGGGTTTGCGAAATATGAAAACTCAGCATTACTGGGCAGCTGAAAATCTGCATATGAGACGAACTAGGAATTTCCAGCAGAGATTTAGTTGTAATGTTTTCTGCATGATAATGGACGACCGAGTGTGTTTTTATATTTACGATGGCACGCTCACGTCTGAGAAGTATATTCAGATCCTGAGAACAGTGGTGATGCCATTTGTGAAGAGTCTGTCTGTAAATTCATCACTCGATTGTTGGTACCAGATGGACGGGGCTCCAGCGCACAATACCATAGGTGTGTATGATCAGTTGAATGCTATATTTGATGACAGATGGATAGGCAGAAACGGCCCTTGGCACTGGCCAGCAAGATCTCCGGACTTGACACCTTGTGATTTTTATATGTGGAGTATAATAAAGTCCAAGGTTAATGAGGTGCATGTCCAATCTAAAGACGAACTAATCCAATGCATAACGCAAGCTTTTGCCGAGTTAGATCCAGGGGAGATACGAAGAACGACCACCGCTGGAGTACATTAAAGAATTTCAGAGTGTTTGAACCATAACGGGAGTCACATTGAACAATTACTTTGATTTTTCAGCTATGGTTCCATCACAAGTTGTTTTCTTTTCCCCGTTCACTGTACATAATCTAATCTAGCGTAACTTTACTCTGTAAATAAGAATTAAATTCATTTAATGTTAGTGTATGATTGTCATGTTACTTTAATAGTTCTGCTATTACATTTTTACAATGATAATGCCATAATAAATTGACGTTCTTTTTTCAACAAAACTTGCTAAATGTTTGAGCTAGGAGGAATCTGACAAGTGCCTTGGACTCTGGAGGACAAATGACACAAGGGTGGGTGGTTTTTAATAAGGGTCGTTGGCCAGAAAACTAGTTTTTTTGGGAACATTTTAAGTTAATTGCGAAACATTTTTGTACATTTTCAAACAATAAAGTTATTTTGGTGCTACATGGTGTATTGTTTCTACTATATAGGTCATACTGGTAACCAAATTTAATGCTTGCTTTCTTTTAATAAACAAATATTTGTTATTTAAAATATTTTTATGAAAATTCACTACCATAACGCACTTACTGCGTCCAGACTTTTTAATATTGTTCTCAAATTGTCAGCGTGTCATCATGAATATAAAAAGAAACTGGATAATCCAACGCCATGAAAACATTGGAATTAAAATTCTCTGCTGCGATATTAAATATATCACTTCAGGAAACTAACAATATCTCAGAAATTATGCTATTTAGGTATAGGACATAGTTAATAAAAGTTGTAGAGTAATGTCTGTAAAATGCTTTGGAATAGAAATATATAGGGTGTTCCATTTGAAAAAATCAAGTTATACCCGCTTGAATTTCGATATTTTGTCAGGCTGTTATCGTTAAAATAGATTTTCATTCCAATAATTTTGCAAGACATAGTTACCAGCAATCTGTTGTCCAAAAATATATTTTCTAGATTTACACTTTACAAGGATATATCAAATTATAAAAAGAGCTGTGATAACAAATATTTTTCAAAAATCGCCAATATTTCAAAAACTAATAACGCTAGGTGCAAAAAGTACTACATAAAATCTATCCCAAATTGGATCGTCTTTCTGAAAATGCAAAAATATACAGGGTGTTTCATTTAAAATAACGAAGTTGGTAGCGACTTCCGGTATAACCGGAAATGCTATAGTAGTGCAACTACTTTAATCAGAATGGGAATATCGCATAATGGCCTAATCCAAATTTTCAGCTGTCAAATCAGATGAGAAGGTCATAAACTTCTAATGAGCACTTCTCAGCAATCACCCTGTATATATATATATATATATATATATATATATATATATATATATATATATATATATATATATATATATATATATATATATATATTTGTGTGTGTGTGTCACGCGGATAGCTTTAAAAACAATAAACCGATTTTGACAAAATTTAGTGCGTACTCTCCTTTTGCAAGTGGCTTAGATAGATTTGCTGGCCAGGAAAATCGAACCAGTTTTTCTCGGAAAATTTTGTATTTTCTTGCGAAACTTTTTTATGTCCCCGGAAATAACAAAATAACAAAGCTTAAACATTAAAATTTAGTGCGCGGGTTTATATAATTAAAGCTAAACTATGCACCGAAATTTAGATTTCTGAGTTAAGTTAAGAGAGTTAAGAGAGTATGCCGTACTGACGAGCTTTAATTAAAGCGAAACCGGCCTACGGTTCTAATTGTGGTGAGAATGCATCTAGCCTTACATACTTTGTCCCTATATTGGGGTAGATATGGGCCAATGCTGACAATTAACTAAATTGTTAGTTGGTTGTATACAGTCTCTTTCTTTTTACATTCTGTGTTATTTGAGACCGCCGTGACAACATACTACTTGGTTCCGCAACGAGGTGGCGGCATGTGCGTCGTGTCACTTAGTGTTGGAAGGCTGGCTACCATAGCCATATTACTTTATAGGTGTATTTTCGCTGCAATTAGTATGCCGTACTGACGAGCTCTAATTAGAGCAAAACCGGTCTATGGTTCTAATTATGGTGAGAATGCATCTAGCCTTACACACTTTGTCCCTATATTGGGGCTGACAATTTACTAAATTGTTAGTTGGATGTATACAGTCTCTATTTTTTTACATTCTGTGTTATTTTGAGATGCCGTGGCAAAATAATACTTGGTTCCGCAACGAGGTGGCTGCACGTGCTTCGTGTCTTACATCTCACTTAGTGTTTCAAAACATTGCAGTAATAAATATTATGCATAAGTTTATTATTTTTTCAATTTTGTCTAAATAGTTCATCTGAGTCTTAAAAGTAATTTTAACACCCAGCATAATAAAAACAAAGCCCTTTAGGACTTATCTTTATATTAATTTTTTGCCTTAAAATTCAGTAAGGAATGAGGCTCACAAGTTTAGCCACATTTTTATATAACACCTTATATATATATATATATATATATATATATATATATATATATATATATATATATATATATATATATATATCTATATATATATATATATATATATATATATATATATATATATATATATATATATACAGGGTGTCCCAATAGTGTGTAATTTCTCTATATATCCCTTATCCTAAAAGCTAGTCAAAAAAACTTTCAACAAAATTTTCTTGTGATTATATAAGCTATATTGAGAAAATATATTCAGCTTTGTGGAACTTTTGGTTGCACCGGAAGTAGCTATCAACTTCGTTATTTTGAATTGAATGCTATACTTTGTATTGTATTTTTGGATATAGATTAAAAAAGAAGTGTGACTTTCTGTAGAATTTCCTATAGCTATCTTTGATATTTGTGAAAATATTACGACTTTCTTTTTTTTTAGCTCCGATTTATATGTTACTTCAAACGTATGCTGTGGACTGAACTTTGAGTTTCCCTGCCATAAGTTCGAAATATCAATAGACGACATTCAATTCTTCGAAATAGTTAAAGAATGATTTATTATCATTGTACAGGGTGTATTTCTGTTGGGTTACAACATACCCAACTTTAAAGTGGCATAACTTGTTATTTTCAAATCTAACAGCCTATATTTTATGGATTGATCAAGTAGGCCATTCAATTCTGCATCGACGTAGTATGGGTTTCCCTATATCTATAGTTGATAGTTTTCGAGTGATAGTGGTTTGTTTTACTTTCGATTGTAAAAACTGTATTCTGTCAGATACAGGAGGCGCAGAGAACGTAACAACTGATATTTATTGTGAGGTGACAGATAAACGTCACTAAAATTTCGAATAGTTCTAATGTATCGTTTTTTTTTAGATTATTTTTTATGATAATGACTGTAGTTTATTATTATTATTATTATTATTATTATTATTATTATTATTATTATTATTATTATTATTATTATTATTATTATTATTATTATTATTATTATTATTATTATTATTATTATTATTATTATTATTATTATTATTGTTGTTGTTGTTGTTGTTGTTGTTGTTGTTGATTGTGTATATTACATAACTATAATAATAATAATAATCAACCATAGTCATTAGCATGAAAAAATAATCTAAAAAAGACGATACGTTAGAACTATTCAAAATTTTAGTGCCGCTTATCTGTCATCCCACAATAAATATCAGTTGTTACGTTCTCTGTGCCTTCTGTATCTGACAGAATACAGTTTTTACAAGCGAAAGTAAAACAAACCACTATGACTCGAAAACTATCAACTATAGATATAGGGAAACCCATACTACATCGATGCAGAATAGAATGACCTACCTGATCAATCCATAAAGTATAGGGTATTCCATTTGAAAATAACAAGTTATGCCACTTTAAAGTTAGGTGTGTTGTAACTCAAAAGAAATACATCCTGTACAACGATAATAAATTATTATTTCGAATTTAAGACAGGGAAACTCAAAGCTCAGCCCACAGCATACGTTTGAAGTAACATATAAATCGGAGCTAAAAAAAAGATGTAATATTTTCACAAATATCAAAGAGCGATATTGGGAATGCTACACAAAGTCACACTTATTTTTTAATATATATCAAAAAATGCAATAAAAAGTGTAGCAGTCTATTTAAAATAACGAAGTTTATAGCTACTTCCGGTGCAATCGGAAGTTACACAAAGCTGAATATATTTTCTCGATATAGCTTACATAATCACAAGACAATTTTGTTCAAAGTTTTTTTGGCTATCTCTTAGGATAAGGGATATATAGAGGAATTATACACTATTGGGACACCCTAAATATATGTATATATATATATATATATATATATATATATATATATATATATATATATATATATATATATATATATATATATATATATATAGATGGAAAAACATATAAAATACCATAACGCACCTACTGCGTCCAGAATTTCTTTTCTTACAAACATGCATTATATTTCGATGGAAAATGCAAAAATGCAATAACTTAAGGCGTGTTTGATTAAAAAAAAAGGAAATTTGTATCACCAACGACTTATGGACCAGCCTGTGATTGTAGAAATATTATTTTAAGATGTAGCTCAAGACACCCTATAATTAATATATACAAATTTTTTTCATATCTTATATAATAACGGATATATTGAGCTTTATTGATTTTTTACGAAAATTCGACAAAAATTATATACCATTAAACGATACACTCTATAGCTAAGGCTACTGCCAAGCATCAGAGAGAGGGTCTATTTGAAATGAATTTTCTGCAAATATTTTAGTAAAATGAAGGACAATGACGATTGAAACTAAAACTTTAGGGTTTGTAAAACATCCCTCTTGAGACATTTTATTTCTATAGCGCGTATTAGATTCAAGTTATTTGCCTAAATGTTGCCAATTTTGACATTTTAAATCGCCACTTTGACGTTTTGAGGAAAACCCCAATTTATTTTTCTTTAAATGCCTATAACTTTTTTGTCTTTTGACCTACTTAGCTAAATTTTGGTGAGTAAACATGTGTACCAAATTTGGTTGCCCTTACTTTGTTAATTCCGGAGATATATATTTTTTTTTAAAGAAAACACAGAATTTTCCGGGAAAACCTGGGCAGATTTTCCTGGCTAACGAACTTGTCCAAGCCATTTGCAAAAGGAATTTTTTCACCAAATTTAATCAAAATCGGCCCATTATTTTTTGAGTTATCGGTGTGATACATATCTATATATATATATATATATATATATATATATATATATATATATATATATATATATATATATATATATATATATATATATATATATAACATATAAAAATTGAAACTGACCCCGGATATGTTTTCTGGGGGGGGCTAATTAGCGCTCATTTAAAGAAATTTTTTCAAAATTCTAAAGTCGGGATCTCCTCATTAGTGAATTTTTTTAAGAAAATTCACTAAAAATCAAACAAATCTTGAATATGGAATCTAGGGCCCTTAATTCGCGTTCATTTAAAAATAAACTCCGAAAGTCTCACAATCTTTACCTCGCTATTAGTTGTGGTCAATAAAAAGCGATTCATTTTTAACGATTAAGGCATTTACAACTATATAGCCTAATTAAACAAAATTGATGCACTTAAAGTAGCATATTTGATTTGAACACGCTAATCGGTGAGAATTTTCATTATAACCAGATATGCCATCGTAACAGTAATATTATCACTAAATGGGCTTTAGTGATGAAGATTTCTACAACCCAAATTAGTTCCCTTATCCACATATGACTAACTAGTTACATTAAGTTTATAGCTTATGCATTTAGCCACTTCAAAATTGATCAAACCCATTATTTAATAGGCTAACTCTTCTGCCTACGTTACAGCAGTATATTTACCGTAGTTCATGTTGCATTGTGTTAACAACTCTAGCGTAAGTGATCTTTAAAAGCTTATCTGGTCAATTCATTCATGGCATGTTTTGATGTGACAAGAATAAATGGTGTTTATAAAATGGAATATTCTGGAAAGTAGTTGCGAAACTACGTGTAAGAAACTTTGCATTCTGTTCCGGAAACTTTTCACTCTTTATGGTATAGTTCGAACTTTATCTGCGGATGTCTTACTTTATAGTTGTTTCTGGGTTTTAAGTTACAAACAGTATTTTCGAATTTAACTATCTGCAAATGCTAAGGAAAAATACAGCTTTCCAACTTTTATACGTATCCGAATATAAAAATGTGAAGATTTAAAACACAAGCGGAAACTTTCTTACTAGGACATTGACTCGATGTTCAATCAAAGCTTTGTTATTATTATCTAGTGTAACAGTTCATACATTCCAAAAGCCTTTTTAACGAATCTACCCGAAAAAATTTGCTAATAAGGAGATAGCGTGTTTTAAAATAATAAATGTAATCAAGTAACCGCGAACTGTGCTTCCATGAACATATAACCAACGTCAGTTTCAGATTTTATATTGCTGCCTAACAATTGGGGGTCAGTTGGAAGACAAAACTCTATATTATATTTGATGTCAAAATTAACTGAATTTCATAATATTTCAGATTAACGTTTACAAGTCACTCCCTATGAACAAGGTTGTTATACCTTTATACCTAATATTTCGTTTTGCTAGGTGATACTCATTGTTATTTCATACACTTATAGCTAGGTATCCTCGCACTTACCGTGGATCTACTTTGTTGCGGCTTGTAAGGTTGCTATGGTCTTTTATTTAGAGACGATATCCAGTTAGACTTGATGGTTCGGCAAATTAGCGCCCTGAAATCGAACTACAACAACTCAACTTGCCCTTATCCACCGCTCTAATGAGTAGGCAGATAGAGTTACCTAAACTCTGCACTCTCTATTAACAAGGTTGTTATACCTTTATACCCAATATTTCGTCTTGTTAGGTGATACTCATTGTTATTTCATACACCTATAGCTAGATATCCTTGCACTTACCGTGGATCAACTTTGTTGTGGCTTGTAAGGTTGCTATGAAATCGAACTACAACAACTCAACCTGCCCTTATCCACCGCTCTAATGAGTAGGCAGATAGAGTTACCTAAACTCTGCAAAGAAGTTTGAAAAGTTTAATGGAAACTACAAAAAATATTTCGTAGTTTCTGCTTGAAGGGAACTTAAACTCAAATCCTGTATAAAAATTATTTTCGGAAATTGAGGCTTAGAGTACTTTTTATTCCGTTATATCGTAATTTTGTTTCTCAGTTTGCAAACTCGCTTGAACACTAAACCTATAACAATTATACGACTAATGAAAAAACAGCAGTGATAAATGTTCAGCCCCCATTTCCTCGCAAGGGGCAGCAAAAACTCTTGATTTTAGAGATATATTTTATATACTTATCAATATCTATCACCAAAACAATATTTATCGCAAGACCTAAGCGATTTTGATACTGAGTTTGATTATTCATGCAGTGTGTCAAGAATACCTGAAGATGTTTTCCTGGCATAAGTGCTTGTAAACCGATATATCTACCAGACAGAGTTTGATCTTCATCGGTGCAAGTTTTAACACAATCCCTCTTCTTTTAATTTTTTTATTTCAACAACACATCACGAGGGCTCATAGCCTAAATACTATCGTACCGTGGTTGTCGACAAGGAGGAAAAGGGCAACTTGTTAAATATGGACTTGAAGGTTTGGAGGTTTGGAGGAAAAAGAAAAACATGTGCCGGCAAGGAATTCCACAACTTGGAAGTCCTCGGGACAAAAGAGGGGGCATAACAAGAGGTTCTATGTCTGGTGACCTGAGCAGTAAAAGAGTGCATTTGCTTTGTTCCCCTGGTAGATGTGTTGGTGGCAGCAGTTGGAGAAACTATGGAAGAAAGCTCCTCTGAGCAGTGCCCGTGCTGATATCTATAAAAGAGAGAGAGGTCACCAACGTCGCGTTGTGGGCAAGGGATGGCAGCCTTTGGGTGAGGGTAGGGTCAACTATGAGATGTATAGCGGTACCCCAGATGTGGGAGCAGTATTCGTGGTTTGGCTTTATTTGTGAAGTTTATAAGGTATAGAGATTAGCTGGTGAAAAGTATTTGCGAGCCCGGAAGAGGAAACCAAATTTCTTAGCAGCCGCTTCTGCAATTGATGTAACATGTTTGTGCAAATTGAGATTGCGATTCATAGAAATGCCAACAAGTGAAAAGGACTTATTACTTTGAATAACTTGGTTGTTCATTGTGATGGGTCTCGGGCTGTTGTATCTCTTATGAGATAGAAAGCAAGACTGAGAGTTGGTGGAGTTGAATTGTACAAGATTTCTACCTCCCCATTTTAATATTTTTTTGGAGATCCACAGAGACAGAATCCTCCATGAGTCTACGATCCTCATCTTATTGGGTTAAAGGGACAGGCTTAGAATATTGTATATTTGAGTGGAGGGTGCTGTCATCCGCGTAACTGTGAACTGGGTTGGATGTGCTAGAAAGGAGGTCATTTATGAGGATAAGAAACAAAGTGGGGGCTAAAGCTGAACCTTGAGGGACTCCTGCATTAATTGTATAAAGTTTAGAGGAATGGCCATTCACGATGACAGAAATGCTCCGGTTGGGGAGGAAATTTGCTGTCCAGGTACAGGGTTATGGGGGTAGTTTATTAAGCAGAGCTGCATGCCAGACCTGGTCGAATGCTTTGGTAATATCTAGAGCGACAATCTGGGATTTACTGTGTAGTTTCGTAGACTTGCTCTAAGAATGGGTGACAAAGGAAAGGAGGTCGGCAGTTGACGGAGTCGATATTGCCTGTCGTGGATAAGACTGTGTTTTTCAAGAAATTTTAGTAATTCGGTGTTTATATACTTTTTCATCACTTTAGCGACGACTGAAAGGATAGAAATAGGCCTGTATTTGCTAGGAAGCGCTTTGGATCCTTTCTTGGGGACGGGTTGTACTCGAGCATTTTTCCAGTTACCAGGGAATATGCTTCTATTGTAAGATGTCTGAAACAGACGAGTCAGGACAGGAGTAAGTTCTGGTGCGCAGTTTTTGAGAACAATTGCTGGGATCTCGTCAAGGGTAGAGGCTTTCCTGGTATTAAGAGAAGAGAGCATCTTTCGTACCTTTTTACCATATATACCACTACTACTATATATACTAATCCTACTATATTTTTACTATATATGGTACTACTACTACTACTATATATTTTCGGTTACAATAGCATTATTTCCAATTCTGACAAGTTCACAGCTCTCTCTTCGTTGCACAGGCTTACAAAATAGCAAATTCTCAACTATTAAAGCTTTCCGGCAGAATCTAATACAGCAAATTAAATAATAATCGTCATAATTAATTTTTTTGAAGAGTAATAATAGTGGTGTTTTCAAATTATGTAGAAATCTCATCGTTCTTAAGATTAGGGCTGACTCCTATTAAAATATCCCCTTATTTACTATATTTTCGGCTATACCACTAAGTTCGAAATTCGTGGATTGAGAATACGCGACTATAAAAGCAGCGGCTGCACGTTTGTTGTGACTTGTGTCGTTGCGACTACGTTATGTAAGATAGTTTGTGAATTGGAAACGTCAAAAAAGTATGGTTTATTTACCTGTATACACACACACACACACACACACACACACACACACACACACACACACACACACACACACACATATATATATATATATATATATATATATATATATATATATATATATATATATATATATATATATATATATATATTATATATATATATATATATATATATATATATATATATATATATATATATATATATATATATATATATATATATATATATATATATATAGTCGCGTATTTTCAATCTAGGAATTTCGAACTTAGTGGTATAGCCGCAAAGATTCGTGTAACAGTAGATCAGGAGATAATGCGACGCGCCTGCATCACATCGATAACGTGGCCAATATTGCCAAATCTAGCTAAATAAGTTCCTATGTACAGTGATGCGTAAGCGAAAGCAGAGTACAAAATCTGGTACTTTGCTGTTGTTTTTGTTTTAATAAATACGATCGAATTCTGTTGAAAAATTTCAGGGTCGGCTTGTGACTTGTGTCGTTGCGACTACGTTATGTAAGATAGTTTGTGAATTGGAAACGTCAAAAAAGTATGGTTTATTTACCTGTATACACACACACACACACACACACACATATATATATATATATATATATATATATATATATATATATATATATATATATATATATATATATATATATATATATATATATATATATATATATATATATATATACTATATATATATATATATATATATATATATATATATATATACTATATATATATATATATATATTATATATATATATATATATATATATATATATATATATATATATATATATATATATATATATATATATATATATATATATATATATATATATAGTCGCGTATTTTCAATCTAGGAATTTCGAACTTAGTGGTATAGCCGCAAAGATTCGTGTAACAGTAGATCAGGAGATAATGCGACGCGCCTGCATCACATCGATAACGTGGCCAATATTGCCAAATCTAGCTAAATAAGTTCCTATGTACAGTGATGCGTAAGCGAAAGCAGAGTACAAAATCTGGTACTTTGCTGTTGTTTTTGTTTTAATAAATACGATCGAATTCTGTTGAAAAATTTCAGGGTCGGCTTGTCCATAAGTACTGTGGTGCTGCAGAACAACCAAAAATAATTTAACAGTATTATTCCCAATTGGATGAAACCATTAAAGTTCTAATACATTGGCAGGAAATAGATAAGTTGTTGTTTAAAAACTCGCGGTTCTCTGGCGCTGAAGCTTTGAGTAGGCGATCAAGCGCCAGACACCAGTCCCAGTCAGTCAATTGGATATTGAAATAATCCAAGTCTCCTAGACCGGTCAAAGAAATCAATGTCTAACATAATTTTTCTGTAAGTCATAATCGCGACGTTCTATGGGCGCCGCTGGCAATCGCACGGCTTCCCAACCACGGAATGTACGCTAGAAAAGAGTTGCACATATCACAGATTGCAGCCGTTTACCTCTTCGCCTTTTATTTTCATTTAGAAAGACTGCATCCGTATTACGTATCATGTATATTATATACATATGGTCGTATTATTCGTAGGAGTTTTCTGTTTGTGATTCGTGTTAAAATGGATGTAAGGTTTGGGTTAGATAAGGCTAAGTTTTCTAAACTTAATCACCAGGGAAAACTACCAAGACAATACAAAATTTAAAATATACAGGCAGTTCCCTAACTTTATGCGAATATTTAAGAGTGTAATTCTACATGAAAAAATAATTATTCTTTGCTTTACAAACTATGGTCCAAAAATGTTCGGTTACGAAAATATGGGGTGTTAAAGTTTCAGGGAAAAAATGGAAGTTTTTCTAAACCGCTTGAGATATTTCAGTGATATTTAGTTTTTTGTTTTGTTTTTGGATACAGGAGTACATACAGGATGTATCAGGCAGAACTCATTCACAACACCGTAGTGTGTGGGATGTCGAGGTACTCTGCGAGACTCTTACCCGCTAAACTCCGCTCCCTGTAGTACCGGACCTTAGTCCATACCTCCCTCCGAAAGATTTAACACAACAGCATTTGGATTTTAATGTTTCCACTCTGTTTTCGCCGCGTTATCGGATAAGTATAAGCTTTGGACGCTTATGCCTAGGTGGAAGTTGCTCATAGTAGTTGAAGGCAATACGGCGAACAAGATTTGAGTGAAAAGCGGCTTTTGCGGAATGAGTGGTAAATAGTTGAGTAATAAAATCAGGTATCGTAGGCATTTTCAGATCAGAGTGAATCTGTCTGTTTCTGACGAACCATGGCGCTCCGGTGCCCATTCTCAGAATTTTATTCTGGTTGATTTGAAGGGTCTTAATGTGTGTGTGTCGGCAGCGGTGGCCCATGCAGAAGATGCATAGGACAAGGTTGACCGGATTGTGGCTTCGTAAATCAGCAGTTTATTGTTCATCGACAATTTGGAATTTCTGATCAGAAGTGGAAATAACTTCGAGATGAACATAGAAACTTTCCGTCGGGCATGTTAGAGTGATACTTAGTACAAAGAGACAGCTAATAAATATGTAAATTTTTTAATGGAAGCAAAATTTTCAGCTTTAACAGTGTGTGCGTACAGGCACTGACTTAGGTAATTTTGAATTAAAAAAAAAATGGTACGCCAATAATTTTTTCTCCACTAAAAATTATTTTTGCATTCCATGTTCAACTTGAAACATCCAAGCTCGCTTGAGTTGTCTTCCTGCTGATGCGCCGTTTTTGAGTAAAAAAATTAAAGTCGTTATATTGTCCGAGAAAATTAATGTAATTATCGTGCCATAAAATTATCAGTTTTCTTAAATTAGCATTTTATTTATCCTTACATTTTTTCATGCAGCATACCCAAAAATCTTAAGAATCAGCCGACACTGAAAAGTTTTATTTTAAAGTGATAATTTTTTCTTGTGAAATGGCAAAAATCGTAAGAAATTTTACTTTATTCGAACAATCCTGTAAAAAAGAGTAAAATCATGTAATCACACAATAAATCGTATAATCTGGAAACACTGACTGCATATTTGATTATTCTCATCTACCCTTTTTATGTAGGGGATGCAGGATTATTCAAGTTAAAAGGACTCAGCAAGTGCGTTAGGGTAGTAAAGTTTCACAGAAATTATCTGGCACCAAATTTTTTTTTTAACTTTTTTTTTGTAACATAGAAATATAAATTTTGATATATAGTTTCGTTTTAATATCATAAAATTACGTACCCGATTTTGTTACCGTAGCTTTCAATTGTTTTGAGATAAAAAAAAATCCGAAAAAGAAAAACCAAAATTTTCCTCGAAAACCTGACTCGATTTTACTGGCTAACGAACTACCCAAGCAACATTTAAAGTCAAATTGACGTAAAATCGCCCTACCAATAGGTCGGCGACCAAATCACCACAGGTCATTTTCAAGTAAAATTTAAGTGTATATTACCAAGGTGGGGAATAAAGTCAAAGTAATATGGAAGTCGATAATAGGTCCAGCAAGGCGTTTCGACCAAGGCGGTTTTAGTTATATTTAGGGCATTTTCATTCAACATTGGGCGAATGGACGTAATATATTGGTAAATATGTGCTACGCTTTACTTGAATCTGACATCTAGGCGCCTAGTGCTGTGACGTTCTTAACAACGAACTACGCATGTGACATTATTCGGTTCTGCAGGATTTGTGGTTATGTATGTATTAATTAACAGAGTAGTAGAGATATTGTCTATCTTTGTTAAAAAATGACATCTTGAATGATCAAAGAACTTACTTCAAATATTTGCAACAATGATAAAGGTGATTCGCACTGTATAAAGAAAAAAACCACTGCGGTTATGTTTTTTTCTGTTAACATGATGATGATACTTAGATAAAATTCGACCGCCCGTGTAAAAGATAAAATTAGTGAAAATAAAAAATTATTCAAAATTCTTGAAATTCTGATTTTGGAGGATTTGTGAGGTAAACAACACAAAACTATCTTGTTGTCATGGTATACAATCATTATTTAATGTTTTTTTCGAACTAAAATTTGATTACACTATATTCAAAAAAATATTATTTTTCATTTTCCAATACAATCAAGATGGATACCACAAAATTAATTTAGTATGGCTGCCCTTCTAACATTATTGACCTGAAAGTTAATTTTGCCCTATTTTTTTACCTATAAGTCACAATTCTTAATGACAGGGCAAACTAACCAAACTTTGAAGGCATTTTGTCCTATTATGGGAATTTCAACTATATGGTAAACGAATTTTGTTTGAATTTATTAGAAATGACACATTTTCGTGTATAGAAATATATATTACTTATATCCGTACACAGCCGAGAGACATATAGGAATGATTATACAGCGCTTTTGGTCTTTGATTCCATAATATATAAACATTAATAGAAAATAAAAACAAAATAAAATAAGTGAATAAACATAAACATGACAGCTGACCGTGTTGCCAATACTTCACTCCATTCGGCATAAAAAAGGATGTATTATATTGAAGAGGGAAACGTGCTGATTTGATACCAGCATAGAATTGAAATTCAGTTTTACTTTCATATACCTAGTAGTAGTAGCCGATAAAGTTGTCATACTTTTTTAGGATTGAAAAATGAGTGTCACTATTTTTCTGTGAGCATTCTTTACTACTCTATAATAGTTTGTAGTATGTCTGTAAACTTTTATTGGTTTCAAAGGGGCATTGTAACACTATATTTGTTACTGGTGCATGCACATTAATAACAAGGATAAACTTTTATTGATGAAGTTTATCAACTGACACACCTTTAAGATTCACAAATGTATTTCACTGCTGTACACTTTGAACTTTGAGGACAATTTTTATTTCAAGACATATTTTATGGGTATTTTCAACTTGAAGGTAGGCAATTTGACTTGGAAGACCATTTATGCAGTAATTATGACTTTATAGCCGATCAGAAAGCCATTTTAGGTTAGCTCAGTGCCCAAAATATTTCCTGTGCTGTATTGCAATGAAATTGGTAATATATATGTAAGCTGGACTTCATAAGAAGACCTGCAATTTACTATACCACAGAGACATATTGCAGGTTAATATTAGGTAATAAATTACCTTAAAGTAGGTATTTCAGGTATCTGGGCTTGGTAGTCGATTTTCGGTCCAATTTAGGGGACACTTCGACCTAAAAATTACCAACTCTGGAATTGAAACACAAAAGTATATTCAAGTATATTTTATGAGTAAAATTAAACCAATTTTTTCCCAATTTAATTACTTGTAAGTTACTGACTTTGAAGTAATTTTAATAGTCAAAATAAGCTAGTTCGGAGCCGCATTTCCAAATTTGTAGTCATTATGACAATCAAGGCAACATTTTGGTTAATTATTACTAAATTACAACTTGGTTAGGTTATTTGGACTCGAGTGATAGTTAACATGCCTTAATTTGTTGCTTGGGTATCCAGGCCACTTACAAAAAGAGGGTACGTGCCAAATTATTCAAGTTAAAAGGTCTGGACTCAGCAAGTGCGTTAGCGCAGTAAATTTTCATACAAATGATCTGGCATCAAATATTTTTTTTAACTTTTTTTTCTTGTAACATAGAAATATAAATTTTGATACTGGTGTTTCGTCTTAATATAGTAAACTTACGTGTCAGATTTGGTTACCGTATCTTTTAAATTTTTTGAAATATTTTTTTTCCGAAAGAAACCCAAAATTTTCCTGGAAAACCTGGCTCGATTTTTCCTGGCTAACGAACTATCCAAGCGACTTACAAAAGAAGGGTACATGCCAAATTTTATCAAAATCAAACCATTATTTTTTGAGTTATCGGTGTGATACATATATATGCATATATGTATATATATATATATATATATATATATATATATATATATATATATATATATATATATATATATATATATATATATATATATATATATATATATATATATATATATATATATATATATATATACATACAGGGTGATTCTATGGAGAAAAATAAAGGGTGTCTTTTATATAAAGTTTTTCTTGAAACCCCTTCTCCTCCAAGTTATAGCTCTTTGAAATTTTGGCAAAAAAAAAGACTTCATTAAATTTCTCCGTTATGGAATAATTTAAAAAAACAAAATTTTGCAGATGCATAAGGCTAACAAAATGACAGTTACAAAAGGATTTATAACCCTATAATGTTATCAAAAGAGGGTGAAAAAACCTACCCTTACATTATTTTTTATCAGTACTTTTTACTGTGTGTACCGTTTTCTATTAAAAGAAATGATTCAGAAAGAGGGATTCATTTGGCAACTTTTTTATATCCTGACATTTTCTCATAAAATTGTTGGTTTCATCACAAAAACATAAAATAACTCTGTAAATTCATGTGACATCGATCTGAGTAATATTTCATTTTTTTGTGATGAAATTTATGAGAAAATGTTAAGACAAAAAAGTTGATAAATGAATCCTTCTTTCTAAATCATTTTTCTTTAATAGAAAACGGTACACAATAAAAAGTACTGATAAAAAATAATGTAAGGGTAGTTTTTATCACCCTTTTGTGATAACATTATAGGGTTATAAAACCCTTTTAAAACTGTCATTTTGTTAGCCTTATGCATGTGCAAGATTTCGTTTTTTAAATTTATTCCATAACGGAGAAATTGAATGAAAACTTTTTTTTGCCAAAATTTCAAAGGGCTGTAACTTAGAGGAGAAGGGGTTTCAAGAAAAACTTTATAGAAAGGACAACCCTTATTTTTTGCCAAAGAATCACCCTGTGAAATTTTTCGCATCAATTCAGAAACACCCTGTATATATATATATATATATATATATATATATATATATATATATATATATATATATATATATATATATATATATATATATATATATATATATATATATATATATATATATATATATATATATATATATATATATATATATATAGGGTGATTCTTTGGCGAAAAATAAGGGGGGTCAGTAGATAGTGCGACCTGGGTCCATCCCCTCCACTTTTTACTGCGCATGCGCGATGACGTCATGCGCATGCGCTGACCTGCGCTGACCTGTGACAGTTGACAGCTGACCTGTCAGATTTGACAGGTGTCAAATGTCACTGACCTGACAGCTGTCAGCTGTCAGCTGTCACCTGACCTGACATGTGTCAACGTCAAATGTCACCTGACCTGTCAGATGACGTCACAAGCATTCCAAGATGGCTGACCTGTCATAGACAGCCGCAACCCGGGTCTCTATGGAACTAACCTGAGATGACGTCACAAGCATTCCAAGATGGCTGACCTGTAATAGACAGCTGCAACCCCAGGGTTCTCTCTCTCTATGGAACTAACCTGAGATGACGTCACAAGCGTTCCAAGATGTCTGACCTGTGTCCATAGATAGCTACAAGTCAGGTTAGCTCTCCATGTGTGTTTGTCGTTATGTATGTATTTGTTTATTAAGGTTATGTTCGCTCACGTGTTGATTACCAGTCATTTGATTGTTTATTAAGGTTATGTATGTATTTGTTTATTAAGGTTATGTCATGTGTTGATTACCATGCATCTGTTTGTTTATTAAGGTTATGTTTTGTATTTTGTTTATTAAGGTTATGTTCGTAAACACAGCTGTTTGTTTGTTTATTGTGTTGTTGTTGTTAAGGTGTATTGAAGTTTGTTAGGGTATTTCGTTTTTGGCGGGAAATTTGAATTTGTTTGAAAATTACTGTCTGTTGTGTCCAGAGATCTTACTCCTCGAGCTAGAGAACATTCTATTTGTAAAGTTGTAGAGTGAGAGAATATTCTCTAGCTCGAGGGGAGACATCTGTTGGACACAGTCATTCGGTTTAGCACACACACATACATATATTAGGAAGATATATTGAGCGGGTAATTTGAAATTTGATTTTAATTTGAAATATGAATTTTGAAAGAAAAGCGTTCGCCTGAAATTAGATTGAATTAGATTCGAACCCCAACCATACAGCTTACTAAGATATGCAAACGCCCCTAAACCGATCATGCTATTCAGACATACGGTGAAAGTTTGTTAACAGTGGGTATATATAAAACAAAAACCTGTTACATAAAACGAGTTTATCAGGCTGATGAGTTTGTGTGTATGGGCAGAGGTGGTATCTCTATTACATTCCAATTTGAATAATAGGAACTGTAATGTTAAAAACAATTGTTTATTTATAATAAAAAGAAATTTAAAAGACGTTCCAATTTACCTATCTAATATCATTTAATAACAAAAACGTTTGAAGTAAACTATATCAATAACAAAAACGTATTTACATGAAGCTATGTTAATGATTTGTTTTAATAGGGTAATAAAACTCGGGGACCTGGTTTTTATGTAGGCGTGTTTGTTTATGTTAGTGTTTTGAATGAATCTGAACTTATATAGGGAGTGATCAAAAACACACAAGTAACAAAACTCGATTTAAAACAACTAAACTAAACTTTGATATACGAGGATTGTTTGATAAGTATTGTTTGTATGTAAACATAAATAATATAATAGTATACTTACATACAGCAAGAGACGTCATACTTGTTTCACGACTTAGTACACACTAACGTATGTTGAGGTCTTGAATGGGGGCCCTTATAGAAATAACACAGTTGTTTAATGACATCCACTTGAACCAAACAAAACATATAGACGCTGTTGTTGATTGTTAACACACACAAGCACACACACACGTCATGACAGCTCGAAGTCTTTGCTTAGACTGACAGACCGAAAGGGGTTAATAAAAATGCAACAAAATAAAAATAAAACAACTGATTTACATACAATAAAAATTTATTAGGATTAATTAAGTTGTACATATTGATACATAAATGACATACTATTATTACATAATGGCTCTAACGATGCCCGTTAGAGGTTTATATTCCATTACACTGTCATGAATAACCAAACAATAAACACGAGTATTTTTTGGGAAGTTGGCGTGACTCATAAACTCCACCTTAATGTCCACCGTTGAAGACTTGATTGACTCGTTCTGGTGCTGACAGTCAATCACAAATAGAGCTCTGTCTTTAAACTCGTCATAATTCAAGATAGGCTCCGACATGTTTTTATAACAGAAGCTTTTTTGAAAATCTGTATACATGTTATAGGCTTCTGCATATTTCGATTTCTCAAAATCCATATTCATAGATTCATAAGGGTAGCATTCTGAATTTAGAAACACTCTGAGGTCCAACATACCAATGTTATCGAAATAGTCTGACTCTTCTTCACGTTATCCTTACGATCTGTTTGAAATGCTATAATCACATATCGAGGTCTTTCCAAGTTGGTTGCTGTTTTAACAGCCCACACATCTCTGTTGATATCTCTGAGTGCTGGTAACTCATATATGTCCCATTTGCGGTATGCGAGAAATATAGAGGTGTCTTTGGCTATTTTATCCATCAGTTCCAATTTCATTTTATCATTGGGAAATACATGTTTTACCTTTAAAAACATATTGGTTACGGTAATTTTTGCTCGTGCCGTACCAGTGCTGTAATAGCCGTTGGAATCGTTTCGACTTCTTGTAAAGCGGAAAGTATGTTTGCCACAGAGAACTCCTTTGAAATGATGAAAGAAACTGAAGAGGAACCAGAGAGGTATGAGCATGTGAAAGTTGTTATCATTTAAGGTGATGTGCTCCGACGACACATTCAGACCAGCGTTGCTAAGAGATTGGGCTTCATTCTTACTGAACGATAGCAGACTTTTGATGATGGTTGTGGTGTATGGGTCTCGCACTCGTTCCACTTCCTTGTTATTTAACTCATAGGTCATTGATTCAAACAGAGCTGCTCCTCCATTATTTGACAGATAACAAGCACCAGTGGCATTTTGGATTGCTACAGGTTCCAGAGCACCTTCGATTATTAGAGCTGACTCGGCCAGACATACGAACGCATCTTGTTGGTTGATGGCTATTTCAATTTCATCGCTGTTACCAAACGATTTAGTTGGTGAATAGTAAGAGCGCAGCTCTTCTCGATCGATGCCATCATCAAACACGGGTTCTTTGAATATTTCTAGTTTTGACGACATGATAACCCAGGCTTTGCAGGAACTCAATATTATCGGGACGAAGCGTACCCTTTGACGTGTCTGACTCAACTGAATTTGATGTGGTAGATGCACTTGCTTTTATATCCTTAAAGACCAACATACTAAGCAACTTTTATAAGTTTCAAGCGAACAGACACCTCTTCACCTTGAAAGTTGACAGGAACTGAATTTTATTGGAAATCTCTTGCTTGTTCACCGGCAAGTAAATTAAATTTTTAGGTTCTATGTCGATTGCGTAGCCAGGATCAACCATCGGAGCAAACTCATACAGCGTATGTGAGGGTTGTCCGTTATAATAGGAACCAGACACAATATTGGTTTCGATGCGAATCTGTCTAACATCCACTATATCAACAGGTAAATCAGATTCATAAAAGGTGTCCGGCTGAAGAACTTGTTTTGAAAAGCCCAACATTCGCCCAATCGAACCATCAAATTTAAAACTGACATTTGTATAACACTTTAGTCTGCATTTGATGGTGTTCGGATTAGGTCTCAGAATCAGAGCCTGTTGCTTTTGTTCGTGTGTTGGTGTAGCACCAACAAGTTCATTTTGAAGTAACTCTTCCAAGTGTGTTATTTCATAAGCACCGGTGGGTATCGTGATGGTTCGCCAACCGGTTCCTTCTTTTACATGAAATTTGTTTTTACCTTCATAGATGTTGGGTATGTTGTTGTAGGTGTGAAAGCCTATCAAGGCAACAGCATAATTACCATCCAAAACAATTGGTGGATGGTAGTCTGACGACAGATGGGAGCTGCGGTCTTTCAACACAAAGGTGTGCGCCATGACTGATACACACAGGCTACTGTTTGAGTCTTTTATTGCAATGGTTTTTGCAGATACAACCCATAGCCGGAGCGCTGTTTCTTGAGATACATGCCTTTGCCCAGTCTCTTGCATTTTGGCTTAAATTTCAAGCCACTCCCTCTCCTACCCATCGCGATGGCTTCCATTGTTTTGTTGTGTCGTTCTTCCTCCTCTAGTTTCTGTTTCGCAGACTTGGCATCGTTCACGGCTTTGGCAATACCTGCAGCACCACCACCCAGAGCTCCTAGTGCTGACAGCCCACCAAATATCAAAGGCAACAGCGGAAGGAAGCCTCCGCTTTTAGGTATTGGAATAACTCGAGGTTTCTGCACATTCTTACGTCCACCAATGTTTCTAACAATTGTATGAGCTATATCAAATACGGCGTTCGCTGTTGGAATAAGGTTTCTATCTTTTATAACTTCCTCAATCAGACTTAGTATGTTTTTAAATGGGACCTTCTTCTTTGGCTTCGAGTTGATTACATAAAACCCCTCATCAAGTTTTCTGTTAACTTTCATGGTGTTTGTAACGCCCCGCAACGTTTCAGCAAAACCTGTATCTGTCTTTGTTAATAACAACCCTCACTCTGTGACACCAACATGCATACTGACTGGGTGTCTCACTTGCATTCATATATATATACACACCCAAATAAAATATAGTTTAGTTTAAGTTAAGATGCGTACCAGCAAACACGCTTCTGCCTTACCCATTACAAATATAGACGATGTTGTTACGGACACAGCTCAACAACAACTGAGGCATGGTCCTCTCTTTCCAAACACCGTTCGCTGTATCATATGTGGTCCGAGTGGGTGTGGTAAAACTAATGTCATGCTGAGTTTGTTGTTTGAAGCAAACGGTTTAAAATTTGATAACGTGTATGTGTATTCAAAGTCTCTGTATCAACCGAAATACAAGATGTTAAAGGAGGTGATGAATGCAACAAAAGGTGTTGGTTACTATCCTTATAGAGAAAACGATGAAATATTAGATCCGGCAGATGCCAAGGACAACTCTGTGTTTATATTTGATGATGTAGCTTGTGACAAACAAGATAAAATAAGAGCATACTTCAGTATGGGCAGACATAAGAATATTGATTCATTCTATCTCTGTCAAACATATACACGAATACCCAAACATCTGGTACGTGACAACACCAATGTTATTGTGTTATTCAAGCAAGATGAAACCAATTTAAAACACGTGTACGACGATCATGTGACCACCGATATGGACTTTAAACAATTTAAAACTATCTGCTACCAATGCTGGAAAGATAATAAGTATGGTGTGTTGGTGATTGTGAAGGAAAACGATGTACACAAAGGTCGATATAGAAAAGGATTCGATAGATATATATTATTCTAACAATGATAGACAGGACAGTCAGCTGTCTAACACAGGTGTCTAACACAGATGTCATACAGGTGTCTAACACAGCTGTCATACAGCTGTCATACAGCTGTCTAACACAGCTGTCTAACACACAGCTGTCTAACACACAGCTGTCTAACACAGCTGTCTAACACAGCTGTCTAACACAGCTGTCTAACACAGCTGTCTAACACAGCTGTCTAACACAGCTGTCTAACACAGCTGTCTAAGACAGCTGTCTAAGACAGCTGTCTAACACAGCTGTCTAACACAGCTGTCTAACACAGCTGTCTATCACAGCTGTCTAACACAGCTGTCTAACACAGCTGTCTAACAAGACAGCCAGACATCGTGATAAATAAGAAGGCATGTACCATGAAGGAGTCAGTATATGTTAAACCACCACACAACCTGTATCGCTCAAACAAACTATTAGACCAGCTGGTAATACCGACCAGTTGTAGCACAATGGAAGTGTTGGGTAAGGAAGAGCAAAAAGTTAAGAAAAGGATTTTACAACTTGCTGACAATATTCGAAAAAAACATTTAATGCTTAAACTTAACAGAGCCGAGAATGATGATGCTCTGCAACGTTTATATAAACCACTTGTTGAGCCCCTAAGTGAAATATCTAAAAACACAGCAGCACAGCAGCAGCAGCAGCCCCAGCAACAACCAAAGGCTGAACAAATCAAAGACGAAGTCGATATACCAGAAACGAAACCCCAAGTACAGTTCCTTAAAGACCATGAAGTTTTTGAAGCTGAACCTAGGGAAGAGGTTGAGGAGACAAGTTCCGATGAGGATATCCCAACATTTGAAGAGCTTGAGGCAGACCTACAAACTGTCACATCCAACCCTGCATATCAAGAATTTTTGGAGCAATATCCTGAACGAGTTCGATATTATGTAGACAAGTATTTTACTGAACCACCGAGGCTTGCTACTATTGATCAAACGTATGGTGCTCGCTACGCAATAAACACTTGGACTTTACTGATAATGACATTCGACTAGGTCAACGGAGATACCCGCAAACACAAGGTCTGCTAGAATTGATATTTATGAAAACACCTAGAGGGTATACCTATGATGATCTTCAACACTATAGAGATATTCTAGAAGCAACTAGTGTTCATAAAATGAACTATGATCCTAACGCCCGAACCAAAGGTTGTTCCTCTGAAAAGTATCTGACTCTAATAAAACCAGTGATAAATCCACGAGGTCGTAGATCCTCAACACCTCAAGGTTTTGGTTACACCTACGAGGAAGACGATGACGACAGCAACGACAGACATCTTAACAAAAAACAAAAGACTGAACTTAAAACTCAGAGTGATAAGAGCAGCGATAGCAACGGCATGAGCCCTAACAACAACATCAGCACCAACAACTTTATGATACAAAATAACAAACAAATAGCCTATGTGTATTGGAATGACATAAACGAGTTGGTTGACAGACTTAGACTTTTAGTGGCTTCCCAAGTTGCAGGTAATAATGCTCATAACAACGAAATTCAGTCAATCTTGGAAGAACTAAAAGAAGCTAGTGTTATCACCTAGTAAACCCACAGCCATGAAGAGGCACCAACGACAACAACAACAACAGCACCAACGCAACACTGAACCATCTAATGTTAATAATTCTATAAATGTATTCCAACAAAGAGTTTACATACTTGTACTTAGAATCAAATAAAAGTCTTTGTTAAAATTAATGTGTTTTTATTTTGTAATACAATTAAAAAGTATGTCTTAAAGCAATAATATCCTGAACAAACTTATCTTGTGGTACATCGGCTATATGTAGGTTGTTTCTATGTGCTGTAAGGTATTTCACTTCAGTCTTTATTCTGTTAAAGAGATTTACTGAATTTGGATCGTACAGCTTGTTTAGGATCACTTGGGCGTCGGGGTGTTTATTTTTAAAGTTCCTCACAGCTCTTGGGAAACTTTTCTTTTGTGTTCTTACGGCATGATATGGATAGGGGGCGTCTTTCTCGTTTCTTGCAAGTAAACCAAACACACTTATTTTTCCTAGGTTACTTGGCTTTGGGGATATATCTTCAAGATATTCTGTGACTTTAGCATTTGTTTCTCGCATACGCTGCACCTTATCATTTATGTCCATTAATTTTACTTCAATCGCATCTAGGTTGTCCCTGTATTTCTGATCAAACTCGTTTAGGAAAAAATCAAAAATAATTTGGTTGCATTTGTCATAGAACTGATTGGATATCCAACAAGCCAAATTTACTATCAAATCTTTGCACACATATGTACCAGATATCAAGTTGTTTTCAGCCTGTCTCCCACCAAAGTCCACCACATATGTAGCTGTTGTTGGTATTACTTGAGTTGTTGCTTCCGTTTTTAGGGGGCCAGTAGTCCGGCTCCCTGGCGATAACTCTAAGTGGGCTCCTTCGGTTGAAATATTTAGGGTATCAGTATTCCCTAACTCTTCCTTTAGCCGACTGTTGTAATAGGCAATCAACTCTTTAGTTTTCTTATTTTCCAACCAATGTCTGAATCTTTTCTCACCACTCTTACACAATTTTGTGGCATTAAAATAGCCAGTGTTTTTATCGATAATAAGTTGAAAGTCTCCAAATAGACCATACCAGAAGTTGTCTTTAATTTGCTGGTAACACACTTCACTTAATGTAGCCATTTTGAAACAGATTTGAGTAGAGCAAACTGAAGCACGTCTTTTCTCAACGACAACTGAATTGTGAATGAGCTTTAGAGTGTGTGTAGCCAATTTATATATGCTGCCACAATAGCCGTTTTTAAAACTATATTTGTTTTCACAGAAACCTTACTAAATGTGTGTGTGTCTACAAATACGTTGTTTCTTATGGGAAAACGTGTTAAAAGCTCTATATTAGGCAAAAATACATGTAATCTTATGGAAAATAGAAACGATTTAAGGTGTGAGCAGGGGCCTTTTCTACAAACACAAATAATGTGATGATGTCATACTTCCCGTTATGATAACTTTTAACGGCTGTATTCTAGACAAGCTCAAACACGAATAATGGGGTGATTGAACAGATATAACACAAGATAACATTCACCAAGGTCATCAACTGACACGTTGTTTACCTTTAAGAGGGCCTCTCTCTTGTGTATATTAAACAGATACACAGACAAGCTCAAACAGGATCAAGGTTAACAACTGTAAAACGTTGTTTATCCTTTGTAAGGCCTCTCTCTCTCTTACATCAGTTTGTTTCCTCAATACAAGAGAGACACTTGTTCAGTATGTGTTTAGCTGTGAAACAAGGATGACGTCTCTTGCTGTATGTAAGTACACTCTTCTTATTATGTCTGTTTGTATTCAAATAACAAATACAAACATAACCTTACTAAACAATCAGATGATTGGTAATCAACATGTATACGAACACCTAACCTCATATGTCAACAACAACTGGCTTTGTTTTATATATACAACAGCGAACAAACTTTTAACGTGTGCGTCTGTGGAGCTATTGGTTTAGGGACAGTGTATATCTGAGAAAGCTGTCTATGGCCGATTCGAGGTTCGTGGGTTCAAATCTAAGTTCAGGCGAATGCTTTTCTTTCAAATACACATGCATCTGTCAGTCTAAGCAAAGACATCGAACTGTCATGACGTGTTTGTTAAACAGCATGTACAGGCTTCAACAATGGCAATCAGTTGTCTGTCTGTCTGTATCCTCAACACAGAAGACACCTGTTCAGTAGTGTGTGTATTAAGCTGTGAAAGAAGGCTGACGTCTCTTGTTGTATGTAGGTCAGACGGAACATCTTACGTCATCACAAGACAGTTAATACCTAACCTGACTTGTGGCTATCTATGGACACAGGTCAGACATCTTGGAATGCTTGTGACGTCATCTCAGGTTAGTTCCATAGAGAGAACCCGGGTTGCGACTGTCTATGACAGGTCAGCCATCTTGGAATGCTTGTGACGTCATCTGACAGGTCAGGTGACATTTGACGTTGACACATGTCAGGTCAGGTGGCAGCTGACAGCTGTCAGGTCAGTGACATTTGACACCTGTCAAATCTGACAGGTCAGCTGTCAACTGTCACAGGTCTGCGCAGGTCAGCGCATGCGCATGACGTCATCGCGCATGCGCAGTAAAAAGTGGAGGGGATGGACCCAGGTGTCGCACTATCTACTGGGGTCCTTTCTATAAAGTTTTTCTTGAAACCCCTTCTCCTCTAAGTTACAGCCCTTTGAAATTTTGACAAAAAAAAAGTTTTCATTAAATTTCTCCGTTATGGAATAAATTAAAAAACGACATTTTGCAGATGCATAAGGCTAACAAAATGACAGTATATATATATATATATATATATATATATATATATATATATATATATATATATATATATATATATATATATATATATATATATATATATATATATATACAGGGTCGCTTATAAGTCTGGAAACGGTCGATTATCCGGGAAAATATACAAGGTGTCGAAAAAAGTTTTATACAAAAGTTTTTGGGTTCTTCAATGTCTACTAGGCGGTGATAATTTTATTTATACAGGGTTGGTCATACAGGCGTGGCACACCAATATTAATTTTTTTTTAATGGAACACCCTATATATTATTCGATATTTCAATCCTTCTCTTAATTTTGAGCAACATTTATGAGAAGCATAATGTACCTAAACTCAATCGTTTCCGGGTAAAAAAATAAATAAAAATAAACGCTACTGTTTTTAAAATCTATTGGATGAAGAACAAAAATAAATGAAAAGTAGAATATCTCTTGAAAACAATCTGTGAGTGTGAAAAGAACCGGTTGCGATGTTTTTAACATTGTTTGGAATCCTATTTTATAAGATGTTCAAAGTGTTCTCCATTGACCTCCTGACAATAATGAATTCGCTTAACAAAACATGTTAAAAACATCGTAACCGGTTCTTTTCACACTCACAGATTGTTTTCAAGAGATATTCTACTTTTCATTTATTTTTGTTCTTCATCCAATAGATTTTAAAAACAATAGCGTTTATTTTTATTTATTTTTTTACCCGGAAACGATTGAGTTTATGTACATCATGCTTCTGATAAATGTTGCTCAAAATTAAGAGAATGATTGAAATATCGAATAATATATAGGGTGTTCCATTAAAAAAAAAATAATATTGGTGTGCCACGCCTGTATGACCAACCCTGTATAAATAAAATTATCACCGCCTAGTAGACATTGAAGAACCCAAAAACTTTTGTATAAAACTTTTTTCGACACCTTGTATATTTTCCCGGATAATCGACCGTTTCCAGACTTATCAGCGACCTTGTATATATATATATATATATATATATATATATATATATATATATATATATATATATATATATATATATATATATATATATATATATATATATATATATATATATATAAACATATAAAAGTGAAGCTGAACCCAGATATGGGCTCTAGGGATCCCAGTTCGCGCTTATTTGAAGAAATTTTTTCTAAGAAAATTCACTAAAAACAGACGCACACGAAGTACGAACCTTTGAAAACGTTGTCGTAGCTGAAAATTCTTTCGTAAATTTTGCATATAAAATATATTATTGTGCGTATATAACAAACTGTCTGGAATGCAAAAGATATTGAACTGGATGAAGAAATATTCTGCTTAAACAAATTAAAACAATTTAAGCTCATAATAATCGTTCCTTTGTCACTCATCCAGCGGATCGAATATTCCAGTTAAACGGGTGGTCTCAGCTGAGTATGCTCAGTGAATTTCTAAGAGGGGTCTGAGAGGCCTGCTTATATTGTTTAGCTGGCTTCGGGCTCCAGAACATCTCGACATCGTATGAGACGGCTAACAGGTGGTGTCCTTTGAACTGTAGGCGCCAACAGAACATATACTGTGTCTTCAGTTTGTTTACCTTTACTTAACTCCCATAAAAACTTGTTAAGAGTTAAATGACAGAACTTCTGACTGCACTTAATACTGAAGACAACTTCGCAACTTTCTGATGAGAGAAGTGTACACAGAAGAAGGATTAGAACTTTATTTATTGACTTTATGATGTCCTTTGAGCAGAGAAAAATATTTAGTATTTAATGAAAGGATGAATTAAAATAATAATTATTTTTCTCGTTTGATATAATTTATTTGCACAACATGGGTGAATATATTTTAATATCGGTATATTTCAGTTCAATATTTTTTTTACTTAACTACTTGCTGAACTATTTGCGAAATTCTGTACAGGGTTTGTGTTCAAGCGCAAACAAAAATTATCTCATCCCTTATTCATTATCAATTTAATTTTACTCTTATTATATAAGCCATTTATATAAAGTATTTAAATAATCAACAGTTTTTAATTGGATTGAAACTGACTTAAATGGTCATCAAGAGACCGAAGCCTCAGCGTCCACCAAACAAGAAGATGCCAAGATGTTCAGACATGAACAGTACTTCCTTAATATACTATTTATTCGTAATCTCGCGCATTATTATTTGTTTCATAATGCGAATAATTTCCTGAGTTCTGCAGTTGTGTGTGACTTACTCAAACAGCTGTAAGTATGCTGTTCAGTACCACGATATTTTGCTGTAACAAGATCAACTTGCAACCGACCTTTACTTTAAGTAAACACAGAACTCCCTATGTCGGCACATTCCTCCAGTGTGCCTTTCAACGGTGATCTGTAAACGCCGTAAATCAGCAAATATAAAACTGTTGTAGCATAAATTAAATAAACTAACATTAATGATAACATGTAAATGTACCCATTGTTTTAGGCCCAAGTATTCACCATTTTTAATACCACACACACACACACACACACACACACACACACACACACACACACACACACACACACACACACACACACACACACACACACACACACACACACACACACACACACACACACACACACACACACACACACACACACACACACACACACACACACACACACACACACACACACACACACACACACACACACACACACACACACACACACACACACACACACACACACACACACACACACACACACACACACACACACACACACACACACACACACACACACACACACACACACACACACACACACACACACACACACACACACACACACACACACACACACACACACACACACACACACA